>JBBCBC010000028.1:5089910-5407018 GCA_037126765.1 Stenogyne calaminthoides
GAAAATTATAAGATACCAATAGGTAAAAAACACAACTGCATCAAATGACTATCAGCAGCCTCTAACTCTCGATCTAGACTAATTTTATGCTACTCATGTGGGTAATGCCTGAATCACAGGATGTCTGGACCTGTGGCACATCTGAAAATAAAAGTTAGTGGTCAATTCTTTTAAAAGTGAAAATAACTATTTTTAGTCCTGTAAGTTATCCCTATTTTGGTTTCAGTCCTATTGACTTCCAAATTGAAAATAGTCCTATAACCTCCATTTTTAACATTCTGGGCCTTCAACTAGCTGTGTAGGAAGTGAAAACAACTGGTTGACGCTGATGTAGCAAGCGCCATTTGTCCACGTGACAATGTCTGATTGGTCAACCGGACGTTTCACCTCTTACAGCCGGTCACGGGACCTAAATTTGGAAAACTTGAAAGTTACAAGACTATTTTCAATTCGTGAAAGTTGAGAGGACTAAAATCAAAATAAGGGTAACTTATAAGACTAATTTTCCCTTTTTTTAATTGTGCATATGTCACATATAATGTGGGACTGCAAGCATTTCTTTCCCCACATGGGTGACACTAAACCATTTCTCAATCAAGAGGAGATATCTAATTTAAGAAATAAGTCATGTCACAATCCCAGCTGAAGTATTGAACAAGCAGAGAAAACTAAAAGTCCTAAGTTACCTATATATAGCAGTATAGCTGATAGAATCTGTTAGGCGATCAGAAATTCCCGCAGGTTGAAGATCCATCCAGGCATCTACATCAATCAAGAATTTCTGACCCAGCTTTTTTCTTCTGGCTTTCACCCCATGGAAACCGTGGAACTTTAGACCCTTTAATACAAGCTTGTTCTCCAGTAATAATTTCTATCACAGATGACCAAAGCACAAGCCAGAAGGACTCAATAATGGATGACAGAATTCAGCTCATATCATGTACATTAAAAAACATTGAACCTCATAGAGGGTCGATAGAAAATGAAAAAAAAAAAAAAAAACTCAAAGAAAACTAAACTGCAAACAATCTTTAGTTGTTACAAACATGAAGGTAAAATCATAATGCGAGTCGTCACCATTAATGCGTTGACACATGGATAAGAACGGTGTGGCAATCGACACCTGAGTTTTTTGCTCAATGCACCCATCATACAGCTGTGCTTGATGGTACAATTTGCTACAATATATTGTACATAGGAGTGTATTGACAAAACTTCGATGTTGATAGAAAGATGTATGTGTGCACTTTGAAGATGAAAGGTAGTTTTGGATCAATGTTTCTAATTAATTGCAAATCAAGATACAATTAGGCAAATAGAAATTTATGGCTCTTAATCACATATGAGTTTATAACAAACCTGAAGAAAGGAAAATTTTCCCAATATCTCAATTTAAATAAATACTTCTACAATATTCACACTTAAATGCTACACACTTTAAAAATCCAGACAAAACATGACAAAGCACAAACAATGGAAAAAAAAAAGTGTTTTTGAATCATTTAAATTTATATCCATTGCATTTTATGTGATTCATCATCTTAGCAAAAAAAAAATAATTTAAAAAAAAAAATCTATTGAGAGAATTATATATACATGTACTAATAGAAAACACACATAAAAGTTAGAGAATGTGTTTCTTGAGTGGTATGGGCACGCGTCTAGCGCAAATAGTACTCACCAGCTCCGGATGATGCCATGGTTGATGAGTTGATTGTGCCGCTAAAGTTCAGAGATTACCTTCACAGAGAGGATACTTTTTCGTTAGTAAAGTGAAAAGACTTGAAATCTAGGTTCCTATTATAAAAAATTGAAATCTATTTATCTTTTTATATATTTATTTATATTTTTCATGTTTTTGTCTTACTATTTTCCTTCCCCTTTTAGCAACATCATGAGCACTAATTACTCCCATAATTTTCTCATTTCTCCGTGAAATTTTGGATCAAATTGCAAAATGCATATAGGATAGTTGTCTTGGGATCGATCAAAAGAGGACGCAGTAGTGGTCCGAGCCAGACAACAACTTCATGTCCCAGTCCCACTGTGTTTGGGAATTAAGATATCAAATTTGCTAAGCATGTAAGAGATCCACAATTGACCATCCAAAGGATGTTTAAACATTGGATGGATGAAGTTAATTGTTTAAAAACCATTGTGGATGATCTTTTAGATTGAGAAGCCGTCATCCATCCAAATATGGATAGAGACAGAAAATGTTTTTTTGCAAAAAAGTGAGTAGAATGAGGTGATGGGTGGGACCCATAAAAAATTGGATGAATGGATGATTGATAACCATTGCAGAGTGTGTTTAAACAATTGAATATTTGAAAAATAGTGATGTCGAGATGATGTGAGAGCATCCACAATAAATGGATGAAAATTGATACATCCATTCACTCTCTTCAACTCCGATATCTCCACATCACTAATTTATAAAAATTTAATTGTTTAAACACGCCTCGCCAATAGCTCATTAATCATTCATCCATCCATATACCTTTTTTTGTGGGTCCCACATTCATCTCAATTCTACCTACTTTTATCCAAAAAATATTTTATCTCTCCATCCATCTCTTTGTATGGATGACAATCTATCTCCAATTTAAGAACACCTACAATGGTTTTAAACATCAATTTTCATCCACCCAATGTTTAAAACACTCATTGGATGGACCACGATGCTTTCCTGAAAGAGAGAATGGATGGATGAATTTTCATTCATCCATCATGCAAATGGCACTGCCAACCCGCCTAATAATTTAATGTTTAAAGATTTTCTTGAATTAAGACTTCCACTAGCAATATCAAATTATCTACAAACCACAGCAGCAAGGATCACAACATTTATTCAGAAATATACCACATCCAGAATTAAAGCACGATTTATAGTAATTTAGAAATTTATTTCAATTTTCAATACATAGATCTTCATTCTTGTGAACTCCAATAAGATAGAACTATAAGAAAAGTAAACCAAGAAGCTATCTACAATAGAAAGTCTTTATATCCACGAATACAATCATTTTCAAACAAAGAACTCTCCTATCATCAAAAAATCCTTACATACACATTGATACTATACGTATCAACCTTAGCTAGAGTCATGCCTGGAATTGACATGGTTTATTATCCTAGTTAAAATACTATGAATTACTTAACTTATAAGCTACAATACATTGTAGACTATGGTTCCTTTAACTATACATAATTCACTGATGCTCTAGCCTTGTTGGTGAAAAATCTTGGTTCACATAAGTTGAGTTGATGAGGCAGTATAGAATAGAAAACAAAATTATGCTTCAATGATTGCTTCCTTCAAAATATCCCATAGTCACATTTCCGACACAAAAATTATGCTTCAACAATTTGCTTATTTTGAAAAATACACTTTTATATATATATATAAGATTTTTTGGTCTCACCATCCCCATCTAATGAAAGAAAGCCCAAAGTTGAGGTTATACCTAGATGGTTCTAACCAACTATAACATGCGTACACTCTTTAATATTTTGTTTTCCAGCAAAATATAGAAAACAAACGACACAAGAGCTCAATGATATTCCAAATACAAAACATTTCCAATTGGTTTTCACCTAGGTGTCGATTGATATATATTTTTCTTCCTTAGAATAATCAGCAATATTCCTATATATTTTGCATTTGGTAACATTGTTATTCAAAAGTTGTTTTTTGATTTTAATCATAGATGCTTTGTTAAGAACTGTATGTTAATTATATTGGAAGCATTAATTTCTAAACAACAAAACAAATCTCCAAAACATATTTTTAATGCTCTAAATATAGTATAAAAGTAAACTTTAACTTAAGTTCCATCACTTTTTGGTGAGAACTAGGCATATGACAGAGCCAAATATCACCAGGCTCTGGTTCGAGCTCTCTGCCGCTTGAGTTTACATAGGCACAAGCTCAATTCAAACTCTAATGGTAGAGCTCGAGCTCGTTAAAACACTCAAACCTTGGTAAAAACAAATTAATAAAAATTAAAACACAAAAAAGATGTGTGATATTTGTGTGCATCAATTGCACACTGTGCAATTTGATTCAATTTTAATTTGGATTAACAACACACTAGGACTTAGGTGATTTTTACCTCCATTTTTTTTTTTTTTTTCCATTTCAAACCACAAACCCCGAACCACGTAACCCAAAACCCAAATCGTAACTCCTGAACTCAACCATGAACCATTCCTACGGGTCTGGTCGGTGGGGTGGTCCGGATCGAGTCGGATTGTTGTGGTTCGGGTCTTGTTTCGAAAGTTGAAATATAGAAAAAACAAATTACTGAAATCCAATTGCACGAATTCAAAAATTGTGCAAAGGGTGCAATACTAAAGATGATCATTTCCTCCGAATCAAAACAAAAAAGTGGTGAATCTTTTCCTTGTGCAATCTTCCCAATCAATCAAAAATTCAAGAATACATTCTCCGAATCAGAATGTTTCCACTCACAACTGTTTCACCACCACTGAAGCACTTGTATCCACCAAAAAAATTCAACAACAAATTTATACTGACACAGAAAAGGAAAGGGTCGAACCCGTATGGAGAAGCGGCTCAATGACTCTTCTTTTCGAGATGTAATTACTCGCCGCCGGTTGAGGAGTGTGGCGGCGGTGCGGTGGATGCGTGGCACTGAGAAGTGAGAATCATAACAAATCTATTTTGAATCCAACCAAATTTCAAACCCTAGCTCAGGCAGGAATTTTAAATTTGGGCTGAATTTTAACTCCATACATTTTAAAACATACCACAATATTTAGTAAAAAATATTTAATTTTAAATTAAATATTTTAAAGTTTTGAGTTTTATTCATTTAATTCAACTATAATCACGTTTTTAAATTTTTTAATATTTTATTAATGCGATATTCAAGTTTTTACAATTTGAAAATGATAAATTATATTTTCTTCCAAATTGCTTTTTTCTGTTTACCATCATACCATTCCTTTCATAATCCATTTTTAGACAAGAAATCTAAATAATTAATGACACGATAAGAAGGAGGTATGATAGATGCAGTCTCTTTATCTATCATACTCTTCATTTTAAAATTAATTTATCATTTCAATTACTAATACAAAAATCGCCACAAAAACATGCAAACAAAAGAAATGCGTAAAAACCAGTCCGGATTTTAGGAGTAAGATATTGGCAAAAATAGGGTGAACAAGTTTCACGGTAAATCTGGGTTAAAAGATTAATTTTTATATTACTAAAGAGTGTGACTTTTTTTACTATAAAGAAGATTACTCATAAAAAAGTGAAGCCACAGAATTTATATTATCAAGTAAAGTATTATCGGGGTTTATATACATTTAAAGGATAACTGAATTACAACTTTTTATATTACTAAAGGGTGTGATTTATATTACTAAAGAGTATGCAGAAAAAAATCGGGCACAACAGTAACAAGTTTTCACAACATACCAATTCTAAGATATTATAACTTTAAAATAATATTATAATGACCGTATTAAAAATACATGTGGGTGGTAGTAATTCGTGCAAACATAATATCATAATTCACCGATGGAACCTCAATTTTTAGTCAATTAATTTTTTTTTTTTAATTGTCAACGATTTTAATTTTATTTTTTGAACGCAAGATAATATTTCTTTTACCAACTATATCCTCATCCCTTTTTAAAAATGACCAGCTTTTTTTTTTTTTTTTTCCATTTTTCATTTTTTTTTTTCGATACTATATCTCGTTTTTCTTTTTTTTTTTTCAATCATTTGAGAATAAATGCTTCATTATCTCCCTTCTCCAACTTGTATTATTTTTTCAACTAATTTTGTTACATTTCTTTCTCAAATGATTTTTTTTTCGCTTCACTTTCAATAATTAAATTGAACGCCAATAATATCATTCTTAATATCTCCTAGTGTATTAAATTCAGAGAAAACTCCATTATTTGTTATATTCCTCCAACTTGAGATTCACCTGTGATGTAATTAACTAAGATTCTCTCATTTAATTTTTAGAAGATAGTGTACATTTAAAAACCCGATTTAAAAACTCGTAAAATCTCAATGGGAGGTGACTTTAATTTTTTTTTTTTTCAATGTATTTTGCAGTTGATGTAGGATAGCTTAATATGAAAGTTAAATAAGAACACACGATTTTTATAAAGGATTCGGACAACTCGTCCCTACATCCACTCTTTCCTTTCATAGGGGCACCTTAACTTAACAGACAATGTTTATCGAAGTTCTCACTCAAACGAGACTTATCACCTCCTAAGGGATCGCTACCCACCTTTCGGGATTGCTTAGATGTTTACCGAAGTTCTCACTCAAACGGGACTTATCACCTCGGCGGGATCGCTTACCCCCCTTTCGGGATTGCTAGATGTTTACCGAAGTTCACACTCACCCTACAAACTTAACCGATCGATTTGGGTAAGATTTGTTTGGTTTCCAACTAGGTTGAGATTTTCCTTACATTTGTTTAGCCTCAATGCTAAGGATGAGAAAATCTCTCTCTAAAGCTTAGGATATAGCATTTGTGCTAGATTCAGGGTAGAACACTTTTGAATATATGTGTGTATTTCGCTTTCTGTGTTCTATGAATGGAGTTGCTTGAATATTTGGCTTTTAATTTCACTCCGCAGATCCTCCATTATCTTCTTTTGAAGAAGAATAATGTATTTATAGTGTGGATTTAAATATTACAGATTTGGAAAGTAATATTCAAAACCATACTAATAACTTCCAAATTTTCGGTCTTTTCAGACTTTTCTTGGTTGGCTTTATGTCACATCAATATGCAAGGTCATCTTCTTATTGGCCACTTTGCAGGTGTCTAACGGATCCGATCACCGGGTCGACATCGCTCATCTCTTCCGATTCCGTCACCGATTCGTCAATACCGGAAATTGACCAGAGATCCGTTCTGGCAGATTTCAAATAAATTATCGTTTCATCGCTTGTCGAAATCATCGCTCATCGGTCGATTTCAATTGTTCATCGATTGTCAAAATAAATCTGTTCATCGACTGATTTCACCGCTCATCCGACCGATTTCACTGCTTCATCGAGGACCGATTCTTTACCGATTTCGATTTCTTTCGCTTCGATTTGATTTCTTCACAAGATTTTATCGCTTTTCTTCATCACAAATCAAGATGCTTCTTCTTGTTCAAATCATCGCTTAACTCGGAACTCATCTACTCATATGATCTCGACAAATCGGTCGTCTGTTCTCTTTGTCTCGATCTCAATCATCTTCGCCCCGATTTCATGAGTTCCCCTTAACTTGTCCCCCTCAACTTGTTATCCGTTGATTAACTTAAATAACTCAAGTTGATAATGTTTTGCATAATTCATCAAAACTAAAATATCCCAACATATAGGATGATATCGGGTCTAATTATATGACTATACTGAGCTTAAAAATATCATTATACATTCTTTAAAAAAAGTGGTACGAGCTTAAATTAATTGTAGTGCAGAATTGAATTAATAGTGGTATGAGCTTCAATAAAGTGTGGTATGAGGAAAAAATTGTGGGGCTTAAGTAAAATGTGGTGCTAGATGAATTAATGATGGTACAAACTTAAATAAAAGGTGGTACGGGTGAATTAATGGTGGTATGAGTTTTTCAATAAAGTGTGGTATGAGTGAAAAATGGTGTTGAGGTGAATTAATGGTGATGGACTTAAATAAAATGTAGACGTGGCGAATTAATTGTAAAAGTAGCTTCAATAAAGTGTGGTACGGGAGAACAAAATTGTGGTACAAACTTAAATAAAATGTTATACGAGGTGAATTACTGGTGGTACGGGCTTAAATAAAATGTAGTACAAGGTGACTTAAAGGTGATACGAGCTTCAGCAAAAATATGGTACGAGGTGAATTAATGGTGGTACAAGTTTTAAATCCGTGGTCGCTCCTACTTTAGAAAAATTGTGTCATCCTCCTCCGATCCTCATGCTTGGTTCGAGGTGTGTCCTTCCATGTTGGTTTGAAGAATTAGCTTAGTTAGAGAGAATTTAGTTGTTTTAGTTGAGTTGTATTCCTGTCCAAAAAAATGGTGGTACAGGCTTAAATAAATAGTACTACGGGCTTAACATATATATGGTGGTACAGGCCACAAGTTTTTAGCGTACATTTTTTTATTCTTCTATTCAATTTTTTAGTTAATTCATTAAGGGTATATTGGTCCAAATAATTATTCTCTTGGTTAAAAAAGAACAAAATAAAGTTTAGTGACAAAAAAATTAGGCTATTTGTAACTCTACTCCTGGAGGACCAAAATCAACAGAAAAAAGATCAACAGATGAAATAAAAAGGTGGAAAAACAAAAAAAGAAAATCCATAGGTGTATTATATATTTATAGATTTACTTATTTACTATAGTTATATTAATTTGATAATTTATTATTGAAATCAAAAAACCGTCAACAACTGATCGAAACCGTTTGATTCATTTTACTTGATAAGCTGCGGTTGAAACTAGACAAATAATCGAATCGCATATAACTGCATTTTATATTTTGCTAAATAAACCGCAAAAACACACTGTAATACCCCCATTCTTTTCCTCTTATTTTTTCAATTTTTATTATTGTGTACTATCTATGTCTCATATCAATTTTCACACTTTCTTTTCGGTTTGTCCTATATTAGTTTTCACATTCAAAAAATGAAATTTTACTCATATATCTTACCCTCACAATATACACTTATTTACCCTATATGTTAATTCATACTCACACAATTAAAATTGATTTGACCTAACTATTCTTTCTCACTTTAATAAAGTAAAAAGTAATATTTTTTTTTTGATTTTCGAGATCAATGTGAAAACTGAAGATAGTAATTTTTACTATATTTTAAAATATTACGTTTGGGACCACACTGCATTCTATCAAACAAATTTATTTACTTTATATATAAATATTTATCAAATTATCTCTAAAAATTCTACTCACTTACATTTGGAAAAAAAAAAAAGTATCATTTTTTATGGTGCTAACAATTGAGAGATGGAGGTAGTATTTAATATTTATATATAAAAAAAAAATTAACTAAAATTTCTTTTATTTTTCCAACATCTCTTATCATCTAATTGAAAAACAATCTTGACATGTGTCATTCTCTTAATCTTCTTATATGTGTCATTCTACGGGCAAAAAAGATTTGTGAATACGAGTTCATGTGAATTGTTTTTTTTTAGTATCACTATTATGTACACACATTATTGTTGTTGTATATGTGAAATGTCACCATGTAATAATTAAGTATTTTTCAAATAATGATATTAAGAATGCATAACAATGATAATATATATAAAAAATGTGAGAATCATGTACACTTGTAAGACTGTAGAGAGAGAGAGAGAGCGCTAGTCCTACTGCCTATGATGATGTTTTACTTACTGATATTGTTAATCAAAACAACAATCCTCAATCTGACATTATTGATAATGTTTTGGGTACTGGTGATTCTACAACTGGTGAGAATCATGAAATACATGGTACTATTGATACTGACATTGCAGATACTAATCTTCCTGCTCCCATACCAGTTGAGAATGATGATGGTTTGGAGGTCAGAATGTCTTCAAGGTCCAAAAATCTCCCTACATATTTACAGGTTTATAAGACAAACTTACCAGCTTCTCTTAATCATAATACTGCAAATTCTGCTCTCTTATTCAATCTAAAGGCATTCAATACCCCATTTCTGATTTTTTAAGTACTTATTCAATCTAAAGGCATTCAATACCCCATTTCTGATTTTTTAAGTACTAATCAACTTTCTGGTTCATATAAGCATTTCATTGCTTCTATCACTCAAATTTCTGATCCAAGAACATACAAACAAACTTGTACTAACCAGGTGGCTTAACCCACCTGGCCACTGGGCTCCTCATTTGAGTGGGAGACCTAGGTTCGATTCTCTCTGGGAACGAATTTGGAGTTATGGGAGCTATAAGGTGGATTGACGATTTCGTGGAGTATTTGGGTGCTTGGTGTTCTAACTACTAACAACTAACATCTAACTTTGTCCGATTAAAAAAAAAAAAAAAAAACAAGCTTGTACTAATGAAAATTGGCAGAAAGTCATGACTTCTGAAGTGAGTGCTCTTGAGAGAACGAATACATGGTCTCTAGTCCCTTTACCTCCCGATAAGCATTGTATTGTGGGCAAATGGGTATACAAAATCAAGTTCAAAGCTGATGGCACCATAGAAAGGTACAAAGCAAGGTTAGTAGTCAAAGGCTATACACAACAAGAAGGTATAGATTACTTTGATGCCTTTTCTCCTGTTGCTAAAATCACCTCTGTTAGAATCTTACTTTTTGTTGCAATTGCTAAAGGATGACACATACATCAATGTGATGTAAACAATGCCCTTTTACATGGGAATTTGGATGAGGAGGTCTACATGACTCCCCCTCGACATTACTTGACCGCACTGTCGAGGCGCGACAAAAATACATACCCAAATCTACCCTACTAACTCGTAGTAGTGGCAAGTAAGGGGTCGATCCACATGGAACGTAGAATAATTAATATGTTAATTGTATGAATTTATGAGGACAAACATGAGACACAAACGTGGGGGGTTTTAAAAGGAATTTTATAACTACTAAATTGCAAATAATAAAAAGCAAATAACAACTATGAAACTTTAGCAAACGAAATTAAGAAGAAACAAGTATCCTAACTCACGGTTCATTCATTCCCCATGTTAAACCGCGACCACTTTTTGACCTCGACGTTTTATTTTATTTGTTTTCAATATTATGCCCCTCGAGGATCAAAACGCTCGATTTCCGGTCCTATCCCTTAAGTATATTTAATTGAAAAGACGCCCTTCAAGAAAACCTTTTCTAACGCAACTAGGTTAGCCCATAGATTTAACCCGCTTAAAAGCATTAAACCCCAGGATAGAGAGCAAACAAATTCTCAAGTACACTTAGTGCGTACCCCATAAGAATCGGGTCTAATTCACCCTAGTGAATCCACTAATTGTTACCAAGAGTCTCCACATATAACAATTACACGGATTACATGCTTAGACTTAACATGCATATTTAAACAACTAACCTAGATGGTCAATCTAAATCAATTAATTTAAACACACAAGAAGTTGAAACAGATAAATTAAACAATCCCAAAACGAATATTGTAAACGTCTCGAATCAAATAATCACATTAAACATGGGTTCAGAAATTCCCAGAGTTGGGATAAAATAAACTAACTAAATACGACTCTCAAAATCGCAGAGCCGTGTTACTCTCCCAAAAACTGCCGTTTGCTTCTCCAAAAATCGCCTCTGCTTCTATCCCTTGCGTCCGTCAATTTCTTTCTCCAAAATAGTGTACTTGATTAATATGGTTATCCCCTCTTATAGTGTGATATGCACGACCCAATCAACATTCTCCATATATATGCATGCAAATCTTTTCATAAATCCTTTCCTAATCTTCCAAGATCTTCTAGACCAAATCCTCCTCAAAGATAGGTACAAATTTATTTCCTTCTCAATCTTCTAGATTTCTTTTTCCACACAAAGAATACGCAAGCAATCTTTTCCAAGTATAGACCTCAATCTCCCTATTCTTCTCGTGCAAGTCTCTCACTCTTCTAGAATTTGGGTCTGCTTTTGAGAAATTTAGTGTGAACATTTTTGCAACACAAATCCGGCTCAAGCAATTCTCCACAAAAGACATCTAAATACACTCAAAAACACAAAAATAGATTAAGCGTGGAATAATATCATCAAATCACACATAAGTAATTAATCATGTCATATTAATACAAACGCAGTCCAATAAATTGCACTCTAATCTACTAAAACATGCATAATTTACTACTTACCATTATCGTTCGATTCGATAACGGAGTATGCAAACTTAACAAAAGCCTTTATGGGTTTAAGGCACTTCAAAACAATGGTTTACTAAACTTTTAAACTCTCATTTCTTTTGGTTTCATTCAAATCACTAGTCGACATCGCCTTTGTTTACAAAAGAAAATTCAGATTCTTTCACCGTTTTTCTTTGCTCACGTTGATGACATAATACTCACTAGTGATAGTTTATCCGAGATCAACAAAGTGAAGTCTCTTCGCATGATAAGTTCACAATCAAAGATCTTGGTGTCTTGAAATATATTTTGGGGATTGAAGTAGCTAGAAGTGACAAAGGCATACCGTTGGTCCGGTGCAACGAAGTCTTACACGTGTGGGGGAATACACGTGTTCAATGTTTTTAAAACTTTTTTCTTCGAGGTCACTTTGGTCGATAATCCTCAAGATTAGGTTCGAGAAGCACTGATCGCTTCTCGAGTCAAAGTCCATCGAGATGGTGATCCCGGTCTGCCAGATACCTCGAGATAATCCCAATCGAGTCCGAAAGTGTCGAGATCCTAAGTTGCTTGGATCAGATAATAACCCATCAATCCTCAAGAGAGTTCGGGTTTGGTAACTATCCTGTTCTAGCTACTCAACCGTCTTGAATGGTTGGCCTTAGTTTATACTCGTTTTTAAGCTTTTTTTCAAAAACCTTCCCTTTATGAAATAGTGATTAATTTGTGATTCACTTATGCAACTTCAATTGGATTGATTCCAACCAATATCGTTGAAAAGTATGCTTTCAAAATCAAGTCAATGCAACAGGTTAAAAGTATAAGGATAAAAAAGCGATAAAGAACACAACAATTATAGTGGTTGAGAGACTCAAGCTCCTACATCCACTCTCCGATCCTCGAGAAATTCACTATCAACTTCTGAGCTTTCTGACTACCTCGCGTAGTTTACTTACTCAACTTGGCCCTGAGTTTTCTGACTACTCCACGTAGTTTACTTACTCAACCCGACCTTGAACTTTCTGACTACCTGGTAGTTTATTTTACTCAAACACAAACAAGCTTTCAGACTACCGGGTGTAGTTTATTAACTTCTCCTCTAGAGTTTTTCGACTACTCCAACGTAGTTTACTAACTCTTTACAACTCTACTCACCAACAAACACACTCCAACTACCTTTTCAAGGGTTTGGGGTTTCTCGGTTGGTTTCCAACTAGGATGAGATATCCTTTACAATGAAGCACAATGCAAAGGGTTGGGATATCTCGACTAAGCTTTGGATAATTCTTATCAAGCTAGGCTTAGTATAGTGAGCTCTCTTCAATGGAGAAGCACTTGAGAAATTCTAAGTTTTTCGAGTGCTTTAACTTTTGCAAGAATAAGTTTGAGCTCTTGAGTTATATAAATTTCCGAAATTTTACAATGTAGAGGGTCACCAGTATTTATAGGCATACACCAAGGTCACTCTTGAAAACTATCCGTTGGAGAGACAGCTTCGTGAGTTCCCTCTTATGGTGTGTGAGAAACGGCTATATTTAGGGTTTGAAACTCCCTAACACGTTTTAGGCAATAGCCTTTCATGTAGCCGGTCTTCACTTTTGCAGTCTGGAACTTTTTGTACATCTGACATCTTTTTTTGACACGACCACATCATTGCCCGGTATGATGGATGTCGTCTTCCTCTTTTTTTGACTTTTGTCTCGTTTAAAGGTAGACACCTTCAACGGCTCTTTTGGTTACAAACTCGAGTTTGATATAACTTTAACAACACTTCGACTTAGTTCCTTTTTATGCAGATTTGAATGTCTTGGCAAATATCTATTTTCTAAGGAATCGCGATCTTCTCAAAAAGATTGCATCCTTGGATAGATATATTCGATTGCCTCGGAACATTGAGTTTATAATCGAAAGCATTCAAAGACACCATCGAAGTCCCCGCATTATCGTGGCCATCGGTATTCTTGATCTTCGATCTTGATCTTGGTCTTGTGTCTTCAGAGTCTTCAGGGTCTTCTGAGTCTTCAGAGTCTTCTAAGTCTACTAAGCGATGCGACATCAATCTTCGTCGGTAAGTCTTCGTTCCTCAAGATCCCATCGAGTCTTGATCTATCACGAACTATATGTAGCGACTATACATTCTGCATATAACATCCTGAATATTCTAAAACTGAATCCTAACTCAACTATCAAGATCATTCTGAACATGTCATACTCAGGGGTTTTGGGATCTAATCAAAATCATATATCTTTATTAAATTCATCTCCCAACACATACAGTTGTGCCAAAGAAAGTATGCACTTGATTTGCTCAATGATAGTGGTTACTTAGGGAGCAGACCCTGTACCACTCCCATGGACTCAAAACAGTCCTTTACTCATCTCGATGATGAACGACCTTTGGAGGACCCTTCCAGTATGGGTGAAACTAGTTGGTAAACTTCTTTACTTACCCATAACTAGACCTGATTTATCTTATGCAATACAAACACTTACTCAATATATGAGTAAGCCTAACAAATCTCATCTAGCAGCTGTCCACAGATTGTTAAGATATCTAAAATCTATTGTTGGCCAAGGAATCCTGTATTCCAGCACAAATACTACAAGGTTTCACAGATGTTGATTGGGCCAAGTGTGAAATCAAAAGGAGAAGCATCACATGATATGCCATTTATCTAGGTGAATCATTCATTTCCTGGAAGTCAAAGAAACGGAGCACAGTTAGTAAATCTTCAGCTAAAAGTGAGTATAGAGCAATGGGTTCCACAGCTGCAGAAGTGCAGTGGATATTCTATATACTCAAAGATCTCAAAGTTGAACATCCACAAAACCGGCCATCATCTACACTGATAGCAGGGCATCCTAATGCATTGCTCACAACCCGGTCCTACATGAGAAGACAAAACACATTCAAATCAACTATCACTACACAAGAGAGAAAATAAAGGAAGAAGTCATAAAGATCATTCAGATACCTACGGAGGAGAACCTTGCTGATGTTCTAACAAAGCCTCAAGCTCCAAGTATGTTTCAAACTTTCAAAGACAAAATGAGATTGATTAATATCCACTCCCATTTTGAGGGGGGTCTTAGTATATATATGATTTGGGCCTCAAGTTAATGTTTTGGGCCTCAAGTTAGTTTATATGTTTTGGGCCCCAAGTTAGTTTTAGATAAATGTAATTCTTTTCTATAGATGATACCTCTCAACTTGTATAAATAGGAGGGTATCTTTTCTCTTTGACTTATCTTGTGAAATTCCAAATTAGAGTTAGTTGTGTGACCAATCTCTAAAACCGTTTCCATTCATCTTCTTCAAGATGATTTCCATCTGTATGAGAGAGAGAGAGTAGAAATTTATATATATTTTTATCGTGACCTTGTGATTTTTCTGCGATTTTAAAAATTTTCACATTAAATTCTTGTATTCTCGATTGTTGTTTTGATTGTTAATTATTTTCGTTTGTTTTGTTTTTTCCTTTTTATGTAAATGGAAACAAAGTTTCTCAACATCAAGTGCACTATACAACCTAAGATTTTCACGTTAATTAGTTTTCATACAACGGTTAGTAAACTAATATTGTACGATGAAAATAATTGCATGATGTTTAGTAAAAATAACTATTAAAAAGATACATTTAAATTATACGGTAGACACCTAATACAAAAGAAACTTACACAATTTTTTAATTTCAAAATCAACAAGGAGAAAAGCGTAACTTAGATCCCTGATATTATAACACCTCATGACATACTGCTTTTATCTATCCAAAGGCCAAAAAAATCTACAAAGGCAATAAAAAAGGGAATGGAATATGATTCGCTAAATGTCGATTCTGGAATAAAGTGCACGAGTTTGGTTTCGCTTTAATCTTTAAATTTTGCTAAATTTTGAGGAAAATAAGTTGCAATTGCAAGGAATAAATTCGATTATGTATTGTTTTAGAATAGAAAAATACTGCAGAATTGTAAACGTTAAAACAAATCAATTGGCTTTCTCGTGCAAGACGATATAGTGTCAAACGAATTGTAAAACAAATTTAATAAATGTATTCTGCCAATTTATCACTTACCCACAAACTTTATTTTAATTCTTTTTCAAATTAATTGTTCGATGATTTTTTTATCTAGCTACCTTAATTTGTTTTCCTTTGTAAGGATACAATTAGTTTTATAATAAAATTTTAAAATCATAATTTCCACTTCGTAATATTTTTAAAGGGACAAAATTTTTGTGAACCAAGTTCATGCATGAAAACTTTATACTGAAAACGATAATATCATTTATATATTTAATATAAATATCATGCTTTAGTAATTTTGCGAATAACTCATAAAAAAAATAAAATTAAAATATGATACTTCTTATACTAAAAAGTATTACTTTATATGTTAATCATAACAAAATTACTATTTTCAAGAGATCGTGATGAGTTTGAATTCATATTATATGTTTTAAATTAGAGTAAGTCTCTTGTGAAACTTGTTCACAGTAAAACCCATTTTATATTTACAGATCTGACCCTTCACTTTATCACGATAAAAATCCTTTTTATAAAATAAGTCATATACTTCAATTATCATTACTAATACATATATTATAATATAAGTCAAACCCTTCAATATCACGAGTAATATTCTTCTTGTAATAATATGCCGTATCCTTCAGTTATCATAATTAATACATTTTAAAAATATAAGTCATATTTCTTAACTAATTTAATTTACGAATCATTTATGTGAAACTTATTCACCTCATCATATTTAAATTAACCCGGTTCTCTATCCAGAGAGATGGGGAACTTGAATAACTACATTTAATCTTTAATATTCTTAATTTGTCTTTAAAAAAAAAACCTTTACTATTCTTTGGAGGAATCTGAATTTATATGTGATTGCAATATGTTACTCCCTCCGTCCCAGATCAGTTTTTACAGTTGACTTTTACACGTATTTTTACGAGCGAGTTTTGTATTAATAATTGAAATGATAAAGTGACTTTTAAGGGGGTATGATAGATGAGCCCCTTATCTATAATACCCCTCCTTAAAAGTCATTTTATCATTTCAATTACTAATACAAAACTCGCTCATAAATACGCGTATAAAAATCAACTGTGACAACTAATCTGGGACGGAGGTAGTATATATAATTAATAATCCATTGATAAGGGTGTTTTATTGACGCAGACAAAAAATTACAACTCAAATAATATAGATAAACACCAATCTTCGAAAAGAACAAATATTTATAATGTTAGAAATAGCACTCCTACTATTCTCCAATAGTACTAGCCAGGGAACTTATGAAGATGAGGATATTTTTTATTTTCGAACACAAGATAATTAGGATAATATAAAAAATAAGAAGTTTGAAAAGTGCACGTACGTAAAAAATTCACAAAATCTTGCATGCTTTAGGTGCACGAGTTTGTATCACTTGCATATTTACTTTTTTTTAAAAGACATCACTTGCATTTTTTAAACACTATTAATTGTTTTTAGTTATCAATTTAAAGTACAATTAATATTTTCATTAAATAATATTAAATTGCTTTTGCCGAACAATATTAATGGATCAATATTACTTGTTTTCATTAAATTACATTAATTGTACATTAGTAACTCGAAAAAAAATATTGCAAGTTTTATAATAAAGAGACACACTTGCATGAGACGGTCTCACGATGAGACGGGGTATAAGTTGGACATTGTCGCTTTAACATTTTGGAAGGAGTGAGTGTAATTTGTTCTAGGTTGAATCATGTCTCATGCATGAGACCGTCTCATATGAGTTTTTGTCAATAATAAATGTTTGCCCTTCACATGTACGATTTTGCCCTAGATTCTTAAATAGGAAACCAACGATAAATGAACAGTTGAACACATGAAACAACATATATAAATGAAGAGTTTCGGAGCAAGTGATCGATACTCAATTCTTACATAATTTACTTAAGTGATGTCAGATAGGCATCACACATCTTATTCAAGAGCAAAATAATTATAAAAAAAACAAATAATTGTTTAGACATAAATCATCAGTAGTTGACTAGTTGCAAAACTTTCCATGACAGGTTGTAATTAAATTATAGACATGCAGCATATCATTGAGGCATAATATCTAATAATTAGGTCCACCATATGGTACAACCACTAGTTCGTCCATGTTCATAGTATATGATGTGTGAAGGTTATTATATATATAACTCAAACAAAATATGTACAAGTCAAGATCATCAAATATCTTACTTTGTGACTTATGAAAAAGATTATTAATTAAAAATGTTAATCAAATATACATACATGTTTTCTACAATTAGGGTCCATTTTATCAAGAAAATGAACAAGTTGGAAACCTCTCTAGTGCTAGAAGAACCTCTTTCATTGAAGGTCTCTTTTGTGGCACAGGAGAAATACAACTATACCCTAATTTTAAAAGTGCCAACAGAGCATCCTCTTTACCCTCCATCTCGGCACGAATCGCCACGTCAGCCATCTTCGAAATTTTACCCTTGTTTTCCTCCGAACACGTGGAAGCTCCAACGACCAGCACGGGGCCCGTCTCATCCGATACGATGACTTTCCCAGTCAACAATTCGAGCAACACGACGCCGAACGAGAACACGTCGCATTTCGGGTGGGGCCTCAGGCTCCTCCGAGACTCGGGCGCGTGATAAGGCGAGAGCCCGATCACGCTTTTGAACTAGGCTCGAGTCGCCAAATCTTGGAAACTATCGCTACGAGGCCGTGGATCGATGCTACGAAATTTCGGGCCGACCACCGGGCTTGGAACTCGTGTCGCCCATGATGAGCCTTTCGAGCCCGAAATCCCCAATTTTGGGCTCCATATCCAAGCCTAGTACAATGTTGTTGGGCTTCAAGTTCCCATGAACATGCTTCTTTTCGTGGATGTAAGATAGCCCACGTGCCACACCTTTTGCTATCTTGAGCCGCAGTTCCCAGGGTAAAGGACAAGGTGAAGAGCCAGGTTTCCCTAACAATTTAAAAATTTAAACACAAGAAATCAAGAAAGGGCGCAGGTTAGCAACCAAAAGGGGAAGTCACTTTCCATGCACATGACAAAGGATACACACATCGCTATTGTGCTCAGTGGGCCAAGGATAAGAAATAAATATAGCCATGCCCTATAGGGGCGGTTGACTTGAATTAAAAAGTGTTTCAGTTAAACCTACTCCACCGTTGGGGCTTCAGTCCAACGCCGGCTCACATTAACACAGACTTAATATTTTCCACCAACAGCATGATAGAGATGGGCCTTGACCCTTGTTTCATTTTGTAGGTTAATAGCAAAAATATAGACATATAAAGAAATGGTCCCACTATAGCTTAATGTCCTTAGTCCTTATATGGTATTTATCCTAATTATTTGATCTTGATTGATTGTGACAATGCATAATCTTAATCTAATTAGTACTTATGCCACCATATGTCTATAAAGATCATCTCTAGCTAGATAATGAAGCTAAATCACGAGATAATATAAATCTAATTAGTATGTTATATGACCGAATATATCTCTTATTCTACTTTGATATTTCATCTAGCGTTTAATTGTTTTTAATACATGACAACTGTAATAATTGATAAACGACACCACGGATTATCGTTACTTATTGAAATATGAAATTGATTAAAGATAATGTAATACAAGATGAAATACCAAAGTAGAAAATGTGAATGATATCGACGCTTAATAATGACCATCATTCCAATATATGTAGTTAGCTATAAGGCCAGTTCTAATGCCAGCACTAACTAGGGTTAATATAAATCTGCATACTATAACGGATTAAGGTGAATCCAATATAAATTTTCTTTCTTTTTCACTTTATATCAATGTTAGTCATAGAGTGTCAAATTTTAATCCTAAATTGTCCAATTTTATCAATATTATCCACACTAAGATCGTATATTGATATTAACCCCGCTAATTACTAGCTACATGTAGCATGCTTAACCCAAATCCATAAACAATGAAATTAAGTAAAGCAATTAGCCACTTAATGATGAGCTATCATAATGCAAAACTTACTGTAACGTGCATTAGCAAGGCTTCCATTAGGCACAAAATCATAGATGATGAGCTTCTCCTCGGAGCCCCAGTAAAAACCTCGAATCGGCACCAAATTCGGGTGTACCAATTTCGCAATCACGCGAATCTGATTCTCAAAATCTTTATATCTCTCCACACCATTCTCCCCGATTCTCCGAACCGCGAACGTCGACCCGTCCTCCAGCACCGCCTTGTACATTATGCTCGATCCGGACGCGCCCATTATGTAGGCCGACGCCTTAAGTAACGTCTCGAGCTCCAGCTCCTTTTCCCCGTCCACCGTTACCAACGCCCCATCTTTCTGTTCCTGGGGCCCGTGCGTTCCCTGATTCCTCTCCTGATTTTTATCCAGACTCTCTGAGTCATCTGTCTCGGAATTCGCGGATTCCGAGGCCTGGTCAGCGGCTGCGTGTCGCTGTTTTTTCAAACAGGTCCATGTTCGGAGCCAGTTGTACTCTTCAGAAGGCGATTCCGACGATGCCCAATCGAACTCTTTCGCGCTTTCTGCTTCCCTTTTCGCCGTTTTTCGTCGCTTTTTCGCCCTGTAAACGTATAATATCACCATCGCCACGATTGCGATTCCGGCGAGATCTCCGATTACGATTCCGAATATTATTCCGATTTTTAACCCGGTTTTTTTTACTTGAGCCAGTTTTCCAGCTGTGGCAGGGGCGGGGTCCGGAACTCTCGGAATGCCGGCGATGGCAGGAGGTGAAATCGGCGGAGAACCATCCGGTGGAAATCCGTTTAAGGAAGGAATTGTGCACAATTTTTTCATCGGCGTCCCGCATAATTCAGGATTTCCGGAAAACGACGTCGTTGGTTGGTTAAAAAACAGGGCAGATTCAGGAACAGAGCCAGTCAAATTGTTAAACGAAAAATCAACCGTAGCATTTTCTGAAAATTTGGCAGCAAACTCCAGCGGAATTTCACCGGAGAGTCTGTTGAATGAGACGTTGAAGTAAGACACTAAATCACCGCCAAAATCCGGTGGCAGAGATCCGTTAATCAAATTGGAAGACAGATCTAAACCCTAACCGAATTGAATCCACCCGGAATTGGACCAGTAAAGTAGTTATTCCTCAACGAAACTGTTGATAAATTACGAATCGAACTCAAATTCGCCGGAATTTTTCCGATTAGGGCATTATCAGAAAGGTTGAGAAACTGCAGATTCTGCAGATTTCCGACGAGGTCCGGCAGCCCGCCGGAGATCCGATTGTTGCACAAATCGACCGTTCGAAGTTCGAAAGCCGAAAACAGAGTGATGGGAATGGAGCCATTGATGGAATTGTTGGAGAGATCGAGGTTTTGAAGGTGTTGAATGGAGCCAATTGTGGCGGGGATCGAGCCCGCGAGGCCCGAATCAGGGAGGGAAAGGCCCGTGACGCGGAAGAAGGTGTCGGCGGGGCCCGGGCCCGGAGCGCCGCATACGACGCCGTTCCAGGAGCAGGGATTCTCGTCGTGGTAATTCCAGCTCTGTAAGGCTCCGTACGGGTCGGTTGTGATGCTGTATTTGAAGGATAGAAGGAGAAGCCCGTCGGTGTTGAGCCCGAACGATTGGGCCCGAATTAGGAGGAACAATGTGAGAATGAGGTTTCGGGCTCTCATTGTGGTTTGCAATGAACCCACATTTCTGTTGAAACCAGAGAGAGAGAGAGAGAGAGTAGTAACTGAGACTTAATGTGTAAGAGGGATCATGTGGGAGAAACTAAATAAAAAAAAGGGGTGGGTCCCATGTACGTCTAAGTGCACCGTGCATTTTAGAATCGTGTAATTTGTTATATTGAAAAATGCAACTTTTTTACATTTTGTATGATTCAGTCTAAATAAATTGTATCTTTCAGTATAACCAGGGGGCTTAGCCCATTCGACCAATAATTTCCTCGTTCATTGAGTGAGAGACTTCGATCGAAATTTTGGAAGCAATTGGAGTTATAGAAATTATAAGGTGGATTGGTGATTTCGTGGAGTATTTGAGTGCTTGGTGTATACTAATTACTAACAACTAACTTTACCCGATCAAAAAAAATAAAAATTGTATCTTTCAGTATAATAAATGATACGTTTCTAAAATTAATTGCACTTGAATGCATACAAGATTTAATTAACAAAATTTGGAAATTTAGAGTAGTATTTTTTTAATTTTGGTAGGAAATTTGGAAAAGACACAGCTCAGCAAAACCTGCTAACAAAAATACTCTGGTGAGACATAAAAGTTAGGGGGATAATAAAGTGAGGAAATGACATAAGATATTGTTTTATTTAAGTGAGAAATGCAGGGATCAATATGGGGAAATAGCATCTTTTCTAGCTGACAGAAAGTTGGAGTTTAGATGAGATTTCTCCCTTTTCCAACTTTACAAAAGGGTTGTTAGGTTATTAAAAAAAAAAATCACATTTTTCTATAATTATAACTAACAATACGCTATTGTTAGATCTTGGAATTGAAACAAAATCCATATAAATACATTATACATATTTGAGTTAAATACTAAATAAATACACAATATTTATGTCAAGTATCACTTTAGTCACAATCTTTCAAGATTATTTTAAAAAGTCAAACTTTTAATATTGTTATAAATTGATACATATTTTTTTTCTCCGATTGATGACAGATGTTGTGTCTCGCTGGACTTGTAATGTAGGATTACACGATTTAATTTTTTTTTCTGTATTATTTTGATAGAAAATTCAATAACGAGTGTGAGTTTTCTTGAGTTTTTTGCCACAATAATGTAGATAAATCAGAATAACTGATCAAAATAAAAAAATAAAAAATAAAATGTGTGATTCTACATGACAAGTCCGGCTAGTCAGTCATCTGTCACTAATCGGAGGAAAAAACATGTATCGATTTGCAACAACATTAAAGGTTGAGCTCTTTAACTATAATTTTGAAGGTCGTGATTAAATTAATATTTGACATAAATGTCATGTATTTATTTAGAATTAACCCTACATTCTTCCGGGGAAAAAACAAAAAAACACACCTTTGTTTTATATAAAATGCATAAAACACATGTGTATTTTTATAAATGTATAAAATTCTTTTGTATTTCATAAAAATATGCACAAAATCCTCCCTCTTTCTTCATTTTTAAATGGTGAGTGCGCGTTACTCTCCTTTAGTGAGATTGACTATTGACTCAAGCTTACCAAAAACATAAATTCCTTCAGTTTTTTACTCCTTCCGTCTTGTTTTAGATTGTTCATTCACTATTTGACTCATGTTTTAGCGAGCGGACTGTTTATTAATATTTAAAATGATAAGGAGATTTTTAAGATGGGTATGATAATTATATATATTGACGAAGTGGAATAGCTCAAATGGTTAGAGCGTCACTACCTATATCGTGAGGTCATGAGTTCGAGTCACCATTTTTCTGATCAAAAGAAAAATTATATATATTGATATCTTCATATTAATTACATGCTTAATAAAAATAGTATTAGTATGTACTAAACAAAAGTATTAAGACAAAATCTCATATGAGACGGTCTCATGCATGAGACGGTGGTACAACTTATCACAAATCACACCCACCCCTCCCAAAGTGTTAAAGTGTCAATGCCCAAATTATGCTTCGTCTCACCGTGAGACCGTCTCATGCAAGTGTTCCTCAAGTATTAGATATTAAAAGTCACTAAATAAAATAATGAATTTCATTTTAAAAAAAATAGATTCATATTATTTAAATCCAAATTCAAATATTAATTATAGAATTAACCCATGCAAATTATCTATAAAACATATTTATTTCACATTAAATAATATAAATCTAAAATATCCTAACACATAGGTTCAATTGGATTTAAGTTATATAAATCTAAAATATTTTTTTATGAAATTTATCTATAATTATAAAATGAATTTTAGTACTCCTACTTCCTTTCAATACGCGTTGTACAATAAAATTCATTTGACCGGATTTTTAGATGAATCATTTAAAATTTTAGATTTCATCAAATTTTAAATAAAATCAATTAGGTTGACCACGTTTTAAAATAAACTCAAATTTCAGTTAAAATTATTTGATCTAATTTGAATACTGTAGATTACCAAATCAAAATTAGAAAATCAAAATAATAAATTTTCATAAATAGTTTGAATTTTAATCATGTAATCTTTGTCATATATTCACGTTTAGGGGTGAGCAAAAATATGTCAAAACCGAAAAACCGAACCGAACCGAACCTAAATATTAAATTCGGTTCGGTTTTCAATTAAAAAATATTTTGGTTTCGTTTTTAAAATATAAAAATTTTGGTTTTCGATTTTCGGTTCGATTTTAAGAATTTAAAATTTTGATAAAACCGAAAACCGAAATTATATTTACACTATTTTTTATTTATTATTTACTTAATATATAAATATTAACATCCTTAAATAAATAAATTAATAAGTAATAATTGTACATATAACAATACCCATTATTACCACACGGCCCATTTGTTAGTGTTAGTGTCCTAGAGACAATCTATTGTAAGGACATAATACTTGATGATATTCAGTTTGATTTAATATTATAGTTCACTTAATATTAATGTATGACAATACACTTGTTTGAATATTATGTTTGATTGTTTGCATTTATTCATGCAACTGTTCCCATGAGTCATTGTTGTCATTGAGGTTGTGAGAACTCAGATGACTTAAGCATGATTCTTAAATAGCCCCGATCAAGGATCATCAAGAATGGGATATTGATGATACAATGGAGATTGGTGTGCGATCTGCATCATACTCTTAGAGAGTGTAGTAAGATCTCACTTACTACGAGATACTAGGTATCTCATGATGGATGCACAAATACCTTAGAGGGTATTGGTATACCCATTCGAGAAACCGTTTGATGTATTTCCACTATATTTGTCTACGGGTGTCTCGGTTAGTGAGAGTGATGCGATACTCCTTTGACTTGAGGTCAATACGCAAGACATGTGTGGGATGATGAACTTTGACCATGACCAATGCTTGCACCCTAACCATGGGTAGATACGGCTTGAATTGAGTTCATCACGAAGTGCATGTGCGTGGTAGTTGAGCCAAGAATATGATTCATTCCTCAAAGTGGATTTAGAGAGAATACTCATCTTCTCATCATAATTGGATCAAAGTCATCGGCCGATGCACGTCAACTTAGACTTTGTGGCTAAGTGTGACATACATGATCAATTAGTGATTGGAGATAACATGATTAAGTTATTTGAATAGACACTTCATCATGTTCAAGACTTAATCGAGTATTCGCGAATGAAACAAGGAAATCGTAATAGCCCATGTTTCAGTTACAGGTAGTTGCACGTTTCTCGCAACGCACCTCATATATTGAGAATATCTGATTTATTGTCTAGGGTTCAATTAAGACCGTTAGTTTGATTAATCGCTCGATATATGAGGGCCAATGGGCACACAACAAGTAGTTCCTTTTTACGGATTATAGTTGGTTGATTAAATGTTAAATTGGATTTAATATTTAATTTATGGAGAAGTAATTAATAATATATTAATTTGGAATTAATTATTATTAATATTTAATTAAATTGGATTTAATTAAATAAGAATTCCCAATAATTATATTTGGAATATAATTGTAGTATTTAATGTATATGGAAATAAATCGTAGAGATTTTCATATAAAGCATTTAAATCCATAGAGATTTTATATGTGGGAAATAAATCTTAGAGATTTATTTAAATAAAGATTAGGAATTTTATTTCCCAGCCAGGTTAGCTTAAGATTTAAGCTGGGTCTTTCCTATATATACAAGCTCTTGGGAATTCACAAATAACGTTCATTCATATTTCTCCATAAAATCTAGAATAGGAATTTTCCTAGCAAATTCCGTCTCAGATTCAACGCTGACAAATCTGTGCAAGTCCGTGAACGGGGATTACGTGGATACCATAGTAGAGAAATATGCATACGGTTACTGTAAGATTTCTCTTTATGTTTATACGTAATCAATTATGCAATTAACTGTTCGTTGTTGGTGAACTTTAATTTCTGCTGCGCATGTCTTACGTGTTTACGTGCCTCTAAATTCCAACACCATTATCCCTTCTCAGTTGCCCATCACAAATGACAACCATCCCACTTTTAATTTATGGTTATGAATTATGAACTTTTGGTTATGAAATATTTTCTGTGTTATGAACTTATGACATATATCTTTATATTATGAGTATATTTAATGAGTTTGACATATTCCTCATGCATAATGTTTTTGCTTTGTCAGTTGTTACGCTTAAGAATACGAGCATTTTGTTAGCATCTTCCGAAAATTATGAATTTTAGTTTTTTCGGTTCAAAACTGAACCGAACCGAATTTTTTTGGTTCGGTTTGTGTTCGATTCCACTACGATTCAGTTTCGGTTTCGGTTTTATATTTTTAAACATTTTAATTTTTAGTTTTTACAATTTAGTTCGGTTCGGTCCCCGATGCTCTCCCCTATTCACGTTTGGTAAATTATGAATACTAAAAATATTTTCGTAAATCATTGTCCATAATTTGAACAACATTATAATTTAAATCTCTAGTATTATTTAGGTAAGTTCAAACTCAATATTTAGGGAAATCATTTAACTCTTTATTATAATTTTTATCTTCTTGCATAACTTATGGAATTTAACAAATAATTAGAAAGATGTAATTAATTATCAAATCAATTTTAAATGGTAAATCATTTAACTCTTAATTTAATATAATTTTTATCTTCTTGCATAATTTATGGAATTTACAAAATAATAGAAAGATGTAATTAATTATCCAATCAATTTTAAATTCAGTGTTGACTAATCATGCTTGAATTGCGGATTTTATTACATGACTAATAGGAAAAATATTATTATGCACTATACAAAAGTGTTAGATATTGAAAGTCATTATATAGAAATAATGAATTTCATTAGAAAAATATTCGTGGTGAAATAATTAAAATGATTTATAAATATTTTATTAAATATTTTTGAATAAACAATGGTTGAAGGTATGAACATCCTTACAATAGAAGAAACTACAACCTAACATTAAATGTAACAATAATTTATTAAACTTTTACAATGATCTTTGCATCAGATTGATACAAATATAATCTTGTCGCTGACCGCCCACTCAAGCGCCCAATACGAAGATATTATTTGACAATGAGAGGTTTTGTTTTTGGAATAAATTGATGATAAGACAAAGATTAATAATTTTCACTACACTTAAATTCTAAAGTATGGATTTGTTTAGTTTTGTTCTGTTAAATTAATTTTCTTGTACTCTATAATGGATAATGGGTCTAAGAAAATGTGTTTGAGTTGTTATCTTGATGTGGGTCGTTGTATATGAATTCGTTAATTAATTTTAAAGTATAATTTTTTTATAAGATATCGAAAAGTAGTAGATAAAACATATTTATATGCAAAAAAGAAAACCGTATCAACTAGTCCCCAACTAGTCCACACCTAGGCGATCTAAGCGGTAGGCGGTCCGAATCGGCCCAACTATCAATTTTCGATTTCTGCACACTTAACAATATTATATAATTAAAAGTGTTCTTTTTTTATTTTTGATAGTTAATTAAAAGTGTTCTTTATTTTTGTGTTATATTGTAACAATAGACCTCAACTCAAAATAAACCCCATCCCTATTTTGTTGGTGGCCTGACTCATAAATGTGTCACCAAATAAAGATTACTCTCGTTTTCCTCCTTTGTAGAAAGGCAAATATTCTTGTCAGCTTTTATAATTTTATTCATCCATCTTAATATTAAGAGTCTTCAGACTCATAAACTGCATCTAATTGGTGCTCATCTCGATTTGAAGCTTAGATTAATAAATGTTACAAATTTACATGCATGGGTTGAGTTATAGTATAATTTTGTCTAATTTTAAAAGATATTAATTGTTCATTAAAAAGATTAATTTGTTAATATTGTTTGTATTATTATTTTACTAAATAATAATAAAATTTTAAGTTACATAGTATAATTGATGTATAGAAGATCACCCTTAACAAACTGGGATAAGAGCCTTTAACAAAGGAAGGAAGGGGGCGAGAGGGAGGGAAAATATAATTTAGGGGTGAAAGGCGTGGTTGAATAACCATGTAATCACATCAAGCAGTTCACGAGCTATTCATGATTCAACTCAAAAAATATTTAATTGAGCTCGTGCGTTTAATAAAATCAATCAACATAAACAAACAAATTCAAAGTCACTGGTATTTGATTTGCTAGCTAGTGAATACATTCGTTAACAAGCTCGTGAGCTAGCTCTTATAATTTATAGAGTAGGTCTAGTGTGAAAATTTTCATGTATGAAAAACTATAAAATCGTCCTAAATCATGATCTATTCGGGTCGGGTGAACCATCTACACCCTAAACACTAAATAATAAACATTAAATTATGGCCTATTCGGGCCTGGTGAACCATGAACCACTCGGGCCGAGTGAACCATGAACCACTCGACTTTGTCTTACCTTCACCATTTACAGAATTTGTTTGTAAATAAAAGTTTTTTTATGTATGCAATTTTCATACTAAACTTTGTCTAATTTATAATGAATAGTTTGACTTTAATTTATAGCTTCACTCTTATTATTTATGATAAATATAAAACATGTAACTAACAAAATTAAACAAACTTACATACCAAAAAATTACATCCAAAAAATTACACAAAATTTTATGCCCTGTTTACACTAATTGCAACAACAACATAATTTCAGTACCAACACACAACACATAATTCCTTCATCAATTTGCAGTCATCTTCAAACTGCAACAAACCACAACACATAATTTATGTACCAAATTCACAAATTCATTCACCAATTTGCAGCCGTCTTCAATCTATATCAACGCAAGATCTAAAACAAATAAACAGAAAAAAAATGCTTACCTTCCATGGCCAACAAACACCACCGCGGCGTTGCAAGGAGCACCGCCCCCACACCACCGCTTCTCCCCCCACCGCAAGGTATTCAATAAGAATCAAGAAATTAATACATGGTGTCAAACAATTAAAGCACATAGAAATACCTTTCGTCTTCTCCATTTACCAAGTCGCCCGCCGCCTTTTACCACCGTCTTCTCCGCCGCCATCATTTTCCTCCATAGCCGCCGCCTCGAAACCCTAAACACCAAACACCGCCATCTTCCCCAAACCTCCGCCCAAACACCACGCCTCCACCGCCCCATGGCCATCGCCCAACTCCCCCACAAACACCCATCACCACCGCCACTCAGTAGATCCGCCTCACCCCCACAACACCCCTCACCACCACCTCTCAGCAGATCCACCTCACCACCACCGTTTCCCGCATCGCCCCCCGCCCAACACCCCACAAATCGAGTCCCAACAGTTGAAATTGGGGGAGCCCATTTGCAGGTGAAACCACCGCCTACTCGGCCCTCGCACACAATCCGCCGTTGATGGGCTAAAATCGTGACGAGCGAGAGGTCGGCAAGGGGGTGGGGAGCGAGAGGTCAGGGAGGGGGTGGGGAGCGAGACGGATGGAGGCGAGCGAGAGGTGGGCGGCGAGCGAGATGTGGGCGAGGGTCTTTTTCATAGAGTGAAGAGAGAGAGAGTGAAAATCTATAACTATGTTTTAAAAACCGGAACCGAAAGTTGAGCCGGACGACCCCAAAAAAAGGTTGGACCGGGGTCGGATCGGTCGGACCGGATTGAGTCATAATAAATATTATATATAATAAATATTATAAAATATATAATATGCATAATTTTTTTAAAAATTCAAAATATAGAGTATGATAAGTGAATATAAAGTATCTAAAGTCAATTCAAACTTCAAAGTTCAAACTTAAATTTCTAAACATAATAGAAATGTCCATTAACATAAATAGTTTCAACTTTCAAATTTCAATTTCCAAACATAATAGAAATGTCATCAACAATACAAAAGTCACAAGTCATAGCATAAAGCAAACATAGTAGATGTCAAATATAATACAAGAGTTTGAAATTCAAATCATCATCACAAATGTCTTATGATTGCAAAATAAGTAAAAGTTAGAATTTTTCTAGCAAATTCATCTCGGGATTCAATGCTAGCAAATCTGTACAAGTCCGTGATTTGGATTACGTGGATACCGTAATTGAGAAATCTGCTCTCGAGTTACTGTAAGATTTCTTGTTATGATTATTGTAATTGTTTATGCAATTATAGGTTCGTTTTTGGTGAATTATTTAATTTCGCTGCGCATGTATTACGTGTTTACGTGCCTCTATATTCCGATCCTTTCAATTATATTTGCCCAAAATCAATAGTTTGTTTCGATATGTTTAAAACTAAAATTTAAATATATTGAAATTGGCTATGTAGAAAGCAAGACTTTGGAATTCAAAACAGAGATTAAATTGTTTTAATAGAGTTTTGACATCCACCGCATATTTGTTTTTAAATGGAGTGCGGTTTTTATTCACTCCACTTGCTTGATTTTGTAATTGGTGCCTTGGCTCTTGTTCTTTGCGTCACTTTAATTAGGGTTTTGACTTTTGAACCCTTTTGCTCTCCGCGCGATATTACAGTGCTGCTCGGCCAGATTGGAGACCCATGGTGTCGCTTGAGGCCGCAGTTGACGATGTGCTCCGTGACGGCTGTGTGTTCCCACAATGAGGTAGCTTTCTCCGGTGAATTTATAACGACGACGAACAGATCCATGGTAAAAATCGACGAACAGATCCATGGACGGCGAACGGTAAGCATGTTTAATTTTCAGTAATAAAAAAAAAAAAATTAAGTGAAAACCGGTCAAAACCGCCGGTTTACCTGTTGACCGGTTTCCGATTTTGACCGGTTTTTCCGGTTTTCGTGGTAGCGGTCCAATAGCGGTTTTTATACCTCTATTGGACCGGTTCAGGGCGGTTCACCGGTCCGACCGGTTCGACCGGCCGGTCGGACCGGGTTTTTAAAACATAGATCTATAATGAAGAGAGAAAGGAAAACGATTTAATAGAGAGTGATGGCAAAAGTGTAATAAAAAATTGATTTTAGGGGTAAAAATGTCTCATTTTGTACCTTAGAGTCACTAGATTTTTCTTTTGTATCTTATAGTACTTTTCACTCAAAATACGTAGTGGAGAGTCTTTATTTCAATAAGGAACCTTAAATCATGGCCTATTCGGGCGTGATGAACTATGAACCACTCGGGCCGAGTGAATCATGAACCACTCGACTTTGTCTTACCTTCACAATTAAAGAATTTGTTTATAAATAAAAGTTTTTTCATGTATGCAAACTTTCATACTAAACTTTGTCTTATTTATAATGAATAGTTTGACTTTAATTTATAGCTTCACTCTTATTATTTATGATAAATATAAAACATGTAACTAATTTATTTGTTTAAATAAAATTATAGAATTTAGTAGCTATATCATACATATGGTACTTAAAAATATATAATTTTATTTTTGTAATTGGTTAATTAGTTAATTGATGAATAATTTATATTAAGAAAAATATTATCAAGCATGTTTAGGATGAAGTTCAAAAAAAATTATGCATATTTGATATTTAAGCTCGAACTTGATTTGATAATAAACTAATCAAACTCAATTAATGCTTTAAATTTCAGTGGTTCGACTACATCCCAAATGGCCTGCAAACGATAATAGAGTATTTTCTTAACAATTTTTTTTTATTTTTTTGAATGAACCTACAAGGTGTCCTGGAGTGGGAAATTGCATATGTTCCTCGGCAATACAATAAGACGACCCACCGATTAGCTCAGACTGCGTTCGTGGATTGGGGTAGGAATTCCTTCGTGGGTACAAGATTTAGCGCGACAAGACGAATTGTGATCACCGTCTAGAATAATAGAGCAGAGTCGTTGTTTGTGCAGCATTAGCGTGGGGTTGTGCACGGTCTGCTAGCACTGTTCTTATCCTCAAGCTTGGATAAATTCATGGTTGTTTTTCTTGGGATATGTATCCAATGTACTTGCACTGTATTAATTGAACTGTTAGTATGGATACATTTTTTCCTATAAAAAAAAAGTTAGGCAACGTATTGTATGCATCACTTTCACCGTACACTACTATTATTATTGTTGATAAGAATCAATACTTTACTTTCACCGTACACTACTATTACTATTGTTGGTAAGGATCAACACTTATTAACACTTTACAATTAAAGTGTTGATCCTTATCAACAATAGTAATAGTTGTGTACGGTACCATCTCTAAAAGTTATTTGCCTTGATTGAAAACATATCTAAAACATATTCGAAAGTAAAAATATATGAAAGTTGCTGTTTGACCAGATTCAGTCCGGGTGATAAAGATATTTGCTTTTGTGATATTGATTATTTTACCCTTAATAAAATACTTTATAAATTAATAAAGACAAAACTTATTAAGATTAAAATAGAAAAAATACACGTTCATCTAGGATGAATCACCTTCACCATTATCGAAAATATATTGTGAGAGTTCAACTTCCAGTTGGTTCGGAAAACAAGAAAGGTAGGACAGACAGGAAGCTATATAGTAGTAGGTCAGTTGAGAAACTCAAATTGTATAGTCTCGAGCCACTGGCCATATGCACCAATCCCCATTTACCACTTCCCATCTTCAATTTTTAATTTAATTTACCCAACTTAGTAGGTCTTCAATTTTTAATTTAATTTACCCAATATAGTAGGTCTACAGTACTGCAAATAAGTAATTCCAATAGTGCTAAGTTAGAATATGAGTTGATTAAATGATTTTATTGTCGAAACTCCGGTCTATTTGATGTACCTCACTTTTTTCTTTATCTCAGGTTTGATTTGTTGTAACATACTTATATAATACTCCCTCCGTCCGGTTCTTTAGGGTTTTCTTACTGTTCATTGGATTTATTGGAATAGTGGAATAGTGATAAAATGTTGGGGGTAGAATGGATAAATCAACTTTATGAAAAAGTAAAAATTCACTTTATTAGAGGGTTAATTAAACCATCTAAAACTGCTAATTACTCTGCAAATTTCTGCACAAAATCTGACAACATTAAAAATACATTAAAAAACCTCATTTAACTGTTCAATGAACAGTAAAAAGTTCAAAAAATTCAAGCAGATTACAGTGGCGCCCTATTACACCAAATTTTTCCACCTGTTACACCAATTTCTGAAATTCCCCCCCAAAACACAGAATTCCCACAAAAACAAGGAAAATTTCCCCCCCAAAACAGAATTCCCTCCTATTACACCAAAGTTTCCCCCCAATTACAGATTTCTAACCTATTACACCATCATTAACAATAAATACCCCCTCCTACACCTTCAAATCTTCCAACCACCCCAGTCTTTATATGTCATAAATACATCCCATCTTCAAACCTGCCACAACACATAAATGCAGATTTATTGACCATGACTCAAACTAGAATCCATTTAAGTTATGAAGAAAAAAACAAGATTATACAATATCTACTTGGGGATTTGGAAAATGGAGTACCTAAGTATGGAATGATCGTAAAAGCTAGCAAGCTATTTGGGGCTCCTCCGCAAACTGTCAGTAGGCTGTGGATCACTGCAAAAAAAACAATTGGATCAAGGTAAGGCAGCTCATATTATTTCATCTAGAACTGGAAAGAAGATAAGGAAAACAGTTGTATTGGATGAAGAAAAGATCAAAGCCATACACTGGACAGAAAGGTCTACCTGTTGGGGAATAAGTTGCACAGATCTATTCGGGGTGAATATTTAAATACAAATTTAATTCTTATAATTATTACTAGCATGAATTAATCCTATATTAATTCAAATAATAATTTAACAACATATCATGCATATAATTATTCACGTAAAACCTACGAATGCGGAATTCTACGAGTTTACGTGAACGTACCTCTTGGGATGGCAACGGTGTGGCTGATTAGACTAACCAAAAGGACTTCCCAAGTATTCCCTTAGCCCTTGTTCGACTATCCCGTGGAAGGACACTTGTGAACAATTAACAAAAGGAAAATAAATTATGTTGCACCACCTTTGTGGATTTACTAATTTTTCCAGCACATGGAATTGTACTTGGGAATGAAAGAGTCATTCCCTATTTATAGAGCACAAGGTGGTCGAAATTTTTGGCCAAAAATAATGTGGGAAAATCTTTTTCTGATCTCCAAAAAATCTTGAATATATCTCCTATACTCTTTCTCCCATAATTATAATATTCCACAAAATCCCACCTACTCTTTTATTATGGATATTTTCGAAAATATGAGGGATCAAGAATCCATGATTTGGATCTTCTTGAATTTATGAGATATTCTTGTATTTCAAGAAATACATATCTTCCATAATATCTTTTCAAGAAAATCAAAAAAATCTTTCTTGCCCTCTATATTTCAAATATTTCGAAATTCTCTTATGAATAACCAAGTGGTAGATTTCTTGAATTTAATGAGATAATCTTGTATTCCAAGAATACATATCTTCATTCCATAACAAAATTCAAAGAAAATCTTTCTCCCAACTTATCCATAATTTTCGAAAATTACTTGGAAAAATAAGCAACAATATTTATTTTATTTTAATCACATTTTCAGTTATTGGACTATATGTTGGGCTACTTAGGGGGCCTTTAGGAGAATTAAGATTGGACCTTCTAATGGACTTTGAATATCTAATATTGAGCCACAATATTATTCAAGCCCATAAATATTAATTAATCCCACTACATAATTAATATTGCACTATCCATCTTAACCCATATTACAGTCAATATGACTCCCGGTTATTATTTCCCATGTTTAAGATTATCTAGCCCATTAATTAATTCAAGTTACTGAAATAGCTTTCCATTAATTAATATCTTTTGTCCTTGGTCAAGGAACGGTTCAACATTATTATCCATACCTGAAACTAATTTCACTTGCAAGATTTGGTATGATAAAGCTTATGAACCTCCCAAGGGGCAAATCAAACAAAGCGTGCTTGCACCACGATTCTTTCAGATTAAATCTTAGCAATCACATGTGACTAATAATATTGCCCAAGATAAAAAGTATTGAATCTCGTTGATTCTCTACCCATGATAAGTCAAAGCAATAGTTACTAATCACACGTGATCCTATTTAAGGAACGAATATTAAGAAATAACGAACCACTGAGGTCTAATTCTTCCTTGTTGGGTTCAAGAATTTAAGGTCCTATTATCCATGCACTAGTGTAATCTCTTGGTCAAGACAACAAGTCCTATATGAGCCTTACACTTCAACCTTTCACGATGGGTTGTTCATTTCCATCTAGGTAGTGAATATTTTTATCGTTAATTTAATCTTGTGATCGTATCACTAAATTAACAAATGTAACATTCTTTCGACTTATTGAACAGCTTATGCAAAAAAATATGTAACATTCGATAATATTTAAACTTTGATAAACAATTTGCCACCATAAATAAGTCCCAAATTAGGTTTTGATTATACAAAGTAAAAAGCACACTTTCTAGTATAATCCCAACAATCTCCCACTTATACTCAAAGTCCGCTTTTAAGTATACTACAACATGTCTCGTAGTCCGTGACATCTAATGTCACCTACACTAACCTAATAATTTCTCCCACTTATACTCAAAGCAGACGACAACGGTCTTGACACTCATTCCTTCCACATGCTCGAATGTATTAGAAGCAGACTCTTTTTTGAATGGATGCTAGGTTGTTTCTATCTTTGCCACATCTATATCTATCTCACGATTTCGTATAAGATGGTATTTTTTCAATGGGGACTTGAATTTTGCAAATCGCTCTCGGCATTGTCACAATAGATGGATTCGGAACCACATCTAAGTCCACTAGGAAGTTCTTGAGCCAAACCGCCTTTCTTGGAATCATATTGCTTCCATGGTAGAATGCGACTTTGACGCTTCTCCATGTCACGACTCCTCCCCATGCAAAAACACACTCTGGGAGGTAGATTTTCCGAGTCATGTATGAAGCCGATGGAGATTGGACTATCCGACCGATAAACCAACATTCTATCCTCGAGTTCTTTTCGGATTAATATTTTTGTCCAATGATCTTTCCCGGGTTACTTTGATATCTTGCCACCATGCCTCCCAAAGCAAATATCCGGTCTCAGACAAACATTGTCTTTAAGGAATGCCTTTCATGTCATCTATCTCATTTTCGTCTTGGGGACATTTTTGGATAGATGGATTCCATACGAAGGTACGTAGCCTTTCTTGGAATCTTGCATCTTCAAGCGTTTCAAGACAATGTCTATGTATGAAGCTTGCGATAAGCCTATCATCATTTTCTTACGATCTCGAGTGATCTTGATCCCAAGGATGTGTCCGGCTTCCCCTAAGTCTTTCATATCAAACTGTTTTGAAAGACATGCCCTTACGTCTGATAACACCTTTACATCGTTCCCGATGATCAGAATGTCATCTACGTATAGTACTAAGAATACCAATGCAGTTCCGACATGCTTTTTATACACACAACTTTCGAACTCGTTTTGATCGAACCCATAAGACTTTATAACATGATCAAAACATTGGTTCCAAGCTCTGGATGCCTGTTTGAGTTCGTAAATGGACTTCATGAGCTTACAAACTAGGTGTTCTTGGCCTTTTTCAATGAAACCTTGGGGTTGTTGCATATAGATCTCTTCATCAAGACTTCCATTAAGGAAAGCTATCTTGACATCCATTTGCCAGATTTCAAAGTCGAAATGCGCAGCAATCGATAAGAGAATACGGATGGACTTAAGCATGGTTACGAGCCAAAAAGTTTCCTCATAATCGATCCCTTCTTTCTGAGTATAACCTTTCGCCACTAGTTTTGCTTTGAAGGTTTCCACCCTCCCGCCCGGTCCTCTTTTTCTCTTATATACCCACTTGCATCCAATGGGTTTGACCCCATTAAGTGGTTCGACTAGCTCCCACACTCTGTTATGAAATATAGAACCCATTTCGGCTTTCATTGCTGTTTGCCAAGAATCTGCATCCTTGTCTTGGAGTGCCTCATCATATGTCCATGGGTCTGATTCGTCTTGTCCGGGAATCAAGTCCGAGGACTCTCCTATTCCCATGAATCTCTCGGGCTGTCCAACAACCCTCCCACTACGACGAGGTTTCGGTTGTGAAAGCGTGTCGTTTGGTATATCGTCTAGTACAATTGGCATTGAGGTTTGCCCTCTTAGCTCATTTAAGGTAATCTCACTTCTGGGTTTTCTTTCGTTCATATAGTCTTCTTCCAAAAATCTAAAGTGAGTGCTAATGACCACCTTTTGATCTTCGGGACCATAGAACATACACCCTTTTGTTCCCTCGGGGTATCCTACAAACAACCTTAATTCTGATCGAGGATCCAATTTACCGGCTTCCTTGTCCAACACGTAGGCCGGACACCCCCAAATTCTCATGTGTCTCATACTAGGCTTGCGCCCGGTCCACAATTCTTTGGGAGTTTTGGGAACCGATTTGGATGGCACCAAGTTCAGAATGTAAGCTGTTGTTTCCAAGGCATGACCCCAGAACGACTTGGGAAGATCCGCATAACTCATCATAGATCTAACCATTTCCAAAAGAGTTCTGTTTCTTCGCTCTGCAACCCCGTTTTGTTGAGGGGTTCCGGGTGCAGTGAGCTGGGATACAATCCCTTCATCAGATAAGTAGTTCAAAAACTCATCGCTGAGGTATTCGCCTCCACGATCAGATCGTAGAGACTTGATACATTTTTCCCTATGATTCTCTGCTTGAGCCTTAAATTCTTTGAATTTCTCAAAGGTCTCAGATTTATGCTTCATAAGAAAAATGTAACCGTACCTTGAGTAATCATCAATAAAAGTGACAAAATACTCATAACCTCCTCTTGCTTTGGTTGACATTGGACCACATACATCTGTGTGAACGATCTCTAACACTTCTTTGGCCCTATTCCCCTTGGCTCCAAATGCCCTCTTGGTCATTTTACCCTCCAAACATGATTCGCAGGTTGGAATTGGTTCAACTTGGAGAAGCTCCAGTGAACCGTCTTTCACCAACCTTTGGATCCTCTTTGGATTTATATGACCCAATCTTAAATGCCAAAGAAGTGTCTCGTTCACGTCTGATGAACATTTTCTTTTCTCGGAAACAGTTGATGTGTTATAGGATGCATTTCGTGAGTGGTGTGCCGCGATTAATTGTATAGAGATTATTCGACAACGTTCCATGACGAGATAAATTTATCAAAAAGAGAAATGGTAACAACTTTATTAAAAAGTAACCGAATATCCATCATAAAAAAGTTTAGAAACCGAAATCAAATTCTTTCTAAAATTCGAACGTAAAGAACATCTCTTAAAATTAAAACTCGTCTTCAAAAAAGACGGGTGCACTTCTTCACATCGCTTCACCGCCACTCGTAGCATCGCCCAGTGTGATGAGGACCTCACTCCCACTAAGTTGCCGGGTCCGCTTGAACCCCTGTAATGTGAAACAAACATGATCAGTGGATCCCGTATCCACCACCCATAAATGGGAGGCATACGCCGCTAAACAAGTTTCAACAACTAGTGCGTGAGAATTACCTTTCTTTCCATTCCTTTTGGGTCTGGAACAGGCTGACTTCCAATGTCCTTTCTCACCGCAGTTGAAGCACTTTCCCTTAGCTGGCTTGTTCACTCCACCACCCTTCTTCACCTTTCCTTTGCCATTGGCAACACTTGAGTTCACTTGCTTGTGGCCTTTGTCCCTTTTCTTGTTCTTACCACCCCTTGGCCTAGAAGAAGAAGAAGGTCCATTTGCCACCAAGGCTTGGCTCTTTTGCCCCAATATCTCCTCCGCCGAGACTAAAGCTTGCAACAGATTAGGCATTGAGAACTTCTGATTATTCATCTGGTAGTTCAGCCTGAATTGTTCAAAACTTTTCGGCAGAGAGTGGAGCACGAAATCGATTTGGGTCTCGATATCGTATTCAGCGCCAAGTACCTCAAGTTTATTAAGGTGAGCCATCATCTGGAGAATGTGCTCCCTTACTGGCGTTCCCTCCACCATTTTCATAGAGAGCAACCATGGTGATCTGACGAGCCACACGGTTCTGATGTTGAAACATCGCTTTAAGACTAGTTATGATGTCCGCAGCGGTCTCAACATTCTGGTGTTGGTGTTGCAGCACATCTGACATAGAAGCCAAGATGGTACACTTTGTCATTTCGTTAGACCGCTCCCAGTCAGCATACTCTTTCTTAACCGTTTTAGTGGACTCATCTTTTGGCTTTTCCGGTTTAGGTGTGGTCAGAACCCATTTATGGCTTTGTGCAGTGAGGACAATAGTAAGTTTACAATTCCAATCAACAAAATTTTCTCCAGTGAGCAAATTGTCTTTAAGTATATTGAATAGTGGATTAAAAGGTTGCGACATGATGAACTGAAATAAACAATAATATGCATAAGCACAAATATATCACAAGGTTCGATCACATGCATCATATTAAAATCTCAAAAAATATGAACATGCATCAGCCAACATCCCAAAACAGTTTAAATAAGCCACGTGGGGTGGGTCATTATTTAAACACATTTAAGCAGGTTACAAACAAGAATAGTTACAAACCTTTAATATCCAGATTAATAGTTGGCTCCCACTTGACCAATATAAAATTGACATGGACTTCGGGGAAGTACATGCATATCAATTTTATACCTAAGTAATAACCATGATTAAATACATGATTATTATTTTGTATTGAACGAGCCTCGTGGGGAGGGTCATCATCGCCACTAGTAATAACCCACAATCATCCATTTGGAATTCATTCATGTGAAAGCTATCTTTTGACCGTCCCGTGGGGGGAATTTCTCCAAAAGAATTCACAAATAAATAAATCATGGAGGTCAAAATTAATTCAATTTTATTATCCGGAATAAAATTGTCAATTAATTATTTAAACATACTTAGTAATTTTGAAGGTGAGATTTTTCATTGGGCAATTCTCATGCAAACACATTTAAACAAATTAAACAAAGCATAAGATAGCACAAAATAAATCAAGCAAAACAGAAAAAATAAACATATTGGGCACAAATTATCCAATTGTCATGATTTGATTTTTCTTGGCTTGATCTTGAAGAAACACCGTCTTGAATTTCTCCCCCTTTCGTCGTCTCGAAAAAGATACTCCGTCTCGAAAACGCCATACCCAGCGACTCGCGGCCGGGATGCACGCCCACATGGAAGCGGCCCGCCTTGGCCATGTTGGCCTCGGCGGCGTCGCCACGCGCCTCAAGACGCCCCTCGGTAGTCCACCTCCTCGGCGGTGGCGCGTAACAACACTGCCTCTGGCAGCGTAACTTCAGAATCAAGCATGATAAACCTCTGTGGCGTCTTACGCCCGGTTCTGCCTACGCGCGGTACTCGGCGCGCGTGCCGCGTGTGCTCCGCGTGCATTCGCCTCCGTCCGCCTTGCCCGCTCAACGCCGCGGTGCAGCGCGTCGCTTCGCGCCCGTGCGCGGCCAGAGGATCTACGCCGCGCGCTTCGGCCTCGGCCTCGCCCGGCCGTGCATACTGCCAGCAGAGATCAGATCCTACAGCGTGCCTGCCTCGCACGTTTCACGCGACGCACGCCGCCTACGCCCGGTTCTGGATTTTGTCCTTTAATTCTTCTTCTCCGTCCTCATATCGATCCGGTTACAATTTATTTACAAAAAATAAATAAACCTAGATCTAGACTAGTCTATTACATTGATCAAATCAAATAAATCCTAATCTACTCGTGGATTTTCTCACGAGGCAAAACGAATCCGAACGAATCAAATTAAAAACCACAATTTATATGCATGCATAAATAAACACATTAAATTCCATGAAAATTTGATACCTGCAAAACAGATCTAGCAATTCTACTATCCAATTTCAAATTTAATGTCAACGAATTAAATTACAATTTAAAAAATTCAGAGCCCGAAACCGTGGCTCTGATACCAGTTGTTGGGGAATAAGTTGCAAAGATCTATTCGGGGTGAATATTTAAATACAAATTTAATTCTTATAATTATTACTAGCATGAATTAATCCTATATTAATTCAAATAATAATTCAACAACATATCATGCATATAATTATTCACGTAAAACCTACGCATGCGGAATTCTACGAGTTTACGTGAACGTACCTCTTGGGATGGCAACGGTGTGGCTGATTAGACTAACCAAAAGGACTTCCCAAGTATTCCCTTAGCCCTTGTTCGACTATCCGGTGGAAGGACACTTGTGAACAATTAACAAAAGGAAAATAAATTATGTTGCACCACCTTTGTGGATTTACTAATTTTTTCAGCACATGGAATTGTACTTGGGAATGAAAGAGTCATTCCCTATTTATAGAGCACAAGGTGGTCGAAATTTTTGGCCAAAAATAATGTGGGAAAATCTTTTCTTGATCTCCAAGAAATCTTGAATATATCTCCTATATTCTTTCTCCCAAAATTATAATATTCCACAAAATCCCACCTACTCTTTTATTATGGATATTTTCGAAAATATGAGGGATCAAGAATCCAAGATTTGGATCTTCTTGAATTTATGAGATATTTTTGTATTTCAAGAAATACATATCTTCCATAATATCTTTTCAAGAAAATCAAGAAAATCTTTCTTGCCCTCTATATTTCAAATATTTCGAAATTCTCTTATGAATAACCAAGTGGTAGATTTCTTGAATTTAATGAGATAATCTTGTATTCCAAGAATACATATCTTCATTCCATAACAAAATTCAAAGAAAATCTTTCTCCCAACTTATCCATAATTTTCGAAAATTACTTGGAAAAATAAGCAACAATATTTATTTTATTTTAATCACTTTTTCAGTTATTGGACTATATGTCGAGCTACTTTGGGGGCCTTTAGGAGAATTAAGATTGAACCTTCTAATGGACTTTGAATATCTAATATTGAGCGACAATATTATTCAAGCCCATAAATATTAGTTAATCCCACTACATAATTAATATTGCACTATCCATCTTAACCCATATTACAGTCAATATGGCTCCCGGTTATTATTTCCCATGTTTAAGATTATCTAGCCCATTAATTAATTCAAGCCACTGAAATAGCTTTCCATTAATTAATATCTTTTGTCCTTGGTCAAGGAACGGTTCAACATTATTATCCATACCGGAAACTAATTCCACTTGCAAGATTTGGTATGATAAAGCTTATGAACCTCCCAAGGGGGCAAATCAAACAAGCGTACTTGCACACGATTCTTCGTATTAAATCTTAGCAATCACATGTGACTAATAATATTGCCCAAGATAAAAAGTATTGAATCTCGTTGATTCTCTACCCATGATAAGTCAAAGCAATAGTTACTAATCACACGTGATCCTATTTAAGGAACAAAGATTAAGAAATAACGAACCACTGATGTCTAATTCTTCCTTGTTCAGTTCTGAAGAATTTATCCTCCTGTAGGTCCTATTCAGTGCATCAGTCATGCACTAGTGTAATCTCTTGGTCAAGACAAGTCAATCTGAGCCTTACACTTCAACCTTTCACGATGGGTTGTTCATTTCCATCTAGGTCGTGAATGGCGTACTTTTTGTTACAAAGGACTGTTAATTTAATCTTCTGTGATCTGGTATCACTAAATTAACTACAATGTAACACGTACGACTTATTGAACAATTATGCAGTAAATATATGTAACATTCGATAATATTTAAAGCATCAGTGATAAACAATTTATTTCAGTAAATAAGTCCGAAATTCAGTTTTGATTATACAAAGTAAAAAGCACACTTTCTAGTATAATCCCAACACTACCATTAGAGACCTTGATGAAGGCTTAGAAGTTAGCAAAGGCACAGTTGGAAGATGGATTAAGGAAGGCCAAATCAAAGCACATACAAATGCCATCAAGCCATCACTAACAGATCAAAATAAGATTGCAAGGATGCAATACAGCCTTAGTCAACTCTATGTAGACAGAGAAAGCAACACCATCAAGTTTAACAACATGCACAATGTCATCCACATAGATGAAAAGTGGTTTTATATCACAAAAACAACTCACAGATGGTACAAACTGCCAACAGAACCTACTGCACATAGGAGTTGCAAGAGCAAGAGATTTATCACAAAGGTTATGTTCATTTGTGCTATTGGGAGGCCCCTATATGCAAATGATGGTACACTTATGTTTGATGGAAAGATAGGGATGTTTCCATTCACTGAAGAAGTTGAAGCCATGAGAAACAGTAAGAACAGACTGAAAGGCACTATGGAGACAAAGAATATTGAATCCATAACCAAGCAAATCATGAAGGACTGCATTATCAATCAGGTACACCATAGACTATCAGATTATATTTCATCATTTAGTCTCTAAATGAGTATCATCAACATAGTTGGTTACTTGTAATTAAAATGTTCTAAATAGAGCAAGTATCCTAAACATACATGTTGGTTACTCTATTTTTTTAACAGATTATACCAGCACTTAAAGAGAAGTGGCCTGAAAATGCAAGCAAATAAATTTGCATCCAGCAAGACAACGCAAAACCACACATTTCAGACAATGATCCAGATTTCAGAGCTATAGCTCAATCTGATGGCTACAACATTAAACTGATTTGCCAACCACCCAACTCTCCAGATTCTAACATTAATGATTTAGGATACTTTGCATCAATTCAAGCATTACAGCAGAAGAAGAAGGCCAAAACAGTTCATGAACTATGTGCAAATGTAGCTAGATCATTTGAACAACTAGATGCAATTACTCTTAACAAAGTGTTTCTTAGTTTGTAGAGTTGTTGCATAGAGATGCTGAAGGAAAAATGAGACAATAATTTTAAGATACCACACATGGGCAAAGACTCACTGAGTTATCAAGGATTACTACCTGATAATCTTGAGGTTGATGAGAGTTTGGTAAGAGAATGCATACAATATTTAATGCAGCTTGATAATGGAGTGGGAGTAAACAGTTCTATGGCCAAACTTATGAGGGATTTAGGGTATTAGGGGTGTAGAATGCAGTGGTGTAATAGGCAAACTTTATGTACATTTTGGTGAATGTTGCATAAACATAGAAGTAGATAAAATTCTAGGGCTATCATTGTTTAAGCAGTAAACATTAAGGTTCCTTTTTGGTTTGTATGTTGGCAATCAAGATGAAATGAATGGATTTATTGAATCCAATCTGTTTATTGAATTCATAAGGCCCTCAGATTATAATCACATCATTGGGTTATGGTTTTAGCATCCCGATCTAGGAAACTCATCCTAGAGGTTGCATATTACTATTGAATTGTTTGATAATCATAGAGTAGTTTCATCATAAGAATCACATTAAGTCTCCTAACTTAGAAGATTACCCCTAATTGGTGACATTAATGGATCATAAATCAGATTTGGAACACATTTTCAACAAAAAACAGACACATGCCACTAAAAATGAACTTAAAAATCAGATTTGGAACACACTAAAAATGAACTTAAAAATCAGATTTGGAACACACTTTGAACAAAAAACAGACGCATGCCACTGAAATGAACAAAAAACAGCAACATGCCACTGAAATGAACCTTAAAATCAGATTTGGAACACACTTTGAACAAAAAACAGACACATGCCACTAAAATGAACCTAAAAATCAGATTTGGAACACACTTTGAACAAAAAACAGACACATGCCACTAAAATGAACCTAAAAATCAGATTTGGAACACATTTTGAACAAAAAACAGACACATGCCACTGAAATGAACAAAAAACAGACACATGCCACTGAAATGAACCTAAAAATCAGATTTAAAACACACTTTGAACAAAAAATAGACACATGCCACTAAAATGCCACTGAAATGAACCTAAAAATCAGTTTTGGAACACACTTTGAACAAAAAATAGACACATGCCACTAAAATGAACCTAAAAATCAGATTTTGAACACACACATTTTGAAATGAAAAAAAAAAAAACACACACATGCTTTGAAATGAACCTAAAAATTAGATTTGGAACACACTTTGAACAAAAAACAGACACATGCCACTAAAATGAACCTAAAAATCAGATTTGGAACACATTTTGAACCTAAAAACAGACACATGCCACTGAAATGAACAAAAAAAACGACACATGCCACTAAAATGAACCTAAAAATCAGATTTGGAACACATTTTGAACAAAAAACAGACACATGCCACTGAAATGAACAAAAAACAGACACATGCCACTGAAATGAACCTAAAAATCAGATTTGGAACACACTTTGAACAAAAAATAGACACATGCCACTGAAATGAACAAAAAACAGCAACATGCCACTGAAATGAACCTAAAAATCAGATTTGGAACACACTTTGAACAAAAAACAGACACAATCAGACCACATTTACCCACATATGCAACCAGAAACACCAATTTTATTCATCATTTTAGGGAGTCAGGTCAATTTTCTCAGTTTTCAAACAGAAACAACAAGTTTGAAACACAATTTCAACCCTCAGAACAATTTCATCATTGGGAGAAGCCCAATGATGTAAATTAGCATCCTAAATCACAAACACATGATTGGTTGCTATAATACATCAACATATGCAAAACCACCAGAACAATCAGACCACATTTACCCACATATGCAACCAGAAACACCAATTTTATTCATCATTTTAGGGAGTCAGGTCAATTTTCTCAGTTTTCAAACAGAAACAACAAGTTTGAAACACAATTTCAACCCTCAGAACAATTTCATCATTGGGATAAGCCCAATGATGTAAATTAACATCCTAAATCACAAACACATGATTGATTGCTATAATACATCAACATATGCAAAACCACCGAATAATCGAGACCACATTTACCCACATATGCAAACCGAAACACCAATTTTATTCATCATTTTAGGGAGTCAGGTCAATTTTCTCAGTTTTCAAACAGAAACAACAAGTTTGAAACACAATTTCAACCCTCAGATCAATTTCATCATTGGGAGAAGCCCAATGATGTAAATTAGCATCCTAAATCACAAACACATGATTGGTTTCTATAATACATCAAGCCAATAGACCACATTTACCCACATATGCAACCAGAAACATCAACAGAGTACGTGCACCTGTAAATCAGAGGCAATATCTCAGGAATCAAAATGCTTAGCATCTCAACATGGCCCTTTCGTTTTTCATCAAGCCAATAGACTTTATCACTGAATTGAGGTAGAGGGTACTTATCAGGGATGATAATTTTGGACTTGGGCATGTACAACACGAACCCCAACTCATTTCTCTCGCCTAAATCGAGATATAGAGAATTGGGAACCTGAGATTTGACAAACAACAGAGGGATTAGAAACAACAGAAATGTTACTACCCTCCAAAACTGAAATGAACAAAAAATCAAATTTGGAACACACTTTGAACAAAAAACAGCAACGTGGATCACTTACACGCATAAATGGATCGACTACTGAAGTAACCTCGTCGGAAACAAGTTCATCAGAGGGCAATTCCGGTGAGAGAGAGTCTTGCAAAACCATGGATGAATAATCGGGAGAACCCCGACCCACATCGCTCAAATCTGCATCGCAACCCTTCGATTTCTCCGCATCCACCGCCACCGGCTCCATCTCCTTCTTCCTCTCTTCATCCCACCTTTTATATAAAGGATTTTGAGAATCTAAAGCTCCCGATTCCTCCCACCAAAAGTCCTCCACCGGATCCGCCTCATACTCCTTATAATCTTCGGTGCATGGCCAATTTTCAGAATTTAAAGAATCATCGGCCATGGAAATTTAGGGTTGAGAGAGTGGAAAAGAGAGCAAATTACAGAGATTTCCAGTATGGACGATGAAGATCTAAAGATTAGAGAGCCATTGAAGATGAATCGTGAAGAGAGAGTAGAGAGTGGCTAGGGTTACAAGAGAAGAGAGAGAAGAGAGAGTGCAGAGTGATGTGATTATGTCGAGTGAGATGGGCCGATTAATTAGTGATATGGGATTAGGTTTTGGTGAGGTGGACCGATTAATGGGCTAATTAAATGAGTTTTAGGGAGTATTGGGTTGGGTTAATTGAGTGGCAGTTGTGTAAATAAAATGGTATGAGAAGGGTGTTAGTTAAATGGGGTATGTCCATTTTAGGAAAAAAATCTTAAAGATTGGGACAAAAAAAATGGAAAGAAAACCTTAAAGATTGGGACGGAGGGAGTATTAATTACGACTTTTTAATTTATAATTGAAAAAAAAAGTCAAAGAAGCTCATCATCATATTGGCGAGTGATAAAGAAATAATATAAAATTATCAACTAATAAATTTGAACTTTTAAATAAGATAAAATTCTTTCATAATATCAGAGTATTTGGTTTGCGTACAAATTATGAGTTCGATTCTCGTCAAAAGTTACTCCACTCATATTAAATTGTGCACTCGATGAGTCTCCTTTCAGTGATGGAATAAGCAAATTTTAGCCCATGAGCAAGAGGGAACATTAGGAAAATAATATAAAACGATTTAATTTCACACATCTATAAAATTTCAGACTTTTTAGATGAAATGAAATTCTTTCGGTGAGGATCAAGTAAATGAGTAAGTATTTTTTTCAACAAAACATCATATGAGACGATTTCATACATGAGACGAAATATAAATTAGCACAAATTAACATCAAATTCCTTTCAAAATGTTGAAGCGTAATGCTTAAATCATATTTTGCCTCACGTAATGTGTGTTTTTTTTAACGTCTGAGCCAACTTGTTTTTGTCAAATTAAAACAAAACCAAACAATAATTTTCGAATATGATTGATAAATTAGATAAATTTTCAGTATACCTACCAATTTAGATAAATTTTTATAGAAGTGTCCAAAATTTTAGAAAAAATAAAAATTTGTACACTTTTTCAGGGAATCAGGTTCGAAACCTATATATATACTAGTTTAGTGTCAGAGTGTTACGCGGTTTTTTAATTAAAAATTACAATATTTACAATAAATAATATATTTAATAATTTAATGTTGGGAGATGAATTTAATAAAAGATATATGATTTTGATTAAGATCCCAAAACCCCTGAGTATGACATGTTCAGAATGATCTTGATAGTTGAGTCAAGATTCAGTTTTAGAGTATTCAAGATGTTATCTGCAAAATGTATAGTCAGCAGATATAGTTCAGGATAGGTTCTGAAGACTCTGAAGAACTCAAGTATTTTCGAAGAAATCAAGTTTGATGATGAAATCAAGTATCTCAAGACTTCGAAGAAATCAAGACTTCGGTGAAATCGAGAATCAAGACTCAAAGATGAAGACTCGATATATCGGTCAAGATATCGCTAAAAGCTCAGAAGACTCTGAAGAATCAGAAGACTCTGAAGACTCAGAAGACTCTGAAGACGCAAGATCAAGATCGAGAATCAAGATCAAGAATATCAAGGCGCAAGAATTATCGAAGACTCAATAATATCTTGAATGCTCGAAGATAAACACGAATGTTCCGAGGCACTGAATATATCTATCTGAAGGATGCAATACTGAGAAGATCGCGATTCCTTAGATAATAGATATTTGCCAAGACATTCAAATGCAGACAAAAGGAACTAAGTCAGAAGTGTTGTTAAGGTTATATCAAACTCGAGTTTGTAACCAAAAGAGCCGTTGAAGGTGTCTACCTTTAAGCGGAGACAAAAGTCAAAAAGAGGAAGACAACAATTGTACCATCTTAATCGACAAAGGATGGTCGTTGAAAAAAGATGTCGGATGTAACGAAAGTTCGCATCGCAAAAAGTGAAGACCGACTACATGAAAGGCTATTGCCTAAAACGTGTTAGGGAGTTTCAAACCCTAAATATAAATTCCTCACACACCATAAAGGAAACTCACGAAGCTATCTCTCCAACAGATAGTTTTCAAGAGTGACCTTGGTGTATGCCTATAAATACTGGTGACCCTCTACATTGTAAGGTTACGGGAAATTTATACGCAACTCAAGAGCTCAAACTTATTATCAAGAAGTTGAAGCACTTTCGAAAAACTTAGAATTTCCCAAGTGCTTTTATATTGAAGAGAGCTCACTAAACTAAGCCTAGCTTGATAAGATTTATCCAAAGCTTAGTCGAGATATCCTAACCCTTTGCATTGTACTTCATTGTAAAGGATATCTCATCCTAGTTGAAACCAAGCGAGAAACCCCAAACCCTTGAGAAGGTAGTTGGAGTGTGTTTGTTGGTGAGAAGAGTTGTAAAGAGTTAGTAAACTACGCGGAGTAGTCAGAAAACTCTAGAGGAGAAGTTAGTAAGCTACAGAGGTAGTCTGAAAACTTGTTTGTGTTTGAGTAAGTAAACTAAGGAGGTAGTCAGAAAGCTCAAGGTCGGGTTGAGTAAGTAAACTACGTGGAGTAGTCGAAAACTCGGGTACGAGTTGAGTAAAGTAAACTACGCGAGGTAGTAAGCTTCGAAGTGATTAGTGAATTTCTCTCGAGGATCGAGAGAGTGGGACGTAGGAGCTTGAGTCTCTGAACCACTATAATTGCTGTGTTATTTATTGCTTTCCTTATCTGTGCTTAACTGTTGCATCACTGAGTTTGAAAGCATATTTTCACTGACATTTCAGTTGGAATCAATCCACTGAAAGTTGCATGTAATTGAATCACAGCCTAATCACTATTCCATTAAAGGAAGGTTTTCAGCAAAGCTTAAAACGAGTATAAACTAAAGGGCCAACCATCCAAGACATCCGAGTAGCTAGAACAGATAGTTACCAAACTGAACTTACTCTTCTGAGGGTTCAGTAAGTTAGTTATCGATCCAAGCAACTCAGGATCTCCGACACTCAGGACTCCGGTGGGGATTATCCGAGGTATCAAAGCGGCATTTCGGGGATCTTTGTCTCGATGAGACTTTAACTCAGAGCGATCTGTGCTTCTCATAATCTAATCTTCAGGATTATTTGACCCAAGCTGACCTCAGTAAGAAAAAGTTTTAAAAACACTGAACACGTGTATTCCCCCCCATACACGTGTAAGACTCGTTTGCACCGGGACCAACATTTAAAATATAAATATGTGCATAAATATACTGAATATGAATTAATAATTGTTTAAGGTGTATATTAATAAATTATCTTAAACCTTGGAATAAGATTATTGTGTCAAATATTATTTATCCATTTTAATATGAAGTTGAAACCTACAAATCAAAACAAAATAAATCTACTAAGAAAAGACTAATAAATTAATTAATATGTAATAATGAATTTTTTTTTAAAGTGAATGAATTATAATATAAAATACTTTTGCCACATAAAATATGTTATACATAAGAACAATTATGAAATAAAATTATTTATTAAGAAATTAATAATCCCTCTATATACTAATCGAGAGTTTTTTTTCCATGATGTGTCAACTTCATGTTAATTTAACCTATGTGTCATTCAATGAGAAATTTGAGTACACATGTCATTTTTATAACATTCACACATATTTTAAATATCTAAATAATTAGAAATTAATTATACATAATAACTTTAAGTTTCATGACACATAGGATTCTTTTATAAAAAGAACCAAATAGAAAAATGACATGTGTACTCAAATTTCTCATTGAATGACACATATGTTAAATTAACATGGAGTTGACACATCATAAAAAAAACTCCCTGTTAGTATATAGAGGGATTTTTTAGCTCTTTTATCCAATAACAAAAAAGAAGAGAAAAAAATAGAAGAAAACAAAAACGATGCGGACGAGGAGAGACTGATTGCGGAATACTCGTTGAGTTTGGCGTGAGAATGAGTGCTAGCACGCGGTGGTGTATGGTAGCGCTGAGGCCGACTGTGGAAGATAGAAGCGGCGGAGAAAAAAAGAGGGGTCCTCACTCTAAGGTGCAAAGTGGACACACATATTACTTTAAGGTACAATGTGCAAAAAATGTTTTGCACTTTAGTTCAAACTAGATACTAAAGTACAACGTAATTTTTGCACATTGTACCTTAGAGTAATATGTGTGCCCACTTTGTACCTTTGAGTAATTTTCCCAAAAAAAGAAGAGGGAGAGAAACAGGAGTTTAAAAAATTCATAGTGGGTTTATTGTTTTGATGGTTGCCGTGAAATAGGTTGCATAGATATGAGTACGACAATAAGGGTATTGAGACACATATTTTAAGAAAAAAATTGATAAAATATGTCAGGGGGTACGACTATAATTTTTTAAATTATTTTATATTATCACTTTAAATATAAATATTTTCACTACACGTATTTGTACCAGTGTGCAATTTTTTTCAACAACTAAACAAAAATAAAATCAAAGCACGAGGAACATCAAAATAAAACATATGAACGATAGTTTGACAGTTGTGTGAATGTATAAGCTATAAAGACAATCAATATCTTTTTTAATACTTATGGTCTAGGGTTAATTTAATAAGACATGTTAATTTCAAAGCTGATTTTTCTTTTAAATTTTGCAAATTTGACCTCGCTTGTATCCTATATAACCGTGTCTTAACACGCTGATCAGACGTGTTTGATACGGTACCCAAAATTATTATTAATATTTTTAAATAGGACACTCCACATGGCATATTAAGTGTGTATCTCATCCATATCTACATATATATTTAAGTATCCGTGAAGTACCCGACACTCCATTATTTAAAAGTGTGGGTGCAAATAACTTGGGTCTTTGTATAATTTCAAGAAAGGCAACGAAATATTAAAATTTGGGCTAGGTCCTATATGCACCCGGGTACACCGTACATTCATAGTACATTTTAGAAGCGTGCAACTTGTTATGCTGAAAAGTGCGACTTATTTACACAGAAAAGTGCAACTGTTAATATGGGAACATAGTTGCATGCTTCTGTTTGGAATAGTTGCATGTTTATGTTTTGTATAATTGCACGCTTCTAAAACGCGTTGGACAACCTAACTAATAGACCCAACTAATAATTAAGGAATAAGCCAACTAATAAATTAATTGAATTACAAAGCACATTGTTGCTTGTATACTAGTTAACGACTAACACTTACTAGTATTGCACCCGTGCTAACGCACAGTCATTATTCCCACTAAATATTGACAAAAATTTATGTGAATCGAGTTCATGTTGAACTTAAATGTTTTAGTATTACTGTTATGTATATGCGCTATCACTGTTATGTACAAACTCTATCACTGTTATGCATAAATATTATCATTGATTAAAAAAATTATTTTTAATAGTGATAGATATTTACGCATGACAGTAATAGAGTTTATACATAATAGTGATAGAGTTGAAGTATAGATCTGGTTCACAAGAGCGTTACTCAATAATAGTTATCTTGTAAAGTAAATTCTATGCAAAGAAGAAATAATATTAATATATACTTAATATTATATTTTTACATTAATTGTATTAATGTTATCATGTATCTATAATATGGATACAAATATAATTATAAAATAAAACATATAATTTTTGCCATATTTTAAAAACATGATTTTTGACATATGTTTACTAAATTAACAAATAACTTGTATCACTATCTTGTTATACTATAAACATTCACAAAAATATATATTTACTTATATAAAATATCTAATGTTTTCACAATGAATATAATTTGACAACAAATAGGCTGATTATAAAGTGTTATAGAAATTATAATAATTTATTTATGTAATAATCCAAATAATTAAGAGGCATACTTGCGTGAGACGGTCTTATGGCGAGACGGAGTATAATTTGGGCATTGACACTTTAATAATTTGGGAGGGGTAAGTGTGATTTGTGCTAGTTTGTACTCTGTCTCATGCATGAGACCATTTTATGAGTTTTTGTCAATAATTAATATTGTAATATTCCTTGATCTAAAGGACTTTAACAAAAATAAAACATCATGGAAAAGTTGTGACATTTGAAAATTTATTACTACAAAATTATATATTCCTAAAAACTTCAAGAAAAACTATATTTTTAGTGATACTACAATCACAATTATCATTAGATAGGATCTTCAATACTTGACAGTTTGTTATCCAAGAAACAACCACATAACATATGAAACATTGTCTACTTTAAAATTTGAACAACAATCTAGGAACATAGGGTGTCAATATAAGCGTGGGTATCAAAGGCAACTGTCTTACACCAATTCTGATTAGAACATTAGCTTCAAGAACTCTATCACTCATCCTCGTAATAACCAACCTATATGAAAAAAATAACATTACATTACAAATTTAAAAAATTAATACATATTCAACCTTTAAAAAATGTGAAAAAATAAATAAAAAAATTAAAATGATAATAAAAAGTTCAAACCTGGTGTCATTACACAAATCTTGAGTGATCAATATTTCTCAATAACATTATCGGTGTTCCAACTTTGAGATTCAGTTCATGATAAGGAACACCCGAAAACTTTAGATTATTAAAGAATTCATGAGTATGCATATCCATGAAGATGATCAACATTTAAATCAGCATGGTAAAGACTATAGAGCTCAAATAAATACATGATTCATTTTCATTCCACCAAATCATGTGATCGTTTATAGACCTAACAACATCCACGTAGGTGCAAGAGTTGTCATGTTCTGTAAAGAATCGTGATCATCCATTATGTTCTTTAAATCAATATAAATGTTATCAACATTAGTTTCTATCGACGGACCAACAAAATATCACCTAAATTTATTGTTTCATGAACAATATCCTTCCTCGTTCCTTTTGGAATAACCTTCAAAATCTGTCAGAAATCGCCTCCAAACACAACAGTCTCACCAACAAAAGGCAATCCAGAAAACAATGGATTGGTCAGCTGCATAATATCTTTCAAAGTAGTATTAAGTGTTAGTGTTAGTGTCCTAGAGACAATCTATTATAAGGACATAATACTCGATGATATTCAGTTTGATTTAATATTATAGTTCACTTAATATTAATGTATGACAATACACTTGTTTGAATATTATGTTTGATTGTTTGCATTTATTCATGCAAGTGTTCCCATGAGTCATTGTTGTCATTGAGGTTGTGAGAACTCAGATGACTTAAGCATGATTCTCAAATAGCCCCGATCAAGGATCATCAATAATGGGATATTGATGATGCAATGGAGATTGGTGTGCGATCTGCATCATACTCTTAGAGATTGTAGTAAGATCTCACTTACTACGAGATACTAGGTATCTAATGATGGATGCACAAATACCTTAGAGGGTATTGGTATACCCATCCGAGAAACCGCTTGATGTATTTCCACTATATGTGTCTACGGGTGTCTCGGTTAGTGGGAGCGATGCGATACTCCTTTGACTTGAGGTCAATACGCACGACATGTGTGGGATGATGAACTTTGACCATGACCAACGCTTGCACCCTTCCATGGGTAGATACGACTTGAATTGGGTTCATCACGAAGTGTATGTGCGTGGTAGTTGAGCCAAGAAAGGGATTCATTCATCAAAGTGGATTTAGAGAGAATACTCATCTTCTCATCATAATTGGATCTAAGTCATCGCCCGATGCACGTCATCTTAGACTTTGTGACTAAGTGTGACATACATGATCAATTAGTGATTGGAGATAACATGATTAAGTTATTTGAATAGACATTTCATCATGTTCAAGACTTAATCGAGTATTCACGAATGAAAGGAGGAAATCGTAATAGCACATGTTTCAGTTACAGATAGTTGCACGTTTCTCACTACGTACCTCATATATTGAGAATGTCTGATTTATTGTCTAGGGTTCAATTAAGACCGTTAGTTTGACTAATCGCTCGATATATGAGGGCCTATGGGTCACACAACAAGTAATTCCCTTTTGTGGATTATAGTTGGTTGATTAAATGTTAAATTGGATTTAATATTTAATTTATGGAGAAGTAATTAATAATAGATTAATTTGGAATTAATTATTATTAATATTTAATTAAATTAGATTTAATTAAATAAGAATTTCCAATAATTATATTTGGAATATAATTGTAGGATTTAATGTATATGGAAATAAATCGTAGATATTTTCATATAAGGCATTTAAATCCGTAGATATTTATATTTAGGGTATTAAATTAAAAGGAATTAATTTAATTCAAGATTAGGGATTTTATTTTCCTAATTGGGATTAGTTTGGGAAATAAGCTAAGCCTACCTATATATACAAGCTTTTGGGAATTCACAAATGACGTTAATTCATATTTCTCCATAAAATCTAGAATTGGAATTTTCCTAGCAAATTCCGTCTCAGATTCAACGCTGGCAAATCTGTTCAAGTCCGTGAACGGGGATTACGTGGATACCATAGTTGTGGAATCCGTGTACGAATTGCTGTAAGAATTTTGTTTATGTGTTCTCGTATTTAATTATGCAATTAACTGTTCGTTGTTGGTGAACTTTAATTTCCGATGCGCATGTATTACGTGTTTACGTGCCTCTAAATTCCAACAGTGATATCAGAGCTTCAGTCTCTTGATTTAATTGCATATCATATTGGTTTAAATTAAAAATCAATTTGTTGATTTGTTTATATAATAATTTGGTACGACAATTTTTTTTTTGCTTTGACCGCACCATATGAAATCAACATATTGGGGATTTATTTGCTTGGCACTTTCCCCTGTTCGTCTTCTTCGGGTCACCATCATCCTTTTAGGGTTTTGAACCTTTGTGAGATGGGGCGTCGCCAGCGGCGGAGACCGCGGTGCGTCGCTTGAGATGGCGGCTCACGCTGCGTCTCGCGACGGCTGTGCGGTTGGTGGTGCTCTCATCTTCGCTTCGAGACGTTTTGCGTCAGTCGATTAAAAGCGGCGGCGAAGCGCGCTTGCGTTTACCGATTGACGGCGCTCTGTCTTTCTGGCTTCATACACCTGCTTCACGTCTGATTTGGTTGAATATTTTTTTTTGTTTTGGGTCTATTTCATTGTTGCATCGGAGAATCCGTTTGCTTCTTCGATTTCGAGGTCGAATCGATTCGTTTCAAGGCATATCGGCACGATGCCCTTGCGTTTTGAACGACGGTGATGGCGAGTCGCTCGCACGCGCCTGGTGGCGGCGGCGACTCGCCCACGCTGTCACGTCGGCGATGGCTCGCTGGGTCTCTTCGGTTTCGAACAAGATGGTTCCTTCTGGTCTTATTTTGTTCGATTTACCCCTGATGCTTGCACTGTTGTTCGATTTCAAAATTGTCCCTTAATCTTCGAAAACGTTTGATGTTGTTTCTATGTCGAATTGTTGATGATGAATGTTGACTGGGTTTGGATTTTGTGAAATTGGATGTCCCAAATTACAGATTGGATCTGTCGGATTTGGGCGGTGCAAAATTATTTTGAGATAGGCCCTCCCGTGTAATTTTAGAAATTTGCACCTGAGCCCCAAAATTTTAATAAATTAAAATAGTTTTAATTTAATAATTTTTAAGGGCTAACGAAGTTGGACTTGAAACACGTTTATTAGTTGGACTAATGAAACTTAATTAATTGGATTAATTAAGAATTTAAAAGAAATTTATTAGTTGGACTAATAAAAGGCTAGATTAATTGGATAAATTTAATTGTTTTAATAATTGGTTAATAATTATTGAATTTATTTTAAAATTAGATTTTTAAATTAATTCGATAAAGTTTTAATAAATTATTAAATCCCACTTGTTTAACTGATTTTAATTAATTCGTTAACACTTTTATAGTCCGCATTATAACTGTTTGGGTAGGCGGCGCCCAATAATTGTCGGACCGTATTATTGTTTGGGTAGACGGCGCCCATATAAATGTTAGTCCGTGTAAATCATGTTTGGGTAGACGGCGCCCATATAAATGTTAGTCCGTGTAAATCATGTTTGGGTAGGCGGCGCCCAATAATTGCTCGAATATGATGTAGATTAACATGTTGGATCTCGATTAAGCAATTAATACCTGCCTTTAAAACGTTCCTCACTAAAATATGGTTTTATTAAGTTGAACGATGTCTTCCATCAAAATTAAAAGTAAACCGAAGATTTTGTACCAATGAGTATTTAAGGCCCAGTATTTTGCTCGGATCTACATTTAACGGGACTTTTATAGGGACACGAAGTCTCGCCGCTTGATGGTTGTAAATCAACTTGACTTTGTTTCACCAGCCCAAGCAGAGAAACGAAAGTCAAGTGGCATTCGATTGAACTAGGTTCAATCAACTAGGAACTGCAGCTTTGCAATTGGTTTGGAGACCTACGGTTATCTATTGCAAATGTCATTAGCGAGATATTGTAATAGTAGGAATGTGGATCTAATCCATTACAATTTATATTTGATATAAATTCGTACTCTTAGATGATGGTCGTTGAGTATGTGAAAATAATGGAGACAAAATAAACACAAAAGAAAGGTCATGTTTATTTTGATTGCTGAATATTGATCATAGGAATTATGTGTTTAATTCCCGTTTTATTTTATTTCTCTTGGTTAGTTGAAGTATATAACTGTTATTGAGATGTGTTTTGGAAACAAACAAATTGGCTGAGCTCAAATTTTCTGGACTGACACCGAAACATGTGTTTGGTGCTTAGGCAAGAAAAGGTTGAGTACGTGTTGGACACGTCTATCACATTTACCCTTAAAAGCTGGTACTCTGAGGCAGCCACGTTTGACTTAGCAGCTCAGAAGAAACATCAAAAGGATGCTTCCCAGGCTCAGTGTGTGATGTTGCTCGGCATGACTCCCGATATGCTTAAGGAAACATGAGAAAATGGGTCATTTCTAAATGCTCAAGCATTTGAAGGACCTCTTTGATTCTGAATCTCGTTCTGAGATTTATAAAGTGATGATAGATCTGTTCAAATGCCGGTTAGCTAAAGGAGAGAATATTTCACCTCATGTGCTTAAGATGATAGGCCTAATTGACAAACTTGGTAATTTAGGCTTTGAGCTAAAAGACCAACGTTTTCATTTATGCTATCCTCCAGTCGCTCTCTGGTTCATATTTTAGCTTCATTGTGAACTACAATATGAATAAGACGGATGCGACCATGCCTGAACTTCACAACGTGCTCAAGATTTTTGAGTTCACTTCGTTTGATGTCGACGGAATCGGAATGCGGTGAGTAGAAGAGGGCACTGGAAGAAGGACTATAAGGTTCTGGTTGCTAAAAGGAAGACATTGGGTGTTTCTGGCACTAGAACGTGTATGTTTGTTTTTTAAGATAGACATATCCACAATAGCGCTAACTGTTGGGTATTAGATACCGGATATGGCTCACTCATTTGTATGAATGTGAAGAGTCTCATATGTCTAAGGGCAGTAAGGCTGGGTGAAGTCGTCTTACACGTGGAAATGTAGCAAGAGTTGCTAACTGAACATGTGGGGACTTATGTGTTAGACTTACCCTTTGGTTTTAGATTAGAACTTAATGATTGTCATTTAGTTCTTTCTATTACTCGCAACATTATTTTCATTCCTATGTTAGACATTGAGGATTATTCCTTCCATTTTAGTGATAATAATTGTTATTTCACGCTGAATGATTTATGGGAATGATCCTATGGTGAATGGTTTATACTTGTTGCACTGTGGATATAATGTTCTTAATATACAAAATAAAATACTCAAACTTAGTAATCATGAAAACCCCGACTTACTTATGGCATTGTAGAACTTGATCATGTAAACGAGAAAAGAATTTTAAGGTTAAGAAAGTTAGACTACTTAACCCCATTTGACTTTGAGTCTTATGGAGATTGTGAATCTTGTCTCATGGCCAAGATGATCAATGAACCCTTTATGAGAAATAAGTGCATGCCAAAGAAGTTCTAGAGTTGATCTACAACGATGTTTGTGGATCATTGCCCACTCTAGCTAGGGGTCACTTCGGATACTTCATCACTTTTACTGATGATTTCTCAAGATTCAGATACGTGTTTCTTATGAAACACAAATTCGAATCTTTTGATAAATTCAAAGAGTTTAAGGTTGAAGTAGAGAAGTAACTTGGTAAGAGCATCAAGACTCTTCGATCAGATCGAGGAGGTGAATACCTTAGCCATGAATTCATTGATTACTTGAAGTTACATGGAATCCAATCACAATGGACTCCTCCCGGAACACCTCAGATGAATGGTGTGTCCGAGAGAAGAAACCGAACCCTGTTAGACATGGTGAGGTCCATGATGAGCTTTTTCTCTCTTCCGACATTCTTATGGGGATACGCGTTACAAACCTCAATCTACATTCTGAATAGGATTCCATCTAAATCGGTTGAGCATACACCATATGAACTATGGTGTGGCAAGAAGCCAACTTTTACACATATCAAACATGGGGTTGCCCCGTGATTGTGAAAAAAATGCTTACCGACAAATTGGAATCCAAAGGTGAAAAGGGTTACTTTGTGGGATATCTAAGTAAACTAAAGGATATTACTTCTATCCACCTGAGAAACAATCAGTGATTGTTTCTAGGCAGACCAAGTTCCTCGAAGAAGACTATGTCTTTAAGGAACAAGGTCGTAAGATGATAGAACTTGAAAAATTCAAGAACCACATATTAACAAAGAGACTGATATCTTGTCAAAGCAACATGACAAGAAATCAGTGGGAGCATTCAACAACTTTCACGGTGGGAGTCTTTCACTTGGTGATCGTCTTTTCACCGATTGGGGGGCGTAATTGGAGTTGGCTTGCTGTCGTGCAAGAACCTCCAAGTAAATTTGAATGAGAACAACATAGTTCAAACTCCCGCCCAAGAGACATTTGAAAGTGTAGCTCTTGAGGGACTTCCGGACATTGATGAAATCAATGCACCACAAAATTTTCACGATCAGAATGTACAACATACACAACCATAGCTCCGTAAGTCAATTAGGAATCGTAATCCGCCCATTAGTTACGGTTACCTCTTGGAGGAACTCGATAATATGGACATACCGGATAAGGACGATCCTGTTGGGGTTATACGTGAAAGTATGCTTTTACTTTGTATAACCTATGTATTAAACACTTATTTACTGAAATAAATTGTTTATCATTGTTGCTTTAAATATGATTTAATGTTATATATATTTATTGCAAACCGTTCATAGCAAGCGTTACATTGTAGTTAACGTGGTGATACCAGATCACAGAAGATCACGTTAACAGTTCCTTGTATACGAGTGCGTGTTTCACAACTTAGATAGATCCGAACAATTTATTGGTAGAAGTTGATGTGTAAGGCTCAGATTGGCTTGTCTTGACCAAGAGATTACACTAGTACATTCGATGCACTGAAGCGGACCTACAGAGAGGATAAACTCATTTACACTGACTTAAGGGATGAAGAGTTAGACCTCAGTGGTTGTTGATTTCTTAATCTCTGTCATTTAATAAGGACTGTGTGTGATTAGTAGTTATTGCTTTGACTTATAAATAGGAAGAGAATCATTGCGACTTCGATACCCTATATCTTGGGCAATAATATTAATTGCACGACAGTTGCTAAATTAATACAGAGAATCGTGTGCTTACAAAAGTCTTGCTTGATTGGTCCCCTCGGTGGGCCCGGAACCTTTATCATACCAAATCTTGCAAGTGGAATTAATTTTCCGGTATGGATAATAAAGCTGGGATGTCCTTACTCCAAGGATAAATATATTAATTAATATAAAGCTTTTCAGTGGCTTAATTAATTAATGGACTAAATAATCTTAAACACGGGAAATAATAACCGGGAGCCATGTTACCTTAATATGGGTTAAGATTGGATAGTGCAATATTAATTATATAGTGGTATTAATTAATATTAATGGGCTGAATTATATTGTGATTCAATATTAGAATTCAGAAGTCCATTGGAAGGTCCATCTTAATTCTCCTACAGGCCCCTCAAGTAGCCCAAATTATAGTCCAATAAATAAAAGGTGTTTAAAATAAAATAAATTTATTGTTGCAATATTTCCTATAATTTTTGAAAATATTAAAGAAAAGAGGGAGAAGGATTTTCTTGAAAAGATTTTATGGAAATGAGATAATGTATTCTTGGAATATAAGATTTTCCCATAAATTCAAGAAAACTCCCACTTGGCTTCTTTAATAGGGAATTTTCGAAAATCTTGCATAAGAAAGGGAAGAAAGATTTTCTTGATTTTCTTGGAAAGATTTTATGGAAGATATGTATTCTTGGAATACAAGAATATCTCATAAATTCAAGAAAGATCCAATCTTGAAATTCTTTTTCTTAATTTTCGAAAATTTAGGCCATATTAAGGGTGTGAGATTTTTGTGGAAAAATACACATGGAAAGAAGAATATATTGGATATATTCAAGATTTCTTGGAAATCAAGAAAAGATCTTTCCTAGCCCTAATTATGCTCCAAAATTTTGAACCCCCTTATCTTATAAATAGGGGATGAGTTTTTCATTCCCAACTAGTGTTCCATGTGTTGGAAATATTAGAAATCCACAAAGGTGGTGCAACAATATTTTTATTCTCCTTGTTTTATAAATCGTTCATTGGAGGACCTTCCACCGGGGTTATTGGACGAGGACTTTGGAATATTTGAGAAGGACTTTTGGTGGGTATCCAGATACTTGATCCTGTCTGTCTCAGATCGTCTCTCCAACGGGTAAGTTTACGTAAACTCCTAGAAATTCCGCATGTTAGGATCTTTTACGTGAATATTATTTGCATGTTGTTGTTGGATGAATTATTATTTGAATTCACTTAGGTAAATTCATGCTAGTAATAATTGTTAATTTAAATTTGTGTTTATGAGGTCATCCCGATAGATCCTGACATATGTTATTCCAACAACTGGTATCAGAGCCCTGGTTCGGGCTCTGATCTTTTAAATTGTAATTTAAATTGTTGTTCATTAAAATTAAAATTGGATAGTAGAACTGTTAGATCTGTTTGTAGGTATCCAATTGTCATGGTATTTTAATGTGCTTATATACATGCAAATAAATTGTTGGTTTTTAATTCGATTCGTTCAGATTCGTTTTGCCTCGTGAGAAAATCCACGAGTAGATTAGGATTTGTTTGATTTGATCAATGTAATAGACTAGTCTAGATCTAGGTTGATTTATTTTTTGTAAATAAATTGTAATCGGATCGTGAACGAAGACGGAGACGGAGAGTTAAAGACGGACGTCCATGTGCCCGGACGTACGTGAGCCAAATCGGAGCACGCGGGCTAGGCGGAACGCTAGCGGCGATCTTGCTAAACCGCTATTATCGAGGCACGAGACGAAATTTGTCGGCGTCGAACGCAACGGCGGCGACGCGGCGTCGCGCGAAATTTGCATGGACGACGCGATGGGCGCGGGATCCCGAATGGGCGTGCGCATGGGCGCTCGCAGACGAGTTCGGGCGATGCCATTCGCAAGCTCAAGGCCGTGGGCGACGGGGCGGGATGGCCGATCCGGACCGGGGCGTGCGCCTAGGCGCATGCGACTCGCATTCTGGGTCGCGAGCTACTCGTCCTAACCCAAAACGGAAGACGTTTTAAAGAATTGTTGCGGATTTAGTGGGAGCTTTTCGAGACGAACGATGAAAGCAAAAGAAGGGACGATTTCTCAAGATCAAGATTTGGAATTTAAACCATGACAGTTGGATATATGTGCCCAACGTGATTTATTTAGTTTTGATGCTTGCTTTAAATTCATGCAATTTTATTTGTTAAATGTGTTTGCATGATTTGGGATTGTCTAAAAGAAAATCTCACTTTCGAAAATTACTAAGTATGTTTTATTGACAAATTTTATTCCGGATAATAAAATTACGTCAAATTGACCTCCATGATTTATTTATTTGTGAATTCTTTTGGAGAAATTTCCCCAACGGAACGACTAAAAGATGGGTTTCACATGAATAAATTCCCAAAAGGATGATTGTGAATTATTATTAGTGGCGACGATGACCCTCCCAACGAGGCTCTTACAAAGCAAATTAATAATTCTGTATTTAATCATGGTTATTACTTAGGTATAAAATTGATATGTATATACTTCTCCGAAGTCCCTGTCAATTTTATATTGGTCAAGTGGGAGCCGACTATTAATTTTGAATTAAAGGTTTGTAACTGTTCTTGTTTGTAACCTGCTTGAATGTGTTTAATTAGACAGTTCACCCAATGTGACCTATTTAAACTGTTTTGATATGTCGGCTGATGCATGTTCATATTGTTTTGAGATTTTGATATGGACTATATGATCGAATTGAGTGATAATTTTGTGCTTACACAAATTATTATTTATTTCAGTTCAGCATGTCGCAACCTTTTAATCCAGTATTAATATACTTAAAGTGAATATAATTGTATAGGAAACTATGTTGATTGGAAACGAAAAGTTATGATTGTCCTAACTGCACAAAAGCACAAGTGGATTCTTGACACACCAAAATCAGATGAGCCAACTGACGAGTTAAAAATGCGGGACTCATCAAATCACCTTGCGAGAGATATTGTCACTGAAAATGGTGGAGGGCAACCCTGTAAGGGATTACGTCCTCAAAATAGATGGCCCATTTGAACAAACTTGAGGTTCTAGGTGCAGATTATGATCTGGAGACCCAGATCGATTTGGTACTCCACTCTCTGTCCAAAAGTTTTGAGCATTTTGGCCTCGCTAGCTGATTTGTTGCAAGCTTTGGTCACAGCAGAGACGTTGATGGGGCACCAAACTCAAGCTTTGGCGGCAAGTGGTCCGTCTTCATCTTCTAAGGGAAGGCAAGAAGAAGAAGAGGACCAAAACCCATAAGTAATCAAACTCAACTGTTGCCAAGGGCAATGGTAAGATGAGGAATGCCGGTGGTGTCAAGGAAAATCCAAAGGGGAAGTGCTTAAACTACGGTGAAAGAGGACAATGAAGGTTTGCCTGTTCCAAACCCCAAAAGGGCCGGAAAGAAAGGTAATTCTCACGCACTAGTTGTTGAAACTTGTTTAGCGGCGTATACTTCCCATTCGTGGGTAGTTGATACGAGATCTGCTGACCATGTATGTTTCACATAACGGGGTCCCAGTTGACCCGACAACTTAGTGGGAGTGAGATCCTCATCACATGGGCAATGTTACGTAATTAACGACTATTGTAATGCTACGAAGGTAGCGGGTATTGCAATTCCACGAGAGTAGCATTACTGCAATGCTATGTGAAGTAGCAGTTTTTGAAGTATTGCATGAGTAGTGGTTAAAGCAGTGGGAGACATGCACCTATCTTTTGAAGACAAGATTTTAGTTTTGAGAGATGTTCTTTACGTTCCAGTTTTTCGCAAAAACCTTATTTCAGTTTCAAAACTAATTAATGATGGATATTTTGTTTGTTTTTCTAAGCAAGTTACTGTTTACCGTAACAATGTGTTTATCTGTCATGGAATTTTTGCGGAACAATCTCTATACTATAAACTGTGCACACCACTCACAAAATGCATCTTATAACACATCGACTATTTCAAGCAATAAGAGAAAACGTTAAGAAAATGTGAACGAGACACTTCTATGGCATCTAAGATTGGGTCATATTAATCTAAATAGGATCCAAAGGTTGGTGAAAGATGGTTCGCTGACGGACCTACAGTTAGAACCACTTCCAACCTGTAAATCATGTTTGGAGGGTAAGATGACTAAGAGGGCATTTGGAGCCAAGGGGAGTAGAGCCACAGAAGTGTTGCAAATCGTTCATACTAACGTGTGTGGTCCAATGTCAACCAAAGCTAGAGGTGGCTATGAGTATTTCGTGAGTTTCACGGATGATTACTCAAGGTTCGGGTGCATTTTCCTCATGAAACACAAATCGGAAACCTTTGATAAATTCAAGGAGTTCAAAGCCGAAGTGGAGAATCATCAGCAAAAGAGTATCAAGTTTCTACGATCTGATCGTGGAGGCGAATACCTCAGCGATGAGTTTTTGAACTACATGTAAGATGAGGGCATTGTTTCCTAGTTGACTGCACCCGGAACCCCTCAATAAAATGGGGTTACAGAACGAAGAAACATAACACTCTTAGAAATGGTCCGATCCATGATGAGTTATCGAGATCTACCCAAGTCATTTTGGGGTCATGCCTCAGAATACCTCAGTCGTTTTTGGAGACACCTCAGAATTTGAGGGTTTCGGGCATACGTGCTAGACAAGGAAGCCGGTAAGTTGGATGCACGATCGAAACTAAGGTTGTTTATAGGATATCCCATGGGAACGAAAGGGTGCATGTTCTATGGTCCCGAAGATCAAAAGGTGGTAATAAGTACGCACTTTAGATTTTTGGAAGAAGACTTTATGAACAATCGAAAGCCCAAAAGTGAGATTACCTTAAACGAAATAAGAGGGCAAACTCCTATACAAACTGTACAGGTAGATATACCAAGCGTCACACCGACACAATCGGAACCTCATCGTAGTGGGAGGGTTGTTCGACAGCCTGAGTGATTCATGGGGATAGGAGAATCTTCGGATTTGGTCCCGGGGATAGTGAATCAGACCCCTGGTCCTACAAGGAGGCGGTCCAAGATAAGGATTCAGAATCCTGGCAAACCTCGATGGAAGCCGAGATGGGCTCAATGGATCATAATCAGGTGTGGGAGCTAGTTGTACCACCCAGTGGGGTAAAACCCATTGGATGCAAGTGGGGTCTACAAGAGGAAAAGAGGACCGGACGGGATGGTGGAAACCTTTAAAGCTAGGCTTGTGGCAAAGGGATACACTCAGAAAGAGGGTATCGATTATGAAGAAACCTTTTCGCCTGTAGCCATGCTTAATTCCATCCGTATTCTCTTGGCAATAGCTGCGCATCTAGATTTTGAGATCTGGCAAATGGATGTCAAAACAGTTTTCCTTAACGGGAGTCTTGACGAGGAAATCTATATGCAACAGCCAGAAGGTTTCATCGAAAAAGGCCAAGAACACCTTGTGTGCAAGCTGAAGAAGTCCATTTATTGACTTAAGCAAGCATCTCGGGCTTGGAACCAATGTTTTGACCATGTAATCAAATCTTATGGGTTTGATCAAAACGATTTCGAGAGTTGTGTTTATAGAAAGTGTGACGGAACTGCCTTGGTATTTCTAGTACTATACGTAGACGATATTCTGCTCATCAGAAACTATGTAAAGGTTTTGTCAGACGTAAGGGTATGGCTGTCAAAACAGTTTGATATGAAGGACTTGGGGGAAGCCGGTCAATTTCTTGGGATCAAGATCACTCGAGATCGAAAGAAAAGAATGATCGGCTTATCGCAAGCTTCATACATAGATACCGTTTTGAAGCATTTCAACATGCAAGATTCCAAGAAGGGTTTTGTACCTTTCAGGCACAGAATCCATCTATCGAAAGACATGTGCCCTAAAACACAAAGGGAGATAGATGACATGAGAGGGATTCCTTATGCGTCGGCAGTGGGAAGCCTCATGTATGCCATGTTGTGTACGAGACCGGATATCTGCTACGTTGTAGGCATGGTAGCGAGATATCAGAGCAATCCCGGGAATCAACATTGGACTGCTGTTAAGAACATTCTGAAGAATCTGAAAAAGAACTCGAGATAGAATGCTGGTTTATCAGTTAGGCAGTTTATTTTCAGTGGGATACACGGACTCGGATTTCCAATCAGACCTAGATTCCAAAAAATCTACCTCGGGTAGTGTGTTTTGTCTGGGGGGAGGAGTTGTAACATGGAGAAGCGTTAAGTAGAAATGCATCGTAGATTCTACCATGGAAGCCGAATATGTAGCTGCTTGTGAAGTAGCGAAAGAAGCGGTGTGGCTCAAGAACTTCCTAGTGGACTTGGGCGTTGTTCTGAATTTGCCCAGCACAATCACGGTTTTTTATGATAATGCCAGAGCAGTTGCAAATTCAAGGGAACCGAGAGCCCACAAGGCCAGCAAACACATTGAAAGGAAATACCATCTTATACGAGAAATCGTTAAGAGAGATGATAGAGGTGGCAAAGATCGCGTCAGAAGATAACCTAGCTGATCCATTCACAAAGGGTCTGCCTCAGTTAACATTCGAGAGACATGTGGAAGGAATGAGTGTCAAGAGCGTTGTCAATCTGCTTTGAGTATAAGTGGGAGAAATGTTATTAGGTTGATGTAGGTGACATTAGATGTCACCAGATAATACATCAGACATGTTGTGGTATACTTAAAAGCAGACTTTGAGTATAAGTGGGAGATTGTTGGGGTTATACGTGAAAGTATGCTTTTACTTTGTATAACCTATGTATTAAACACTTATTAACTGAAATAAATTGTTTATCACTGTTGCTTTAAATATGATTGAATGTTATATATATTTATTTCAAACCATTTGTAACAAGCGTTACATTGTAGTTAACGTGGTGATACCAGATCACAGAAGATCACGTTAACAGTTCCTTGTATACGAGTGCGTGTTTCACAATTTAGATAGATCCGAACAATCTATTGGTAGAAGTTGAAGTGTAAGGCTCAGATTGACTTGTCTTGACCAAGAGATTACACTAGTGCATTCGATGTACTGAAGCGGACCTACAAAGAGGATAAACTCATTCGCACTGACTTAAAGGATAAAGGGTTAGACCTCAGTGGTTGTTGATTTCTTAATCTCTGTCACTTAATAAGGACTGTGTGTGATTAATAGTTATTGCTTTGACTTATAAATGGGAAGAGAATCATTGCGACTTCGATACCCTATATCTTGGGCAATAATATTAATTGCACGACAGTTGCTAAATTAATACAGAGAATCGTGTGCTTGCAAAAGTCTTGCTTGATTGGTCCCCTTGGTGGGCCCGAAACCTTTATCATACCAAATCTTGCAAGTGGAATTAATTTTCCGGTATGGATAATAAAGCTGGGATGTCCTTACTCCAAGGATAAATATATTAATTAATATAAAGCTTTTAAGTGGCTTAATTAATTAATGGACTAAATAATCTTAAACACGAGAAATAATAACCGGGAGCCATATTACCGTAATATGGGTTAAGATTGGATAGTGCAATATTAATTATATAGTGATATTAATTAATATTAATGGGCTGAATTATATTGTGGCTCAATATTGAAATTCAGAAGTCCATTGGAAGGTCCATCTTAATTCTCCTAAAGGCCCCTCAAGTAGCCCAAATTATAGTCCAATAAATAAAAGGTGTTTAAAATAAAATAAATTTATTGTTGCAATATTTCCTATAATTTTCAAAAATATTAAAGAAAAGAGGGAGAAGGATTTTCTTGAAAAGATTTTATGGAAAGGAGATAATGTACTCTTGGAATATAAGATTATCCCATAAATTCAAAAAAACTCCCACTTGGCTTCTTTAATAGGGAATTTTCGAAAATCTTGCATAAGAAAGGGAATAAAGATTTTCTTGATTTTCTTGGAAAGATTCTATGGAAGATATGTATTCTTGGAATACAAGAATATCTCATAAATTCAAGAAAGATCCAACCTTGAAATTCTTTTTCTTAATTTTTGAAAATTTAGGCCATATTAAGGGTGTGAGATTTTTGTGGAAAAATACACATGGAAAGAAGAATATATTGGATATATTCAAGATTTCTTGGAGATCAAGAAAAAATCTTTCCTAGCCCTAATTATGCTCCAAAATTTTGAACCCCCTTATCTTATAAATAGGGGATGAATTTTTCATTCCCAACTAGTGTTCCATGTGTTGGAAATATTAGAAATCCACAAAGGTGGTGCAACAATATTTTTATTTTTCTTGTTTTATAAATCGTTCATTGGAGGACCTTCCACCGGGGTTATTGGACGAGGACTTTGGAATATTTGAGAAGGACCTTTGGTGGGTATCCAGATACTTGATCCTGTCTGTCTCAGATCGTCTCTCCAACGGGTAAGTTTACGTAAACTCCTAGAAATTCCGCATGCTAGGATATTTTACGTGAATATTATTTGCATGTTGTTGTTTGATGAATTATTATTTGAATTCACTTAGGTAAATTCATGCTAGTAATAATTGTTAATTTAAATTTGTGTTTATGAGGTCATCCCGATAGATCCTGGGAAGAATATCATGTTGTTTATTGTAAATGCAGCGGGAAGAATATTGTTTTCATAATCATGTATGTCGATGACATAGTGATTTTGGGAAACAATATCCCGTTAATGCAGTCCATTAAAGATTTTTGTTGAAGACCTTCATGATGAAGGGTCTTGTTGAAGCCTGCTACATCCTAGGGATAAAGATCCACATGGATAGATCCAAGAGGATGTTGAGGCTGTCACAGTCCACCTATGTAGACAAGGTGTTGAAGCGTTTTGCGATAGAGAACTCTAAGAGAGGGTCTCTATCGACAAATCATGGGATAAAGCTATCAAAGAAGGATTATCCTTCAGTTGAAGCTGATATCAAGCACGTGAAAGATATCACATATGCATATGCAATTGGGTCGATCATGTACGCCATGACTTGCACTAGGCCAAACGTGGCCTACGCTATCAACATCACTGGTAGATACCAACAGAATCCGGGTGAGTCTCACTGGATTGCTGTTAGGATCATTCTGAAGTATCTTAGACGAACTAAAGAATGTTTCCTTGTCTATGGTGGACAGTCAGAACTAGTAGTGATTGGTTAAGCTGACACAAGTTTCCAATCCGACTATGATGATTACAAATCACAGTCAGGTTACGTTTCACTCTCAATAATGAGGCGGTCAGTTGGAATAGTTCTAAGCAAAAGGACCGCAGATTCAACAACCGAAGTTGAGTACATTGCTGTATCAGAAGCCTCAAGGAGGCTGTCTGGATTTTATAGTTCTTAAGAGAACTAGGGGTAGTTCCGAGTGCCAGTTGTCTAATAAACCTGTATTGAGACAACGTTGGTGCGATTGCACAAGCAAAGGAACCGAGATCGACAAGAAGTACCAGGCTTATCATTTGATCCGATAGATCATAACGATAGGAGAAATAGAATTAAAATGCATTCCCACATATTTAATTTGGAAGATCATTTCACCAAACACTGAGTGTTCATGTACACACTAGACATTTAATGGTCTAGGGGTTAGACATGTAGATGATTGATTATAAAGTGTTATAGAAATTATAATAATTTATTTATGTAACAATCCAAATAATTAAGAGGCATACTTGCGTGAGACGGTCTTATGGTGAGACGGAGTATAATTTGTGTTGGGGAATAAGTTGCACGGATCTATTCGGGATAAATATTTAAATACAAATTTAATTCTGATAATTATTACTAGCATGAATTAATCCTAGATTAATTCAAATAATAATTCAACAACAAATCATGCATATAAACAGTTCACGTAAATCCTACGCATGCGGAATTACTACGAGTTAACGTGAATGTACCTCTTGGAATGGCAATGGCCTCGTTGATTAGACACATCAAAGAAACCTTCCCAAGTATTCCCTTAATCCTTGCTCGACAATCCGGTGGTAGGATGCTCGCGAACAATTAACAAAAGGAAAATAAACTTTGTTGCACCACCTTTGTGGATTTACTAATTTTTCCAGCACATGGAATTGTACTTGGGAATGAAACATTCATCCCCTATTTATAGAGGGTGGTGGTCAAAAATTTCATGTGAAATAGGGAGGAAAAAATCTTTTCTTGATCTCCAAGAAATCTTGAATATATCTCATATATTCTTTTCTCCATAATTAAAATATTCCACAAAATCCCACTCTCTTATTTGTTATGGAATATTTCGAAATATTAGGGATCAAGATTCCAAGATTTGGATCTTCTTAAATTCATGAGGTATTCTTGTATTTTAAGAAATACATATCTTTCATAATATCTTTTCAAGAAAATCAAGAAAATCTTTCTTGCCCTTTATATTCAAAATTTTCGAAAATATCCCCATAAATAACCAAGTGGGAGATTTCTTGAATTTAATGAGATAATATTGTATTCCAAGAATACATATCTTCATTCCATAACAAAATTCAAAGAAATCTTTCTCTCTCTTTTATTTATGATTTTCGAAATTATGAGGAAAAAATAAGTAACAAATTTATTTTATTTTTAAACACCATTTTCAGTTATTGGATTTTATGTTGGGCTACTTAGGGGGCCTTTAGGAGAATTAAGATTGGACCTTCCAATGGATCTTGAATTATCAATATTGAGCCACAATATTATTCAAGCCCATAAATATTAATTAATCCCACTACATAATTAATATTGCACTATTCATATTAACCCATATTACAGTCAATATGGCTCCCGGTTATTATTTCCCGTGTTTAAGATTATCTAGCCCATTAATTAATTCAAGCCACTGAAATAGCTTTCCATTAATTAATATCTTTTGTCACTGGTTAAGGAAAGGTTCAACATTATTATCCATACCGGAAACTAGTTCCACTTGCAAGATTTGGTATGATAAAGCTTATGAACCTCCCAAGGGGGCAAATCGAACAAGCGTACTTGCACACGATTCTTCGTATTAAATCTTAGCAATCACATGTGACCAATAATATTGCCCAATATCAAAAGTATTGAATCTCGTTGATTCTCAACCCATGATAAGTCAAAGCAATAGTTACCAACCACACGTGATCCTATTTAAGGAACGAAGATTAAGAAATAACGAACCACTGAGGTCTAATTCTTCCTTGTTCAGTTCTGAAGAATTTGTCCTCCTGTAGGTCCTATTCAGTGCATCAGTCATGCACTAGTGTAATCTCTTGGTCAAGACAAGCCAATATGAGCCTTACACTTCAATCTTTCACGATGGATTGTTCATTTCCATCTAGGTCGTGAATGATGTACTTTTGGTTACAAGGGACTGTTAATTTAATCTTCTGTGATCTGGTATCACTAAATTAACTACAATGTAACACGTACTATTAATTGAACAATTATGCAATAAATATATGTAACATTCGATGATATTTAAAGCATCAGTGATAAACAATTTATTTCAGTAAATTTTGATTATACAAAGTAAAATTATACTTTCCAGTATAATCCCAACAATTTGGGCATTGACACTTTAATAATTTGGGAGGGGTAAGTGTGATTTGTGCTAGTTTGTACTCTGTCTCATGCATGAGACCATTTTATATGAGTTTTTGTCAATAATTAATATTGTAATATTCCTTGATCTAAAGGACTTTAACAAAAATAAAACATCATGGAAAAGTTGTGACATTTGAAAATTTATTACTACAAAATTATATATTCCTAAAAACTTCAAGAAAAGCTATATTTTTAGTGATACTACAATCACAATTATCATTAGATAGGATCTTCAATACTTGACAGTTTGTTATCCAAGAAACAACTACATAACATATGAAACATTGTCTACTTTAAAATTTGAACAACAATCTAGGAACATAGGGTTTCAATATAAGCGTGGGTATCAAAGGCAACTGTCTTACACCAATTCTGATTAGAACATTAGCTTCAAGAACTCTATCACACATCCTCGTAATAACCAACCTATATGAAAAAAATAACATTACATTACAAATTTAAAAAATTAATACATATTCAACCTTTAAAAAATGTGAAAAAATAAATAAAAAAATTAAAATGATAGTAAAAAGTTCAAACCTGGTGTCATTACACAAATCTTGAGTGATCAATATTTCTCAATAACATTATCGGTGTTCCAACTTTGAGATTCAGTTCATGATAAGGAACACCCGAAAACTTTAGATTATTAAAGAATTCATGAGTATGCATATCCATGAAGATGATCAACATTTAAATCAGCACGGTAAAGACTATAGAGCTCAAATAAATACATGATTCATTTTCATTCCACCAAATAATGTGATCGTTTATAGACCTAACAACATCCACGTAGGTGCAAGAGTTGTCCTGTTCTGTAAAGAATCGTGATCATCCATCATGTTCTTTAAATCAATATAAATGTTATCAACATTAGTTTCTATCGACGGACCAACAAAATATCACCTAAATGTATTGTTTCATGAACAATATCCTTCCTCGTTCCTTTTGGAATAACCTTCAAAATCTGTCAGAAATCGCCTCCAAACACAACAGTCTCACCAACAAAAGGCAATCCAGAAAAAATGGATTGGCCAGCTGCATAATATCCTTCAAAGTAGTATTATGTGTTAGTGTTAGTGTCCTAGAGACAATCTATTATAAGGACATAATACTCGATGATATTCAGTTTGATTTAATATTATAGTTCACTTAATATTAATGTATGGCAATCCACTTGTTTGAATATTATGTTTGATTGTTTGCATTTATTCATGCAAGTGTTCCCATGAGTCATTGTTGTCATTGAGGTTGTGAGAACTCAAATGACTTAAGCATGATTCTCAAATAGCCCCGATCAAGGATCATCAATAATGGGATATTGATGATGCAATGGAGATTGGTGTGCGATCTGAATCATACTCTTAGAGAGTGTAGTAAGATCTCACTTACTACGAGATACTAGGTATCTCATGATGGATGCACAAATACCTTAGAGGGTATTGGTATACCCATCCGATAAACCGTTTGTTGGTCGGTGCTAACGAGTCTCACACGTGTATGGGGGGGGAATACACGTGTTCAGTGATTTTTAAAAACTTTTCTTTCACTGAGGTCAGATGGGTTAGGTTATCCTGATGATTTTGCCCTGAGAAGCACGGATTGCCCTGAGTCAAAGTCTACTGAGACAATGATCCTGATCTGCTTTCAGATGCTTCAGATTAGCCCAACTGAGCTTGAGTTTATCAGAGATCCTGAGGCGCTTGGATCAGATAATTATCTTACTGAACCCTCAGTAGAGTTAGTTCAGTTTGGTAACTATCTGTTCTAGCTACTCAAGTGTGCGAAATGGTTGGACCTAAGTTTATACTCGTTTTAGCTTTGCTAAAAATCTTCCCTTCAATAAAAACGTTGATTAAAAGGTGTGATCAATTTGATCAAGTTCGATTGGATTGGTTCCAACTCGAATATCGATGAACTATGCTTTCAAATTGAAAAACATGCAGCAGATAATAATGCAAAGATGTAAAGCAAAACAACACGGCAATTATAGTGGTTCGAGACTCAAGCTCCTACATCCACTCTCTCTCGATCTTGAGAGAATTTCTTAACCACTTCCTAAAGCTTTCGGCTAACTCATTTGTAGCTTACTCACTTTTCTACCTTGAGTTTTCAGGCCGACTCTAACGCAACTTACTAACTCAAACACACACAAGTGTTCGAGACTACAAGTAGCTTACTAACTTCTTCTCTAGAGTTTTTCGGCTAACTCCTTTGTAGCTTACTAACTCTTTACAACTCTAACTCACCAACAAAACACACACAAACTACCTTAACAAAGGGTTTGGTTTTTGGGTTGGTTTCCAATTAGGGTGAGATATCCTTTACAATAAGAACGAATGCAAAGGCTAGGATATCTCTTCTAGGCTTTGGATATATCTATCACTCTAGGCTTAGAATAGTGAGCTCTCTCCAATGTGAAACACTTGGGAAATTTTAGGGTTTTTGAGTGCTTCAATTTGCAATAATATCTGAATGAGCTCTTGAGTTGCTTTTGAAATTTCGTAACCTCTCAATGTAAAGGGCCCTTTGGTATTTATAGGCAACTTCACCAAGGTCACTCTTGAAAAACTATCCGTTGGAGGAGATAGCTTCATGAGTTTCCTCTTATGGTGTTTGATGAACGGCTATATTTAGGGTTTGAATACTCCCTTGCATGTTTTAGGAAATATGCAATCATGTAGCCAATCACCAATTTTTTGCGATGCGGAACTTAGTACTCTTGACATGATTGAGGTCTGTCGCTTTCAATGTCGATAAAAAATGCGATGTGTTGTCTTTCTCGATTGGTTCTTGTCTTGATGAATGTTGACAAACAAAAGCGGCTCTTTTTGGTCAATCTCTCGAATGAGACAACCTTAAACAACACTTAGACTTAGTTCCTTTTTATGCGCATATGAATGTTTTGGGCAATATCTACTTTTTACGAATATTTGCGTTTTCTAAGTTTTGTAGTCTTGGATAGATATTATTGATTCCTACGAACATTAGAGTTTATCTTGAGTATTCGATATCTTCTTTGAGTCTTGATAACTCTTGGGTCTTCAATGACTTGATGACATCACGAGTCTTGATGTCTTGACATGTCTTTCTTCTTGAGTCTTGATGTCTTGATGACATCTTTGAGTCTTGATGTCTTGATTACTTCTTGAGTCTTGATGTCTTGACAACTTCTGAGTCTTGATGTCTTGACAACTTCTTGAGTCTTGATTACTTCTTGAGTCTTTAGTGTCTTGACAACTTCATTGAGTCTTGATGTCTTGATAACTTCTTGAGTCTTGATGTCTTGATTTCTTCTTGAGTCTTGATGTCTTCAAAATCTAACACGATCTATATCTGGCGACTATACATAGTGCGAGATAACTTCTGAACAATCTATCTTTGAAAGCCGACTCAGTCTATCAAGATTATCCTGAACATGTCATACTCAGGGTTTTTGGGATCTAATCAAAACTTCTTTATTAAATTCATCTCCCAACACCGTTTGATGTATTTCTACTATATGTGTCTACGGGTGTCTCAGTTAGTGGGAGCGATGCGATACTCCTTTGACTTGAGGTCAATACGCACGACATGTGTGGGATGATGAACTTTGACCATGACCAACGCTTGCACCCTTCCATGGGTAGATACGGCTTGTATTGGGTTCATCACGAAGTGCATGTGCGTGGTAGTTGAGCCAAGAAAAGGATTCATTCCTCAAAGTAGATTTAGGGAGAATACTCATCTTCTCATCATAATTGGATCTAAGTCATCAGCTGATGCACGTCAACTTAGACTTTGTGACTAAGTGTGACATACATGATCAATTAGTGATTGGAGATAACATGATTAAGTTATTTGAATAGACACTTCATCATGTTCAAGACTTAATTGAGTATTCGCGAATGAAAGGAGAAAATCGTAATAGCCCATGTTTCAGTTACATGTAGTTGCACGTTTCTCGCAACATACCTCATATATTGAGAATGTCTGATTTATTGTCTAGGGTTCAATTAAGACCGTTAATTTAACTAATCTCTCGATATATGAGGGTCTATGGGTCACACAACAAGTAATTCCCTTTTACGGATTATAGTTGGTTGATTAAATGTTAAATTGGATTTAATATTTAATTTATGGAGAAGTAATTAATAATAGATTAGTTTGGAATTAATTATTATTAATATTTAATTAAATAAAAATTCCCAATAATTATATTTGGAATATAATTGTAGGATTTAATGTATATGGAAATAAATCGTAGAGATTTTCATATAAGGCATTTAAATCCGTAGAGATTTATATTTAGGAAATTAAATTAAAAGGAATTAATTTAATTCAAGATTAGGGATTTTATTTCCCTAATTGGGCTAGCTTGGGATATAAGCTAAGCCTCCCTATATATACAAACTCTTGGGAATTTACAAATGACGTTAATTCATATTTCTCCATAAAATCTAGAATAGGAATTTTCCTAGCAAATCCCGTCTCAGATTCAACGCTGGCAAATCTGTGCAAGTCCGTGAACGGGGATTACGTGGATACCATAGTTGAGGAATCCGTGTACGAATTTTTGTAAGAATTCTATTTACGTTTACTCGTATTTAATTATGCAATTAAATGTTCGTTGTTGGTGAACTTTAATTTTCGCTGCGCATGTATTACGTGTTTACGTGCCTCTAAATTCCAACATTAAGAGCTTCAATAAAATATCAATTTAACATCAAAGATTCATCCCATATAATGAGATCGATCTTAATCAATAGCTCGACAAGATGACTATGATGATATTGCATGTAGAATCTTTGATAACATTAATTGAAATAACACCCCTAGAATTAGTATTACGTTCGCCTAGAAGAAAAAGTAAAGTTATACCACTGTGTTGGGAAATTTGTATTAAGTTTTGATGGAAGTTCCAAAACAGATTGTAATAGGACCAGTCAGACCTGTTAGCTGACTGATGATTTAGAATCAGGATAGGATGACCAGCTGAGTTGTATAGACAGTTGATGTATAAGATAGATCACATATTGAGGGGGAACTCAATATGTATAAGTCATATCAGAAGACCAGATGAGGTCAGAAGATCAGAAGACCAGATGAGGTCAGAAGATCAGAAGACCAGATGAGGTCAGAAGATCAGAAGACCAGATGAGGTCAGAAGGTCAGAAGGTCAGAAGACCAGATGAGGTCAGAAGGTCAGAAGACAAGTCGAGTCAGAACACAAGACAAGTCAGAAGACCAGACGAGGTTAGAAGATCAGACGAGCTAATTAGTCAGATGATCAGGTGAAGACATGAAGCTGAAATTCAGAAGACCTGAAGATCAGATGACTACCAGAAGATCAAGACCAGAAGACCTGAAGACCTACGTCAGACGAGTCTACTAAGTTATGCTAAGACAACTTGCATCAAAAGACTCTATCAGGTAGACTGATCAGTTTTATCTGATCAGGTCAGCTCACACCAGGTCATACATTGTCAATCAGAACAAGAAGAATGTTAACTTTAGTTGGTAGAACAAACACTGAATAAGTGTACTTATTAACCAATGAGAACGAGACACGTATGTACGGGGCTGACAATGCGGGATTCGGCGCTGCATAGTCAAACGGCTAGAAAGGACAAACATACACACTTTCTGCCATGCCGTTCCTGAAGCACGTCACATCAACCCTGCAATTCTACCAAATATAGCCTGAAATTCAAATTGCTCTCCAAAGACTATTTGATTTCGAGGTCTATAAATATGGGATCACTCTTCATAGTGAAGACACGGAAATTATCATCAAGCTCAAGCTATAGCAAGATTTCCGCACGAAGAACACAAACTCAAGTTTATTTTATAAGTGTTCATCTCATTAGTTCTTAGCATAGAAATCTCATCATCTAGCTTTAGGCTACATAAACACTAGGATAGATTTCCAGTTGGAACAACAACAAATCTTTACCCAAACCCAAAAGTTAGGTTAAGTTTGTTTAACAAGACTTCAGACTAGGGTTTCTAGTTCTGATTTCTGAGATCGGTTGAGTGAGAACTCTCTAAACATCTGTTGGTTGTATTGTGTTGGACTAACAAAATAAACTAAGTCCAGTTGGTTAAGTTAGTGCCCCTTGTGATAGGGAAGAGTGGACGTAGGACTGGTTGTCCGAACCACTATAAAAATCTTGTGTGCCTTTACTTGTTCTTACCTGTTTTACACAACTGCACACAACCTGAGTTTAAACTGCGTACATATTCTGAGTTAGGATCAGTCTGCATCAATCAACTGATCTAATCAGTTTGACACTTTAGTCATCTGATTGAAAACAGACTGCAGAATATGATCTTATAAAACTGGTTTTTCACACGGGTTAAAACTAGTTTCCGCACATAAGTTAAGCTGATAGACACCGAACTGATCTGCCATCAGACGATCAGTAAGTTGGATATCAGTTGACCGCATTATCGAGGTGCGACAAAAATAAATACCCAAATCTACCCTACTAACTCGTAGTAGTGGCAAGCAAGGGGTCGATCCACAGGGAACGTAGAATAATTATTATGCTAATTGTATGAATTTATAGGGACAAACATGCAAAGGGGGGGTTTGATTGGATTTCTATAACTACTAATAAAAATAATAAATTACTAAGAAACCAACAATTAATTAAATAAATAAAATTCAATAATAGGTAAGTATCCCAACTCACGGTTCATTCATCCACCGGATTAACACGACAACTTTGACCTCGACGTTTACTCTATTTGTTTTCAAGATTAATGCCCCTCGGGGATCAAAACGCTTCGATTTCCCGGTCCTATCCCTTAAGTATATTTAATTGAAAAGACGCCCCTTCAAGAAAACCTTTCTAACTAAGCAGTCTAGGTTAGCCCATAGATTTAACTCAGTTAAAAGCCTTAAACCCTAGGATAGAGAGCAAACAAATTCCCAATTACACTTAGCGTGACCCGTAAGAACCTAGTCTAATTCACCCTAGTGTATCCACTAGTTGTTACCAAGAGTCTCCACATATAACAATTACACGGATTACATGCTTAGACTTAACAGACACATTAAAACAATTAACCTAGGTGATCAATCTAAATCAATTAACTCCAATACGCAAGAATTTAAATCAGATAAACTAAACAATCCAAAAATAAATATCATAAACGTCTTGAATTAATACAGTGATATTAAACACGGGTTCAAAAATTCTCGGAGTTGAGATAAAAATACTAGCTAAATATAATTGCGGGCATCTTCCCGTTCTTTTCTCCCAGTGTTGCCTGATTCCCAATCGGCGTGTCTGCCCAATATATATATTATATGTACATGACTTATCCCTCCTATTAAGCCACCGACTCAAATCTTCCTTATATGCATGCAAAAGATAATAATAAATCTTTTCCTAATTAATCCTGCGTGAATCTTTTAAAATAATTCCCAATGCAACACGTCTGCTCAACCTTCCAAGATATGCATGAATCTTGATTACATCTAATCTTCTAGAATCAATGCAAACATACACCACAAATCTTCTCAACAAATTACACGTGTAATTCCTCTTTTCTCAACTTATAGAATCCGGGATTCTTACTCCAAAATAATACTCCACAAAAAGTACCTAAATACATCCAAAAACACGAGAACAAATCAAGTGTGAAATAATATCATCAAAATACACATAAGTAATTAATCATGACATCTTAATACAAATGAGTTCAATAAATTGCACTCTAATCAATTAAAAATATGCATAATTTCCTACTTACCATCAGTCCAAACTGATTCACTCGCACTCTGATCAGGAAACTTGCTTTCACACCTGATCTTGCACGAAAAAGTTTTCAGAAGTCTATTCACCCCTCCCCTCTAGACTTCTGCCCTCACAAAACTCGTTCGGGGCCTACAAGTGGTATCAGAGCAGTGGTTCTATGCACCACTGGCTTTGAGTATCATCGGTTCTTGAGGAAGAACCATTGTGGTCACTTTAACAGATCTTGAAAAACCGTTTTTAAAACTTCATCTGTTTTCAAAACTCACTAAGCATGGATAATACATCTGGTATGTATCATGATCTACCCAAGTTTTCTATTGATGAGTATGCAGATTGGGTCATACTCATGAGCAATCATCTGGGAGCTATAAGCAGCAGAATGGTGGAAGTTCTTGAACAAGGACCTATCATTATCTACTACAGTAATCCAGCTGAAGGGGGTGATCCAGAATTTCCAGTTGGAGCCAGAATCAGAAAGAATCCTTCGCTGATGGATGCTGAGGAAAGGAAATTGTCCAATCTGGATACTGTGGCCAGACACGTCATCATGAAGACGATGGACAAGATAACCAGAGAAAAGATCAAATACCTCAAGACTGCGAAGCAGATGTGGGATAATCTAGCTGAGATATGCGAAGGAAATGATCATATAAAGGACAGCAGATTACAGGCCGAACTGGTTAAGTTCGAGAAACTCAAGATGCTACCCAACGAGACGATAAACCAGCTAGATGGAAGGATTACCATGTCGATAAACAAGCTCAGAGAATTAGGACGTGAAATGACCGACAAGGACATCAACTACAAGATTCTGAGATCTTTAACGAAGAAATTGGATATGAAGGTTACTGTGATCAAGGACTGCCAGGATATAGCGAAGATGAAGTCAAGCAGTTTGTTCTTAAATCTGAAAGCCCATGAATTCGACCTGATTGAGAGAGGGCAAGAGGAAGATGATGAGTCATCTGCCGAAACCACACCTGCAACAACAAAAGCAGTAGCATTCAAAGCAAGCGGCAGCTGCTCAAAATCTTCTGAGCCTATTGAAAATATTGTTAGTCAAGTTGAACAGATTGCTCTACTCACCAGAAAGCTTGAAAGATCAAATATTCAATTGGGAAAGTATAGGAGATTTTACAAAGACTATCAGAATAGCAGAGGAAGAGAAAGAAGATCATCTGACAGATCACAGGAAAGAAACAGATCTGATGACAGAAGAGACTACCAAAGAGAAAAGAAAAGAGATAATCGTACTAAAGATTACAAATCAGAAAAGAGAAATTCAGATCAAAGGCAAATCGGGAAGTCACCTGACAGATCATACAGAAGACATGACTCACCTGCCAGAAGAAGTTTTGTGGAGCGAGGAGTCTGTTTCAACTGCCAGAAACCAGGTCACTACAGTGCAGACTGCCCTGACCTAACGCCTAGAGAAAGAGAAGATAAGAGGAACAGAAGAGAACAACGATACAAAGATAGGAAAGCTATGGTTGCTGACACTACTGGAATAGACGACTCTTATCTGCCATCAGAAGATTCTGGTTACTCATCTGTAGAGGACTTCTGCCTGATGAGCAATGCTGATGACTTCAACGACTTCGATGATCTGATGTTCTCATCTGATGATGACATCTGTCTCATGGCCAAGGAAGAAGATTAATCTGAGGTATCTTCTAAACCATCTGTGTTTTCTGTTTCCACACCAAGCCTATCTTTGACACCTTTTTGGAGAGATTGACCTGCAGCTCTACAGTGAGCAATTGCTTGATGATCTCTCCAATGCAGTACACACTTATACTATAGTGGAAGCTGAGAATGACAAGCTAAGGATAGAGAATATTCAGCTTGCTAAAGAAAATGCTGCAAGTAAGGCTGCTGAACTGAAATCAGCTGAGACTGTTCAGAAAATGACTGCAGAACTGGAGCTTCTGAAAGTCAGTTCTTCTTATCAGGTTAAACTGATTAAGGAACAGCTAGCCATTAACAAACAACAAGCTGATGATCTCAACATCCTTCAAGCTAAGTTTGAAGAACTCTTCCGACTGCATGAGAGTCTAAAAGTTACTGAGGATAGTTTGCGTAAGAAAATAGAGGTTTTTACAAAATCATCTAAGACCGTTCAAGATCTAAACAACTATTTTCATACGTCAACTAATAAGAAGGGAATTGGGTATGAACACCCTTCTGCATCCTCAAAAGTCCCGTCTGGTTCACTTCAGAAAAGTGTAATCAAACGAGTTTCTGATCAAGATACACGAAAAACAAAAACTATATCAGATAAGGGAAAAGGATCAGCTAACCAGGCAAGGTAAATGCCAGATCAGAAAATGAACAGAAATGGACCCCAACTGATCAGACATCAGCCGAGGAATCAACAGAAGAATCCTGTTCTTCTGAAGAAACCTCAACCTGATCAGCAGATTAGGAATCAGATAAGACTACCTCTCAAGGGAAAATCTGATCTGAAACCTAATCAGGTCAAGCTGCCTAACAAACAAGCTAAGGGTAAACTGCTAAGACCATCTATGCCAAAGAGATATGAATCTTTTAATGGTAGCAGTCGTACCTACCCTTATAATCAGAAACCTAGGCCTGCTGCACCTGAGCCCCACTGGATTAAAAGAAGACAAATATCAGTAAAAATTTCCAAGTTTTCCGATTCATCCAAGGCTCACACTAATAATCATACTGACCAGATTGCATATGAAGAGACGTATGATTATGTAGATGTTTATGGGAGACAAATCAAGCCCTCTGTTTTCAACCAAGGTGCCAGATTTGTTTGGATCCCAAAAGGTACTTCTAACCCCCCAGGACCCGATTCTACTGGGGTACCTAAAGCCTGATCTGATTGCAGGTTCGCGTGGGTTTGGCCAATAAAGGAGGTGTACAAGAAACTATCTGGTACATCGATAGTGGATGCTCATGGCACATGACTGGAAACAAACATCTTCTTAGCTCATACACAGAACAAGATGGCCCACGTGTACTCTTTGGTGATGATAACTTTGGTTTACTAGAGGATTCAGAACCTTAGAGAATGATAATGTACAGGTTACTGGAGTCTCGTATGTCGACGGTTTGAAGCATAACCTGTTATCGGTTTCACAATTCTGCGATAATGGATTAAGTGTTGATTTCTCGACTGATCAGTGTACTATCAAGAATCGAGCTACTCAATAGATTTTGTTAACTGGTTTAAGGAAATGAACGATCTACACTGCAGATTGGAACAGTTGTCCAAGAAATGCATGCCTGATTGTTTAGAGTTCCAAAAGCAGCAGTTGGCTCTAGCACAAGAGAATGAGTCATCTGAACTTTAAAACTCTTAACAAGATAGCAAGGATGTCCCTGGTTGATGGTCTCCCGAATGAGGTATTCTCTAAGGATCAGACATGTGTCGCATGTCAGAAGGGAAAACAGGTTAAAGCCTCATTCAATGGAATCCGGGACAAACATCAATGATATTGCAAGAATTGCTCCATATGGATTTATTTGGACCAGTTACACCACTTAGTCTCAGCGGACGCAAATACACTCTGGTGATCGTGGATGATTATTCCAAGTTTACCTGGGTGGTATTCTTATATAAGAAGAATGAGACAACAACAAAGATACCCGAGCTGCTCAAGAAATTACAAAATGAGAAGGGTGTCAGTATTGTGAAAATTAGATCCGATAAAGGTACAAAATTTATGTACTCCTTTATTACTGACTTTTGCACTAAGTTTGGAATACAACATGAAACTTCAGCTACAAGAACACCACAACAGAATGGAGTAGCAGAACGGAGAAACAGAACACTCAAAGAAGTTGCTCGTACTATGTTAGCTGAACATGCCACTCCAAACCGCTTTTAGGCGAGAAGCCATCAACCTTTGCATGCCATACTTCGAGCGGATGTTTCTCGACTAAGGCTCACTTCAAAACACCTTATGAACTGTGGAAGGGCAGAAAACCTCGTGTTTCTTACTTCCATGTTTTTGGGTGCAAGTGTTTCATACACAATAATGGGAAGAGTCAGTTGAAAACCTTTGAAGCCAAGTCAGATGAGGGTATATTCTTAGGATATTCCTCAACTTGACAAAGGCTTTTCGGGGGGTGTTCAACAGGCGAACCCTAGTTGTGGAAGAAACACCTCATGTGGTCTTTGATGAGACATCTTCTGAACAAGAGAAATCTGCCTCAGAACCAGCAGTACCAGATCAACCGGTACCTAATGCACAGAAAATGGATCAGTTGAGTATCAAAGATAAGGGATCAGATCACGTAATAGTGTATGTCCCAAAGCTTGATCTTACTGATTCACCAGGTCAATCAGACCTAAAGGCACGCATACATTGTCAATGAAGAAGTTCGCAACCGAGATAAGAATAACCGAACCATTCGGTTCGGGGGAACACCTGATGTTCCTATGGGCAGACATCATCATATGATGATTCCAACATCAGCTGAGACTTGTCCATGTCAAGTGGATCCTATTTCTGCACCACTCCCAATCACTGGTGACTCAATATCAGATGAGGATGATGAGATCCAAACTGATATACATCAGAAAAGAAGGACTTGGTTATCTGACCATCCAACTGATCTGATAATTGGCATCCAAATGCCCGAGTCCAAACTAGACATCAGATTGGTGAAAGTGCCATGTATTGTTGCTATATGTCTTTGAAGGAACCAATCACTATAGAAGAAGCTCTACAGGATGCTAACTTAATTCTAGCTATGCAAGAAGAATTAGAGCAGTTTGAAAGAAATCAGGTTTGGAAACTGGTAGACAGACCAACTCATCAAGATGTGATAGGTACCAAGTGGGTATTCAAGAACAAGAGAGATGAGAATAATGCCATAACAAAAAATAAGGCAAGACTTGTTGCTAAGGGGTATTCACAATCAGAAGGAATTGATTATGATGAGACCTTTGCACCAGTCGCTCGCCTGGAAGCCATTCGGCTGTTTCTGGCATATGCTGCCCACAGAGGGTTCATTGTGTATCAGATGGATGTAAAAAGTGCATTCTTAAATGGGGTACTAGCTGAGGAAGTTTATGTTGAACAACCTCCTGGCTTTGAAAATGGCAACCAAGTGTACCGTTTAAGAAAAGCTCTTTGCGGACTGAAACAGGCCCCTAGAGCTTGGTATGATACACTATCTCAGTTCTTGATAGACAGTGGATTCACAAAAGGAATAGTAAATAGAACCTTATTCAGAATAGAAGATGGAGAAGACATTCTGATGGTTCAGATCTATGTGGATGACATCATCTTCGGATCTCCCAACAAGACCTTATGTGAAAGATTCAGCAAACTAATGCAAGGAAAGTTTGAGATGTCTATGATGGGTCAGATGAATTACTTTCTGGCTCTTCAAGTTAAGCAGAGTACAGAAGGGATATTCATCTGCCAGGCAAAGTACACTAGGAATTTGTTAGCTAAGTTTGGAATTCAGAACAGTAAGGAAGCCAGAATTCCTATGATGACTGGGTTCAAGATGGATCCAGATGAGAATGGTCAGAAAACTAATCAGAAAGAATATAGGGCTCTCATTGGATCTCTACTATACCTGACTGCTAGCAGACCAGATATAACTTTTGCAGTAGGTGTATGTGCCAGATTTCAGGCAAATCCAATGCAAAGCCACCTGGAAGCAGCTAAGCGGATTCTTAAGTATCTGAAGGGGACAGTAAACCTTGGTTTATTCTACCCATCAGATGATAATCTAGAGCTTAGTAGGTATTCTGATTCTAATTATGGAGGTTGCAGAATAGATAGAAAATCAACCTCAGGTACGTGTCAGTTCTTAGGAAGTAAACTGATCTCTTGGTTTTCAAAGAAGCAGACATCTGTTTCCACATCTACTACTGAAGCAGAATATATGGTCGCATTGAAGTCGTTGTTCCCATGTTTGCTTCGGCTTAGTCGCGATTGAGGATTATAACATTTTAGCTACGAATGTGCCCATATTACGTGACGATAATAGTCTTATTGCAATCACTCGAGAATCGAATATTACATACAAGATGCAAGCATGTGGATGTCAGACATCATTTTATAAGAGATCATGTGGAAAAGAAGAACATCAGAATGGAAAAGATCCATACTGATAAGCAGAGAGCTGATATCTTAACCAAGCCACTAGCTGAAGTCAGATTCAGAGAACTATGTAATGAGCTAGGACTTCTGGACCTTGGAGAAGTGCACCAGAAATGTTTGGTGGACTGGTCTCCAGAACCAGTTGGTTAAGAGAGGCGTCAGATAAGGAGTATCAGTTGAGTAATGGTACCTCAACTGATCAGAAAGATCAGTCAAGGATTGATCAGAAAAGGGATATCAGTTGAAGGGGGAACGTCAACTGATCAGGTAGGATCAGAAGAAACCTGATCAGATAAGTGGGACATTGTTGGGAAATACTAAGGATTAGGCTACCATCAAGAAGGTCAGCGATGTCGGTCGAGACGGATCGAACACGATTGGTAACCGATCGATTACAATATCATTCAGTCTGATTTCTCTTTATGCCTACAATATGTTAGCTATTAATGTTCACATTACTTTATGATGTCATGCCTGCAAGCATTAAATGCGGAAGTGGGATTTTTATGTTAAATGCATTTATTGCGCACTTTTAAGTCCAAAAGTCTGCCGTTTTAAATCCCGTGACCGCACGATGTTATTACTTTTCAACAACTTGATATTAACTGTCCGATTAAGTCAAGGACACTCAAGTACCTTCAAATTTTGTCGTGCAAAATTTTTCCCTCCCACCTATTTAAAACCCTAAAATCCTTTTCCTAAAACCTTTCGTATTTCTATTCCTCTTAAATCGCAAATCGGTTCCAGAAAATTCTCTAACACTCAAAGTATTCAAGCGATTAATCTTTCTCTTCAAATCCTCAAATCATTTATCTGGTAACTTGCTCTCCTTGATGTTTTTGTTTCATGAATAGCGTATGATAGGGTTATAGAATTTTTGTGTACTGGTCATATTCATGTTCAAATAGGACTTGATTTGATTAGAGTCTCTTTTTCTATACACATCATGGACCATATGCACACTTGGGATAGATATTCATGTGTATGTTTCGCATAATTGCTCGTTTACGCATTAAACTGTGTGAATAATTATGATTTTTCTTTGCCCTAATTTTTTTTCAGAAAATGGAATCATCTATAGTGTCATCGGAAAGTTGTGATTATGCTTCAATGATCAAGAACGTGATCGATGAGAAGTATGTCATATTCCATGTCACAAATGACCCATAATCGAAAGAAATACTGGAATGTCTTAAAGCATGTGGGCTTGAACAATTTTGTTATCGGCATTTGAGTAGTGTTTCCATCATCGAGTCTCTGGAGTTTTTTAGGAAGTTGAAGGAGACCGACAATAAGGAGTTATACTCATTCGTCGGCGGTAACAGAATTGATGTAAGCAACGATGACCTTGGAAGAATCTTTGGGCTTCCAATGGGAAGAAACTACCCCGATGAGTTCACAGCTGGGATGTCAGATAAGGAATATCTACAGAAGGTGCTGCTAAGGCCAGGGAACATCTCCAACCTCACAAATGTTAAAGTTCCATATTTAAAAAGGAAGTACAGATTACTTTTTGAAATTGTATCAAAAGTAATTCTGGGTATTGCCTTCAGCCCCGATGCTCTTACCCAGCAAAAGCAGCATGTGATGGCCACAATCATAGAAAAGGCCCCAGACATGAACTGGATGGGGTTATTCAAGCATCAGTTGCTGCAGGAAACTGCAATGTTTGCCACAAATGAGAACAATCAGGTGGTGCTGACCAAGAACATCTGCAACATTCACAAGGTCTCGATGATCCTTGCTGATAAGATTCCCAACTATTCTTGGTCAGACATTGGGCGAAAGCAATACTTGGAGAAGTTCAAAGCATTGCTACACAAGGATGAAGTACTGTCTGGGCAAAGTGATGATGACCCATCCCCATATGTGCCAAAATCCAAACAGACCTCACCTGTGCAGTCAGAAGCACGAGGTCAACCAAAGACGAGGGCTACTAAAAGAAAATAAGTAACAAGCAAGCCAGCACAATCATCTAACCTTGGGGGTGATAAGCATCAGAGAAAGCTCACCACAATGTTATCAAAAAGGGCTGGAATGCCTTCAGGGAGTCTTCATGACGAGGACAGTGATGTTGAAGTTCTGGAGACTGGTGAGACTCTACTGATTGAATTACCTGGTAAGGAAACTGCTGTGAGCTCTGAACACACAGTCAGTACAGGTTAAGAACTGACAATAATAGAGGAGTCTGATTAGATGGAGGTTGGTGGAGCTGCAGAAGAAAATCTTGAAGAGGTTCAGGACGAATCTGAACCATCTGACTCGGAACATCTGAGCTCACTATTTAAGAGTCATGAATCAACTCACTTCCCCAGATCACCTACTCCACCATCACCTCAACCTAATGCACCCTTTTCATCACCTACCAGACAATCCCCTACCCAAATCCAACCTGATCAACCAGACCTTACCCAACCATCTCAACCAGAACCCGACCAAGTCGCACCTGAACCAATTCCTTCTGAAGTTACTATGCCAACAGAACCCTACTCACTAGGCCAGTCTGATTGGCAGAAAGCTATGTTTGTCTCTGTGACCAACAATCCCTTCAACCGCGGAACTGTGATAGAACCTGACTCACCTGAATCGGTTCACCCTGCTGTCAAATTCTTGAGATTACACATTGAGAATTATCTGAATAAGACTTTCCCTTTTCTGGTGGAACACCCGGGAGTCAGACAGCAGGTGGCGGTGTTTTTGTTTTGGATAGATATCAGACTGCAGGAAATTGAGGATTTTCTGATAATCCTCGAGGTGTTGGGACAACCTGCGTTTGTTGACTTGGAATTGAAGATGAAGAAGTTAGTTGGAGTCAACAGTGCAGCAGAACTTGCATCAGATGTTGATGTCAACTGGCTGATCTATAAGAAGATGGGTTATCCTGATGGGAAGGAAGATGAGATGTATGCTGATGAAGAGATGGTTGCCGATGAACTAGCTGAGGGTGAAGCAGATGAGACCCTAACTAGTGAGGCATCAACATCTGAGAAAGCTGTCTTGATTACACCTGAGACCCTAGATCTGCTTTCAACGAAGATTCAAGATGGGGTAAAGGTATCCATTGAAGCTCAATTCAATGTTCTGGCAGCAAATCTGATGAGTTAGATGGAAGAAAAGACAAAACTAATAGTTAAATTAGAACGAAGCCTCACAGCTGCAAATATCTCCGATATGCATGTTGATATTGCCAAAAGAGAGATGAAGCGAATTGAGCTACTGGCAGATAAACTTGGTGCTGAGGTGTCTACGTTGTCTGAAATCAGAATCTTGCTTGAAGAAGTTTATAAATCTCTGATGAAGGCAGACACCAGTTTTGATGCAGCTTGGCGAAGATTTGAGGCATCTATGTCTAAGGCCAGAACTGCGCTGGAAAAGGCAGTAAGTCGGATGTTGGGCATGCAGACAAGACAGATAAGGCCGTTCGCATAACCCCTATGGAGATTGATGAACTGAAGCAAGAGATGCTGAAACAGTTTGGAATTCTTGAACGAAAACTAGCAAATCTTTCTGATGAAACCAAAAAGGTGGAAGGACCAGAACCAGAAAAACAAGTTGATACATCTGAAGGACCACTTGCTATGGTTGTTGTTGTCCAAACTCCAAAACAAGTTGTTGCTGAGGTTCTCGACACTGAACTTCAAGAAATGTTTTCTACTATTGAAGAACATAGCAGGCAACTTGAAGCTCAAGACATGACTCTATCTGAACAGAAAATGTCAGTGGGAGATCTGACTGCTCGTGTAGACAGGATTGAGGATTTCTCCTCAACTGTTCAGAAGCGCTTTGAAACAGATGATCAAGCAAAGAGTCTTAAGCTGATAAAGAAGTTCGAAGCTGAAGAAATGGCCGAAGCTGAAGCAGATAAGAGAAAACAACTGAAAGGAAAGAAGCCCATTCAAAAATCAGTTGTTACCAAATCAGAATTGCTACTGAGCAAAGAGCAAATGAATGAAAAGAAGGAACAAGACAAAAGAAGGAAAATCATTGAGGAAGCCACTAGGAGGCAGAAGTTGAAAGAAGCAGCTGGGCTTAACCGAGCATACATCAGAAGACAGAGAAAGAAGGTTGACATTGCTGAAGACACTGATTGGGAAGAAAGAGCAATACCTGCTCCGGTTCTAAACATTCTGGTATGTCGTGAAGATCTGCATGAACGATGGAAGATGATCAAAGCAGACTGGCTCTGTGATGTTTATATTATCCAGCGCATACCAGAAGACCCTGATCAGGTGAAGTTTGATGAAGATTTCCTCAACTGGCTGGAAATCAAATGCGAAGATTTCTACAGAGTGGTGATGCGAGAAGGAAAAATCATGACCCTAGTGCCCTCTGCACCAAGGTATGAAATAATGATACCACCACTCAGGTCAGATAAGTCCTTTGATCATGTTGCCTTCAAGAAATTATACTATCAGACTCTAGAACGAGGGAATATCATTGAAGCTGACAGACATAGAGATGTACTGATCAGGTTATATGATATCTTTGAGATTCCTAAGGATCTGAGGACTGCCTTGTAAATTTCTATCAGAAGATGTTGTCTTAGATCACATGATAGGTAATTTTTCACTCATCATTTATTGTACTTGTAAACTGTTTTATTAATCAATGAAATGATTTACCTTCCTGATCTCAAGACAAAGTCTCATTGTCTTCTGATTACTGTCTTTTACATTGTGGTTATCTGTTTTTCTGATTATATGTTTTGGTTCCATCAAAAAGGGGGAAATTGTTGGGAAATTTGTATTAAGTTTTGATGGTGTTGGGATAACATATGCCAGGATCTATCGGGATGACCTCATAAACACTAATTTAAATTAACAATTATTACTAACATGAATTTACCTAAGTGAATTCAAATAATAATTTATCCAACAACAACATGCAAATAAAATTTCACGTAAAAGATCCTAGCATGCGGAATTTCTAGGAGTTTACGTAAACGTACCCGTTGGAGAGACGATCTGAGACAGACAGGATCAAGTATCTGGATACCCACCAAAAGTCCTTCTCAAGTATTCTCAAGTCCTCGTCCAATAACCCCGGTGGAAGGTCCTCCAATGAACGATTTATAAAACAAGGAAAATAAAAATATTGTTGCACCACCTTTGTGGATTTCTAATATTTTCAACACATGGAACACTAGTTGGGAATGAAAAATTCATCCCCTATTTATAAGATAAGGGGGTTCGAAATTTTGGAGCATAATTAGGGCTAGGAAAGATATTTTCTTGATCTCCAAGAAATCTTGAATATATCCAATATATTCTTCTTTCCATGTGTATTTTTCCACAAAAATCTCACACCCTCAATATGGCCTAAATTTTCGAAAATTAAGAAAAAGAATTTCAAAATTGGATCTTTCTTGAATTTATGAGATATTCTTGTATTCCAAGAATACATATCTTCCATAAAATCTTTCCAAGAAAATCAAGAAAATCTTTCTTCCCTTTCTTATGCAAGATTTTCGAAAATTCCTTATTAAAGAAGTCAAGTGGGAGTTTTCTTGAATTTATGGGATAATCTTGTATTCCAAGAATAAATTATCTCATTTCCATAAAATATTTTCAAGAAAATCCTTCTCCCTCTTTTCTTTAAAATTTCGAAAATAATAGAAAATATTGCAACAGTAAATTTATTTTATTTTAAACACCTTTTATTTATTGGACTATAATTTGGGCTACTTGAGGGGCCTTTAGGAGAATTAAGATGAACCTTCCAATGGACTAGAAACCCTACGAATTCCAATATTGAGCCACAATATAATTCAAATCTTTTCCCATTAATATTAATTAATACCACTATATAATGAATATTGAACACTATCAATCTTAACCCATATTACGGTAATATGGCTCCCGAGTTATTATTTCCGTGTTTAAGATTATTTAGTCCATTAATTAATTAATCTTTGATAAAAAACTTTATATTAATTAATATCTTTATCCTTGGAGTAAGGAGCGTGAATTTGTACCAACTTTATTATCCATTTGGAAAATTAATTCCACTTGCAAAGATTTGATATGATAACTTACTTTTTAAAGGCCCACCAAGGGACCAATCAAGCAAGACTTTTGCAAGCACACGATTCTCTGATGGAAAAAGATCAGATAATTTAGAACTTCAACTAGCGGTGCAATTATTATTGCCCAAGATAGAGTTTGGGTATCAAAGTCGCAATGATTCTTTCTTCCCATTTATAAGTCAAAGCAATAACTACTAATCATCACACAATTCCTTATTAAGAACTTTCATCAAAACTATAGATTAAGAAATCAACAACCATCGAGGTCTAACTTTTCATCCCTTAAGTCAAGTTTGTCTAGATCGAAAAAAAAATGAGTTTATCCCTCTCATGTTAAAAAAAGTTTGAAAAAAACTTCAAACAAGAATCTTCAAAAATTGATCGAATGCACTAGTGTAATCTCTTTGGTCAAGACAAGTCAAAGATAAAGCCTTACACATCAACTTCTACCAATAGATTGATGCGGATCTATCTAAGTTTGAAACATAATATTCTTCGTATACAAGGAACTATTAACGTGATCTTCGTGATCGGTATCACCAAGTTAACTACAATGTAACGCTTTTGTTGAGCGGTTTGCAATAAATATATATAACATTCAATCATATTTAAAGCAACAGTGATAAACAATTTATTTCAGTAAATAAGTGTTTAATACATAGGTTATACAAAGTAAAAGCATACTTTAACGTATAACCCCAACAGATGGAAGTTCCAAAATAGATTGTAATAGGACCAGTCAGACCTGTTAGCTGACCGATGATTTAGAATCAGGATTGGATGACCAGCTGAGTTGTATAGACAGCTGATGTATAAGATAGATCACATATTGATGGGGAACTCAATATGTATAAGTCAGATCAGAAGACCAGATGAGGTCAGAAGATCAGAAGACCAGATGAGGTCAGAAGACAAGTCGAGTCAGAACACAAGACAAGTCAGAAGACCAGACGAGGTCAGAAGATCAGACGAGCCAATTAGTCAGATGATCAGGTGAAGACATGAAGCTGAAATTCATAAGACCTGAAGATCAGATGACTACCAGAAGATCAAGACCAGAAGACCTGAAGATCTACGTCAGACGAGTCTGCTAAGTTATGCTAAGACAACTTGCATCAAAAGATTCTATCAGGTAGACTGATCAGGTCAGCTCACACAAGGTCATACGTTGTCAATCAGAACAAGAAGAATGTCAACTTTAGTTGGTAGAACACACACTTAATAAGTGTACTTGTTAACCAATGAGAACGAGACACGTATGTACGGAGCTGACAATGCGGGATTCGGCGATGCATAGTCAAACGGCTAGAAAGGAGAAACATACACGCTTTCGGCCATGCTGTTCCTGAAGCACGTCACATCAACCCTGCAATTCTTCCAAATATAGCCTGAAATTCAAATTGCTCTCCAACGTCTATTTGATTTCGAGGTCTATAAATATGAGATCACTCTTCATAGTGAAGACACGAAAATTATCATCAAGCTCAAGCTATAGCAAGATTTCCGCACGAAGAACACAAACTCAAGTTTATTTTATAAGTGTTCATTGTTGGGGAATGAGTTGCACAGATCTATTCGGGGTGAATATTTAAATACAAATTTAATTTATTAATTATTACTAGCATGAATTAATCCTATATTAATTCAAATAATAATTGCAACAACATATCATGCATATAAAAAGCTAAGTAAAACCTACGCATGCGGAATCTACGGGTTTACGTGAACGTACCTCTCGGGATGGCAGTGGCTTTGGTCGGACGGACTAACCAAAAGGACTTCCCAAGTATTCCCTTCGCCCTTGCTCGACAATCCGGTGGAAGGATACTCGCGAACAATTAACAAAATGAAAAAATAAACTTTGTTGCACCACTTATGTGGATTTGCTAATATTTCCAGCACATGGAATTATACTTGGGAATGAACTAATCATCCCCGATATATAGGAGGGAGGGTGAACGCAATTTATGTGAATTTTCAATGTGGGAAAAGACTTTTCTTGGTCACCAAGAAATCTTGAATATATCCCATATATTCTTTTTCCCATAATTAAAATATTCCACAAAATTCCACCTCCTCTATTTTATGGTGATTTTCGAAAATATTAAGTGTGCAAGAATCCAAGATTTGGATCTTCTTGAATTTATGAGATATTCTTGTATTTCAAGAAATACATATCTTCCATAATATTTTTTCAAGAAAATCAAGAAAATCTTTCTTGCCAAAACTATATTTCCAAAATTTGAAAACATACTATATAGATAACCAAGTGGGAGATTTCTTGAATTAAATGAGATAATCTTGTATTCCAAGAATACATATCTTCATTCCATAACAAAATTTAAAGAAAATCTTTCTCCCTCTTTTATCCATAATTTTCGAAAATAAGGGGAAATATAAGCAACAATATTTATTTTATTTTAATCACCTTTTCAGTTATTGGACTATATGTTGGGCTACTTAGGGGGCCTTTAGGAGAATTAAGATTGGACCTTCTAATGGATCTTGAATATCTAATATTGAGCCACAATATAATTCAAGCCCATAAATATTAATTAATCTCACTACATAATTAATATTGCACTATCCATCTTAACCCATATATGATCAATATGGCTCCGGTCATTATTTTTCGTGTTTTAGATTATCTAGCTCATTAATTAATTCAAGCCTTTGAAATAGCTTTTCCGTTAATTAATATCTTTTGTCCTTGGTCGAGGAACGATTCAACATTATTATCCATCTTAGGAAACTAATTCCACTTGCAAGATTTGGTATGATAAAACTTATGAACCTCCCAAGGGGCAAATCAAGCAAGCGTGCTTTCACTGAAACGATTCTTCGTATTAAATCTTAGCAATCACATGTGACCAATAATATTGCCCAAGATAAAAAGTATTGAATCTCTCTCGATTCGCTACCCATGATAAGTCAAAGCAATAGTTACCAATCCCACGTGATCCTATTTAAGGGGCGAAGGTTAAGAAACAACGAACTAATCGAGGTCTAATTCTTCCTTGTTGGATTCGAAGAATTTATCCTCCTCAGGAAGGTCCTATTCAAGTCTATCGATCATGCACTAGTGTAATCTCTTGGTCAAGACAAACCAATCCCGAGCCTTACACCTCAACCTTTCGCGATGGTTGTTCATTTCCATCTAGGTCGTGAATGGCGTACTTTTTTAGTTACAAGGGGATTTAATTTAATCTTACGTGATCTGGTATCACTAAATTAACTACTGATGTAACTCTATGACGTTTTACGAATTATTGAACGATTATGCAATTTAAATATATGTAACATTCAATCATATTTAAAGCATCACTGATAAATAATTTATTTCAGTAAATAAGTCTGAAAATTCAGTTTCGATTATACAAAGTAAAAGCATACATTTCAGTATAATCCCAACATTCATCCCATTAGTTCTTAGCATAGAAATCTCATCCTTTATCTTTAGACTACATAAACACTAGGATAGATTTCCAGTTGGAACAACAACAAATCTTTACCCAAACCCAAAAGTTAGAAGTTAGGTTTGTTGATTAAAGAAGATTTTCGGACTAGGGTTTCTAGTTTCGATTAGCTCAGGATCGGTTGAGTGAGAACTCTCTAAACATCATTGGTTGTCTTTGTGTGGGGACTAACACAATAAACTAAGTCCAGTTGGTTAAGTTGGTGCCCCTTGTGATAGGGAAGAGTGGACGTAGGACTGGTTGTGATTACCGCTATAAAAATCTTGTGTGTCTTTACTTGTTCTTACATGTTTTACAATGAAATCGCACACAACCCGAGTTTAATTTTTTGCGCATACATATTTCCGAAGTTAGGATCGATCAAGATCAAGCAACCGATCCGTCGTTTTATTTGACACTTTAGTCATCTGATTGAAAACAGACTGCAGAATCTGATCTTATAAAACTGGTTTTTCACACGTTGGTTAAAACTAGCATTTCCGCGACATCGCTTAAACCGATAGACACCGAATCGATCCGCCATCGGCGATCAAGAAGTTTGATATCGATCCAAATCGGATTGCTGGAACCGGACTTTTCGATCGGGCAACTTGCTTTCACACCGATCTTGCAAAAAAAAAATTTCGTAAGTCTATTCACCCTCCCTCTAGACGCCGCGGTGATTTCACAAACCCATGATTAAGGACCTACACACACTGGATGCTAAATTAATGACTTTCCATTAGATCTTAAACTTGCAGACAACATCTTCATGTAAATATTTTTTCGGTTCCACTATATCCATACACAAAATATACATCGAATGAATTGACTTGTTTATTGATTCATAAAATTATTCACCACTAAGTCTACTCATCAAATACTCATACTCAATCTTCAATTCTGATATGTACGAATAATATATGATATAAATGAAAAAGAACATAGAGCCATAAGACTACATGTCAGTCTAGAGGTCGTCGTCGGAGCCCCACTAAAAACCTTTGCTGGGAGAAAACTCTCCTTAGGGAAAAACCCCACGTCAAAGAGAAAAATGGTCATTTCTAAAAAAAAAATGATATAAAATACCAAAATAATGAGAGACACGGGTATAAACTCGTGACATGTCTTAATATAACTGATTTGCGAAAAACTCCGGATAACTACCAATCCATATCTCTTGAATGTGCAACTTAGCAATGATATTTGCAGCCATATTAGCATGTTAAAAAATATGTGACACCTTAATCTCAATATCTCGCCTGAGCTCAACAACGATGCTCCAAAGTCTCTGAAGTGCCAAGGAACATCTATTCTCCATCCTTCCAAAGCTGGTACAACCAGTATCAAATCAGATTTGATCCAAAGCTTCCTCCAGCCATTCACAGTTGTTATCCAAATAGCTGAAAGACCAATCATTAGTTTTGCTTCAAAGAGATATCCTCACCCAACTGGGCTCGTGAAAGAAACAACAACAAAAAACTCCGATAGTTTTGAAAAATACCACCTGAAAAAAGATCAAGCAGTAGGCCTTCATTTCACTATTAGAGTGTGAAGAGAAGGTCTCGTATGACCCTGAACCCGTAGTCGACGCAGAATCTGAGTCTCAGTAGGCGATCAATCCATAGCACCATAAATCAAAATCTCAGACTCCTTAATTGCAACCAGAGTACGAAGGATACATCCTGAAATGGAAGGAGTGATATCCTAAATAAAATTCTTATCTCTAGATCGCCACAATACTCATACGGTAGCCATGAATGCCACCCTCCATAATCAATGAAGTAAATGACTAAAGTGACCTCAATGAGCCAGAAGAAACATCAAGAAAGTCAATCTCATAGTGTAAGATAATACCAAAAAATTGTGTGACCTCACCCAAAACTTGCCTTGAGAAAGATCAATGTGCTAGAATGTGATCTAGATTATCCTCATCAGAGTAGCAAAGTGGACATATGGTAGGACTAAGAACCCTAATCTTTAAAAGCTCAACAAAGATTAGAAGTTTCCCCCAATTGTTCTCCAAGCCAAAATACTCCTACATTGTGCTATAAAAGAACCTCAAATCCAAGAAGGCCAATTGACCTTCTGGAAGGAAGATTTCAACATAAAATACGCAACTTTGGAGGAAGATTCTGGGACACCGATTTTATTCACAATGCAATACTCAAGCCAAATGTTCATCCAAAATCTAAATCCTGAGTTTTTGCATAAGATCCATCTCGAGTTCTCAAACATCCGAGACACATGACATCTGATTTCAAGCCAAATGGATGACACTCTATGAAAATCTTGGGGTTGGCCAAAAGTGTAGAAATAACTATCATGAGCCACCTTCATCTCCTCAACTTAATTCCTCATGAGGTCCCAAGAAAGTTTGCAAATGAAATATTCATTTGCCACTTTAATAGATTTGATCTTCAAACCTCTCTCGGTAAGAGAAACACAACACTTAGCCTCAAAACTCGAGCAAAACCTATTTGTTTACATGTCATGTCTACAATAAGATCCTCATTACCGCCTCAATCCTTGAAAGAAGAGTTTTGGTCCGTCTATATACTATCATTGAATGCACAAGAGAAGAATCAATACCATTATTATTCAAACATCATTAACAATCTATTCGAGATAAAAGAAAATTAGAATCCAATTATGCTATCAACATTCCCTCAAAATCTTGCAAACAATTACCAAGACCCCGCAACATATTATCAATCTCTATAAGACAACAATTCTTGATTTCTTCATCATCCATCATTAAACAATTTATTGTATAAATAAAATATTAATTATTATTTAAAAATACTAAGTGTAAAATCGTAGAAGGTTCACCATTTTCTCTCTTGAAGATAAGTGTAAAGTACTCTATTTGACTAACAGAACTACGTGATCTAGATCTATCCACCGCAGTTGCCGCAAAAGTAATATCCTCCATATATCCATCCTCGCCACATGGGAAAAATAGTAGATATTTCAAAACAATGTACGACAGTTTCAGTAATGCGTTGAAGTTTACCACAATAAGTTTCAATTATAATATCACGATCACCACCACTTTCAATAACAACCACCTCAAACGTAGTGGGTAAATTATACCTTCTTGGACCACATCCTCTTTTAGAAATCAATCTCATAGTTACTTTAGAATGTCCTTGGCAGAAACTGCCTCTAGCTTCTCGAAATTTATTTTGCCTGTAAATTATAACCATCAAACATATCCTTAAGATCAACTACTATTTCAACATGTAATATATTAATGTTCGGATCCAAACTTAATTATTAAACACAAAACATGATGTCAAAATTTTGAATCATCAAAAGAATATATTTTTTTCTTAAATAATTTAGTATGGAAAGAGAATTACCTAACAATATGAATTTTATTTGATATTTTATTATCGGAACACCGGTGGAACACCAACAATATTAAAGCTCCTATCGATCTTAGCACCCAAAGAAGTAAAGGAAAACATATTGTTAAAAGCACGAACATTATCTAAACAATATTTTCTCATTGCGCTATTACCCTATATTAAGTCTCTAAAAAGTTCAGGAGTCTGAGGCATAATATGTAATTCTATTTTTCCTTGAGTACAACTGTTGGTCCCGTTTGAAAACCCATGAAATGCGTAAAAATCATGTAATGCATATAAAACAGGGGTGAGCGAATGGTGATTCCAAAATTTTCTTTTTAAACTATGTGTTTTGCTTATAATCAAATGCATATGGCAAGTAAGAACATAAAGCAGTAAGGAACACACGATTTTATAGTGGTTCGGACAACTCGTCCTACATCCACTCTTCCCTATCACAAGGGGCACCAACTTAACCAACAGATGTTTACCAAGTTCTCACTCAAACGGGACTTATCTCCCTCACGAGATCGCCTACCCTCCCTTTCGGGATTGCTTAGATGTTTATCGAGTTCTCACTCAAACGGGACTTATCACTCTCACGGGATCGCCTACCCTCCCTTTCGGGATTGCTTAGATATTTACCGAGTTCTCACTCACCTACAAACTTAACCTATCAAACTGATTTGGGTAAGGTTTGTTTAGTTTCCAACTAGGTTGAGATTTTCCCTTACATTTGTTTAGCCTCAATGCTAAGGATGGAAAAATCTCTCTAAGCTTAGGATATTATATTTGTGCTTAGATCTAGGGTAGAACACTTTTGAATTTAGAACACTTTTGAATTTATGCGAGTATTTCTTGCTCAGTGTTCTATGGTGGAAATGCTAGATGATTTGGCTTTTTGGATGTTTCACGCATTTTTCCCACTTCCACACTTAATAATGAAGGAAGAACTTGTATTTATAGTGTGGATTTGAATGTTACCGTTGGATGGAGTCACATTCAAATCCATACTATTCTAAGAAGCTTTTTTGCGTACTTTTTTCGGTGGTTGTCTTCCTCTCATTGGTCCACGCCATTTTGAATCTAATTGGCTATAATCTTGAGGATCTTCCGAGTCTTGAGGGTTCTCACGAGTCGAAGTCTTTGATTCTTCCGAGTCTCGGGATACTTTTAGTTCGGGATTCTTAATTCTTGGTCCAAGACTTCTTAATTCACACGGACCTTATCGAACCGGATCTATAAGTTGTGAAACTTTCGTAGATACAAGGAACTATTACCGTGATCTTGGGTGATGCGGAGTTAACTATTGCTATTCTGACCGGATAAATATATATAACATTCAATCATATTTCACTAAATTGATAAACAATTCGAGGCTATCGATCATAGGTTATACAAAGTAAAGCTTTTCGATTCTCGATGAACATGAGTTTATAGGATGACTTCTCTTCGATTTTTCTTCTGACTTTTTTTGATCTTATCCATTGTATAAGATAGATCACATATTGATCGAATCGATATAGTCGATCAGTCGATCATGAGGTCGGTTTATGAGTACGCGTAAGAGTTAGTACATCGAGTTAGCATATTAGGTTTAAGATCGGGTTATCTTATCGATCTCGTCGGTCTGATGTTCATCTGAAGATCGGGATCTTTATCAGCAAGACCTCCTCTTACGTCGGGTCATCATGGTTATCTTCAGACAAAAATCAAAAGATTCTTTTCCGGTCATCGATCGAGGTCTTACGAGTCATCGATCTTTTTGATCTCAGTCCATCGATCGTGGTAACCGATTTCTTGAATAATACGGGCTTAGCTTTTCTTTTCTTCTGATTTTGCTCAGCTCATCAGTAAACTCCAAAACTCATCTTACTCATCTGATCTCGATCAGTCTCATCTGCAGCCTTGTCTGATCTCGATCATCTTCTTCTGATTTCGTGAGTTCCCCCTCAACTTGTTATCTGTAGATTAGCTTAAAACACACAAGTTGATAATGTTTTGGCATAATTCATCAAAACTAAAATATCTCAACAACAACACAAGAAAAAATTTGGTTGTTCTGAAACACGACTGGATTTTAACCTCTATCCATACCAGAACAACACACCACAATATTTATAACTATTAGTAGGATCACCAATATCCCAATAATGAACAACTATATAATGCAAAAAAATGATCAAAAAGTGGTCTATTGACACCATAATCAGGTTGATTAACGTCAATAATTTCAATACTTGAAGGTATTAACTTACTAAAAGGGGTTGCATCATCATAAATAGAGTCGGCCTACAGTAAATGTATTAAACAAAAAAATTATTAAACACGAAATAATTATAAAAAATAATATGAATTAATATGTTGTACAAAATTTTAAATATATTTAGCTCTTGAAACTATCATAATTTCACCTTTTGGCATGGCTTGAATTTTCTATACATAATTATTATAATTTTTTTTAAATAAAACTCATATACAAAATTTGTTTATTGTAGTATGATGGCTTACATGTTCTTCATTAAGAGAACTTGAATATACTCAATCATAGACGAATCAGTATTCAATCAAGCTTAATTTGAATCCTAAATAACATGACTCGCTCAAGTAAATCATGCATCTTGATTGGAGTAACCTCATTCTCATCTTATAGTGATACGTGTAAAGAAATAAAAATATATATCACCTCTTTTATATATTCCAAACACATAAGTACAAACATAACGTAAATAATATAAAATACAAAAATGTCATCTTAATTTAAATAAAATTAATTTTTAATATATGTTAGTTAAAAAATTAATTTACCATTTTAATACTTAAACATTGTACTTTTTTTTACTAATAATTTTATTTTCAACAATCGTTCACCTATGTAGCTACTGATTATCTTATAAGATTTAATTACAAAAGTTATATTAAGTTTATCATTTCATTGAAGTTTGTTTCTTGTGATATTAATTAATATTGAAATAAGTTTATTTAAATATTAAAAATAATTTTTTGGTACATTTTTAAATATAACTTCAAAAAATATTCATAATAATATAGTAAACAAAAATTACAGGAACCAAAAATCTTAATTTAAAAAATAAACATTTTTAACATTAAATGAAATATTCTAGTAATAATATTATATTTGTAAATATAATCTTATATTAACATACATGTTTCTTAATTTTGCAGTAACTCTAATGCTTTTATATGAATCAAATCAGAGCAATTATCCAAAATATTTAGTGTAGTATGGTTAGAACTATCGAATGTGAATACTTTGATTTTGTACTTTAAAATACATATAGAATATTATAGGAATATTAATAAATAAAATTAAATGCAAAATAAATAATTAAATTTGTATGTATTAGTTATTTTAATTATAAGCATGCAATTACAACTGATTTACCTAATGATAAACGAAACTTTATCCTTTCCGCGATTAGAACAATAAATTTTATTTTTTGTCCTTGACTATCTTGCGAAAGCATTTCGCACAAGAATGGTACCACTAATTGTCAGATGACTCTAATTCAACAATCCTTGCACATATTCAAAAAATCTAACTTATTCATTATTTTTTTAAAATTAAACAAGTCATTAAGAATTTTTTTCATCTTTAAATAGAAACTTTGAATTTGAAGGATGGTGTCTATATATGTGACTTAAAACTTCGAACACCACTAACACTCTCAGTTAGAAAACACCAAGAGAAGTACTAAACACTTCTTTATGTTTTTTAAACCACTTGAAGACTAAAAATAAAAAATATTATAAATTATAGCTATATAAAATATTAAAATTATAAATTCAAATAAAAGATAAAATAAATTTATGATAATAATTATATTATCGATAAGGCATTTTTAAAGTTATAAATCAATTTATTTTCATTGACCGTGTTTTCCAATAATAAATCACAATATGGCTTAAAGACATACACACTTCTTGAAAAAATTTCATCAATGGTCTTAAAATAAGGTGTGTCAGCATTAACTAAGAAATTATGTACAACTTATATATCACATTCCGAGAATGTATTTTGATAGTTCTCAATATCATAAGATTTTATAGTAGTATAATTCTATTGCAATGTAAGAAAAAAAAGGTCGTTATAATTTGTTCATGAGATTATTAAATATTATATTTTAAAAGCAATACTATAAATTATTATATTATTTATTGTCTATAAAATTAGAGTAGGTTTTCTGTGAAACTGATTCCATAACTTTAGACCTGACCCTTCAGTTATCACAACTAATACCCTTTTATAATATAAGTCATACCATTCGATTATCACGACTAATACCCTTTAAAATATAAGTCATACCCTTCAGTGTCACAAGTAATACCCTTTATGTAGTAGTAAGCATTGATGTAAGAATCGGCCTAGAGGAAATTTTAGGCGTTAAGGCCGCCCGTGTGAAAGCCCGAGTTCAAATTCATGAGGTCAATTTCGACCAAAAAAAAATTTGGGGTTTGGGGCTTAGATGCGGCCTCAAAAGCGACCAAATCGGGCTAGGCGGCCTTTTTTTTTATTTTTATTAATTCATTTTAATTTGGTTATGTCATTGATGAAACAATTGTTTAGACTATGATTTTATGTTGAATTTTGCACCCTTATGAAAAATTCAAATTATAAATAATTAAAAAAAATCTAGGCGGGCACGAACTGCCCGACTAGCGTTTTCCGAGTTCTGCACCCTTGGTAGTAAGTCATATATCCTTTACTTTTACGACTAATACCTTTTAATCCTCTAGTAATAAGTCATACCTTTTAGTGTCACAAGTAATACACTTTATGTAGCAATAAAGAAATCGAACTTCGATCAGGCATGTTTCTACCGTACTCCAATATGGGAGCTTTTGGTGTCCAGTCTCAGTCACGTGATGGAAGCAAAATCTCTGAACCAAAAAATCAATATGCAGCCATTTGAATCTCTAAGGAGGTGGCAATTTAAGAACAATATGCTTACGTTTTGTCAAATGTAGGACAATAATTAATTTATTTTTTGCACAAGTGTAAGACTGTAAAAAATAAAATTTGCAAATTTAGACTTGTCAAACATTAATTTTTTTGGTCCGAAAAATTACCTATATTTGCCAATAATAGAAAGTAATGACCACATTCCAGATATAAATAATTAATGTTCTACATGTATTAAAATATAAACATATTGTCCAATTGCTACTCGACAATTACAGACTTTAAAAAAAAAAATTCCTGCAAATAATAATGGGATACTTGAAATAATAATCATTGTTATAAATTGAAGAGTAACACTTATGTGAACCAGGTTCACACATGAACTCTATCACTGTTATGTGTAAAAACTATCACTGTTATGCACAAAAACTTTCACTGTTTAAAAATATAAAGCATTTTCTATACAATATTGTTTTTGTTCATACTTGCTCACCCTCCTGATAGTTTTTGTTGGTCTTTGTAAACGAGTCTTACACGTGTATGGGGGAATACACGTGTTCGGTGTTTTAAAACTTTTTTTTCTTCGAGGTCACTTGGGTCGATAATCCTCGAAGATTAGGTTTCGAGAAGCACAGATCGCTCCGAGTCAAAGTCTACCGAGAGAGTGAAGAACTTGTTTTTTTTAAACCTCGGATAATCCCAAAGTTTCGAAATCACGAGTGTCGAGATCTTGAGTTGCTTGGATCAGATAACTAGCTTACTAAATCCTCAGAAGAGAGTTTAGTTTGATAACTATCTGTTCTAGCTACTCGATCGTCTTAAAAGAATGGTTGGCCCTTAGATTATACTCGTTTTAAGCTTTGCTGAAAGACCTTCCCTTTATGAAATAGTGATTAGGCTGTGATTCACTTATGCAACTTCAGTGGATTGATTCCAACTGAATATTAGTGAAAAGTATGCTTTCAAAATCAAGTCAATAAAAGCTCAACAGCTAAGTTACGATTGATAAGGAAAGCAATAAAGAACACAGCAATTATAGTGGTTCAGAGACTCAAGCTCCTACATCCACTCTCTCTGACTCTTCAGAGAAATTCACTATCAACTTCTGAGCTTTCTGACTACCTCGTAGTTTACTAACTCAAACTGGACTTATCACCCTCTTGGGCTAGCCTCTAGATGTTTAACGAGTTCACACTCCTTCGGGACTTATCACCCTCTCGGGATTGTCTAACAACTACCTCACTTCACCACTAGTTATCTCTTACGAGAATGGGGTTTGGGTTTGGTGTTGTCTCCAACTATGGTGAGATTTTCCCTTACAATTGTTTAGCCTTAATGCTAAGGTTGGGAAAATCTCTCTAAGCTTATGATACATCGTGGGTTACTTAGGTTGGGTTCTAGAACACTCTTTGAATATATATGTATATCTAAAAACTTGTGTTCTAGAATTTTGGGAATGCTTTGACTATAACTCCTCTTAGCTCAGAGCATCGTGTGCTATATTCTCCACGCATCCACACTTAATTTGATGGAAGAACTTGTATTTATAGTGTGGATTTGAATATTACCGATTGGAGAGAATCACATTCAAATCCATACTACTCCAAACACATAAGTAAGTTCTAAAATACAAAAATGTTTTTTTTTAAATTTGGTTGTCTTCCTCTCATTGGTCCACGTCAATTTGGATTCTAAAATTTGCTATATTCCTCGGTTTTAAACCCGGAACATTCAGGATATACTAGTTTTATTTGTGAGACATTCTTAAGTCTTGATGGAAAAAGTGCCTTGATATTCTCTAAGTCTTCATAGTGTCTTGGTGACATCCACGAGTCTTGAGTTTCTCTGAGCCTTGGGTTTCTCTCGAGTCTTGAGTTTCTCCTAGTCTTGATTTTCTCTTTTATATGAACGAGCCTTCAAAATATTTTTCTCTCGAGCCTTGGGTTTCTAAAAATACATATAGAGTCTTAATAAAGTTTTCAAAATGAGTCTTGATTCTAACTTATTCTATATCTCTATTTTACTATATACACGGTGCAAATATTATCTGAACACTCTTTTGTCCTGAAATCGACTCATCTATCAAGATTATCACGAACATGTCATACTTTCGGGGTTTTTGGGATCTAATCAAAATCTTCTTTATTAAATTCATTTCCCAACAATTTTCCTTTTGAATTTTTGATGATGCCAAAACCATCTTGTTACAACACTCTTTTAACCTATCGCTATGTTTTTTAAAGGTTTTATGTTTTTTCCTATTACAAGAAGCTTGGGTATATATCTCTTAACAATCAATTATCGAAAGAATGAATCTTTTTCGACAATTTCATAACCAAACAACAATAATCGGGCATATCAAATATAAAGACATGTAAAAAAGATAATGAGGTATTATCTTTGAGCATAAAGATAAAGTTTCATTGATGTATGATAGTCTATACGGTTTATTAAAATGAACTTATCAAAAGATAAAGACAAAATCATAAAGAATTACAAGTCTTCGTCTTGGTCTTAATTCTTTTTATAATATCTTATTTCGGCTCCTCATTCCTCTTCTTCAACGGACCTTATCGATCGAGCATAACCGATACTCATGCCGACCGAGTTTAGTTCTTTCGACTTGGACATCCCGACCTCAGTCTTTCTTACTAACTCGAAGTCTCGATGATCAATTTTTCTTCTTGAATCTCATATAAAAATTTTACTTATCGAAGTCTCGAGATCTTCTTGAGTCTCGATTATTTTTATTTGCTATCCGATTTTTCTTTGGATACATCTTGATCAATATATCGAATAACATCCGGTAAGTACATCATATCGAGTTAGCATATCGGGTTTATCATATCGATCTTGATCACGTCGATCTCGATCAATCTCTTTTTCATCTTTCCGAATTGCAACCTTTCTCTTTTGATTTGGTCGGCTTTTAGCTTTTCTTCACTTTTGATAATTGCCTATATTTCATCGATTGACTACTTAACTCATCTATGTATTAAAATTCATTCGATCTCGATCGGTCTCGATCTGAAATGACCTCGTCGATCTCAATCATCTAACTTTTGATTCCGTGAGTTCCCCTCAATTTGTTCTTCGTTCCCCCTCAACTTGTTATACAATGAAATTTTCTTGAATAACACAAGTTGATAATGTTTTTGGCATAGAACTAAAATATCCCAACAATTTCTCAATTGATAAAGATTCAAAACATCGAATATATGCATTTTTAAAAGAAAAAGGTTTTTTAAAAAAATATATGTTAAGTGGTCACTCCGAAATTAGTGAACCTTTTGAACTCCGCTTTGATACCACTTGTTGGTAGATTATAATTATTTGGGAAAAACCCATTTTAAATAGTGATTGGCGTGCGGAAGCAAAACATTTTCGTTGCGGTGCATATAAAAGCGGGGTGAAGGAATGGTGATTCAAAATTTTTTTCTTTTTGAGCTCATGTGTTGCGGTCTTGCTTATAATCGAGTGCATATGACAAGATAAGAACGTAAAAGCGAGTTTTCGACTACTCCACGTCAGTTTACTTACTCAACCCGGCCTTGAGTTTTCGACTACCTCCGTTGGAGAGAATCACATTCAAATCCATATACTCTCTCTGTAAGTTATAAAGGCAATTTTTTTTGTGTATTTTTGGTTGTCTTCCTCTCATTGGTCCACGCGTCAATTTGGATTCCAAGCTATATTCCTCGATTTCTTCGCGGAACATTCGGGATATACTAAGCATTCAAGACATTCTTGAGTCTTGATAATGGTCTTGTGCCTACAGGAACCAAAATATTCTCTGGCGAGTAACATTAAATGTGTCTTGATGACATCACGAGTCTTGAGGTTTCTCTGAGCATCCCGAGTTTCTCTCCGAGTCTTGAGTTTTTCGAAGTCGAGTCTTGAGTTTTCTCGAGCCTTGAGTTTTCTCTCGAGCCTTAATTTTTCTCGAGTCTTGATTCTAACTTTGTTTCTATATCTGCCGACTATATACAGTGCGGATATTATCCTAACACTCTATTTTTTGAATCGACTCATCTATCAAGATTATCCTGAACATGTCATACTCAGGGGTTTTGGGATCTAATCAAAATCCTCTTTATTAAATTCATTTCCCAACAGTTTTTATACATAACAGTGAGAGTTTTTGTATGTAACAGTGATACTTAAATAATCGAGTTCATAGCATGAACCAGGTCTATACAAGTTTTTGTCTAAATTGAATATGATATCTTTATATTAAAGACACTACAATAAAGACGGAACTTTAAAAATAAATTTAAAGCATATTAACAATCATACTATTGACTCTTAACAAAAATTACCATTAATAAATCCAATACTATAAATAAATCAACATATAATAGATGTTTACATACTAATTTTTATTAAAAATTGTATTTAGTTATATATGTATATAATAGTAAATTGATTAAATATAAATGTATATATCCATAATTTTTTTGTTATAATATGTAATCAATATATGTAATAAAATAATTTTGATTTTTATATATATTGTTCAGTATGTCGGTATCTCAATTAGTTCATTTTTTCGAATATGAACAAAGATAGTACTCATTTAGTGTGTCATATTATAATTCATCTTTTGGGATAATTATCATCTCAATCATATACCTTAATTTCCTCATGAGAGATTAAATAATTAATTAGTTTCTTCCTTTATATTTATCTTTACCTTTGGTTGTTAGTTGTTATGGAGGATTTGTGTCTTAATTTTATCAAAATGAAAGTGGATACTAAAGTCGTTGTTGGATGCAATCAACTCTAAATGATGAAAATTCGGTGATTATGTTACTAAATGTAAGGATATTTTACAACCCCACCATATTATGCATTGAAATTGTCAATACTTTGTATAAAAAAATAAATTATTAAATTCAATGTAATTTTATTAACATTATTATATAATATTTATAAATTAAACAAATAATATCATTTCAGTTTTATTAATAATATTAATAGTAAATAAATTAATAAATAAACTAATAATACCATCGAAGTATATGAGAATAATTTTATTATTTATTTTATAATAATTTATTAAATTTTGTTCACATTATTTTTGTTTAATTTAATAAATTGATAATCTACCAAAAAAAATTGAAAACGGAATGTACGGAGAAATTTTAATAAATAAATAATTATGCAAAATTATTAGAAAATAAATGACGTGCTTACCTTAAATTAAATGAATAACTAAGATTGATAATAGAAGATCTAATAGTTAGATAAAGGATTTTTCCAGATACACAAATTGAGGAGGTGCATTAATGCTAATTAATATTGATGGTCCCAGTGGAAAACCCATTTTGCGCGTGCGGAAGCAAACATTTTAAAAAGCGATGCATATAAAACAGGGGTGAGGGCAGAGTGATTACAGATTTTTCTCTTTAAGCTCATGTGTTGTGTTTTGCTTATAATTGAATGCGTATGACAATATAAGAACGTAAAGCAGTAAAGAACACAACAAAGTATAGTGGTTCGGAGACTCAAGCTCCTACATCCACTCTCCCTGTTCCTAGGGAAATTCCTTCATCACTTCCTTGAGCTTTCTGACTACCTCGCGTAGTTTACTTACTCAACTTTCGTACTGAGCTTCGACTACTCCGTAGTTTACTTACTCAACCCGACCTTGAGCTTTTCGACTACCTCTCGTAGTTTACTAACTCAAACTGGACTTATCACCCTCTCGGGCTCGCCTCTTAGATGTTTAACGAGTTCACACTCCTTCGGGACTTATCACCCTCACTCGGGATTGCCTAATCAACTACCTCACTTCACCACTAGTTATCTCTTACGAGAATGGGTTTGGGTTTGGTGTTGTCTCCAACTATGGTGAGATTTTCCCTTACAATGGTTTAGCTTCAATGCTAAGGTTGGGAAAATCTCTCTAAGCTTAAGATACATCGTGGGTAGCTTAGGTTGGGTTCTAGAACACTCTTTGAATATATATGTATATCTACAGACTTGTGTTCTAGGGTGGGAATGCTTTGGGTATAACTCTCTTTGGCTCTGTAGCATCTCGTGCTATAATCTCCACGCATCCACACATTAGAATGATGAAAGACCTTGTATTTATAGTGTGGATTTGAATGTTACCGTTGGAGAGAATCATATTCAAATCCATACTATTCTCTGTAAGTTCTGCAGCTTTTCCAGGCTTGTTGTCTTCTTCTCTCATTGGTCCACGTCACCGATTTGAATCTACTTATTTATATTCCTCAGATTCCTAAGCCTTGGAATCATTCAGATTCTCGAGTCTCGGTGTCTTGAGAGACATACCGAGTCTTGATTCTCATCCGAGCCTCGAGTTTATCGATTCAGAGACTTCTCTTGCCGGACCTTATACGATCAGCATCTTGATATTCTCGGGTTGGATCGAGTTCGATTCTCTGAATCTCTAAAAACATCGACCCTCGAGTTACATTTGACTCGGGGGTATCGATTTCTTCTTTATTAATTTCGATATGATCGGCTCGGTGATCGGATCATCATATCTTCGCCAAGCATCTCAGATAGCATCGTCGAAGACATCGAGTTAGCATATCAGGTTTATCACATCGATCTCAATCACGTCCCGATCTTGATCATCCGCTCATCTTCATATCGATCTCGATCCACGTCGATCTCGTCGGTCTATAATAGATGTTTTCCTCTTCGATCTGCAACCTTCTCTTATGATCTTAATAGTAAATTGATTAAATTTCTTTTCGATCGTTTTATGCGCTCTTCGATCACCATATCATTTTTTCGATTGTTCTTCCGATCATCGATCAGTCTATTTTTTTGGGGTCATATGATCTTACGATAATTGGCTTAGCTTTTCTTCTCTTACCGATTTTTGCCTGACTCATTAGTTAACTCGAACTCATCTAACTTTATCGATCTCGTCGGTCTTAATCCTATCAACCTAAATCGATCTCGATCATCTCTAAATTCGAAAAGTGAGTTCCCCTCAACTTGTTCTTTCGTTCCCCCTCAACTTGTTATGCGTAGATTAGCTTATAAAAACATAAATTTGATAATGTTTTGGCATAATTCATCAAAACTAAAATATCCCAACTATTTTTTCAGGTTTTTTGATAATGGCCTTAAAAAACATTAGAATATATGCATTTTTTAAAGAAACGGGTTTTCTTTTAAAAAGATCAGTTCAGGTGTTCACTTTGAAATTAGTGAACTTTAGAACTCCTGCTCTGATACCAATTGATGGTATCAGATCAGAGACAGGTTGTAAAATAGATCTGCTCAGGCGATCACATTAAAAAAGTAATCTTTTGAGCACCTGCTCTGATACCAATTGATGGTCCCGGTGGAAAACCCATTTTGCGTGTGCGGAAGCAAACATTTTAAAAAGCGATGCATATAAAACAGGGGTGAGGGCAGAGTGATTACAGATTTTTCTCTTTAAGCTCATGTGTTGTGTTTTGCTTATAATTGAATGCGTATGACAATATAAGAACGTAAAGCAGTAAAGAACACAACAAAGTATAGTGGTTCGGAGACTCAAGCTCCTACATCCACTCTCCCTGTTCCTAGGGAAATTCCTTCATCACTTCCTTGAGCTTTCTGACTACCTCGCGTAGTTTACTTACTCAACTCGGCCCTGAGCTTTCTGACTACTCCACGTAGTTTACTTACTCAACCCGACCTTGAGCTTTCTGACTACCTCTGTAGTTTACTAACTCAAACTGGACTTATCACCCTCTCGGGCTCGCCTCTTAGATGTTTAACGAGTTCACACTCCTTCGGGACTTATCACCCTCACTCGGGATTGCCTAATCAACTACCTCACTTCACCACTAGTTATCTCTTATGAGAATGGGTTTGGGTTTGGTGTTGTCTCCAACTATGGTGAGATTTTCCCTTACAATGGTTTAGCCTCAATGCTAAGGTTGGGAAAATCTCTCTAAGCTTAAGATACATCGTGGGTAGCTTAGGTTGGGTTCTAGAACACTCTTTGAATATATATGTATATCTACAGACTTGTGTTCTAGGGTGGGAATGCTTTGGGTATAACTCTCTTTGGCTCTGTAGCATCTCGTGCTATAATCTCCACGCATCCACACATTAGAATGATGAAAGACCTTGTATTTATAGTGTGGATTTGAATATTCTGATTGGAGAAATCATATTCAAATCCATCTTATTCTCTGTAGAAATACAGTAGCTTTTCGGGCTTGTTGTCTTCCTCTCATTGGTCCACGCCAAATTTGAATCTACGGCTATATTCCTCAGATTCCTCGCCTTGGAATCATTCAGATTCTCCAAGTCTCGGTGTCTTGAGACATCGAGTCTTGAGTTCTCATCCGAGCCTCGGGTTTATCGATTAATGAGACTTCTCTTGGCGGACCTTATACGATCAGCATCCGATACTCGGGTTGACCGAGTTCGATTCTCTGAATTCGGACATCGACCCCCAAAGTTACTTTATTTCAAATTATATCGATTTCTTTCTTTGATCGATCGATCAAATTCATTTGATCGGATCATCATATCTTGATCAAGCATCTCGGGATAGTATCAAGTCGATACATTAGGTTAGCATCTCCGGGTTTATCACATCCGATCTCAATCGCGTCGATCTTGATCATCCGCTTTCATCTTCATATCGATCTCGATCACGTCGATCTCGTCGGTCTCATCGCACCTCTTACGATCTGCGGCCTTCTCTTCGATCTTCGGTCGGTTTCTTTACGATCACCTTTATGCGCTCTTGATCACCATATCGATCTTTTTTTCCGATTCATCCGATCGTCAGTGCAATTCGGGTCATATGATCTTTCGATCATTTGGCTTAACTTTTCTTCTCTTCGATTTTGACGGCTCATCGCTTAACTCCGAACTCATCTAACTTATCGATCTCGATCGGTCTAAATCTCTTGACCTCGTCGATCTCGATCATCTACTTACGATTAGTGAGTTCCCCTCAACTTGTTCTTTCGTTCCCCCTCAACTTGTTATCTGTAGATTAGCTTCAAAAACACAATTTGATAATGTTTTGGCATAATTCATCAAAACTAAAATATCCCAACAAATATAATTATCAAATCTTATTAAATATTAATAATTAAATATTTAATTACATAAAGCATTTCGAACTATACAAATTTAGGATGTCCATTAATGTCTATCAAATCGAATATATAAAACTCCCTAAATTAAAATACATAATTTATGTAGCGCTAAAAAAATAAAAATTACACAATTAATAATGTGCACCATATTTGTAACATACATCCTAATTTCGCATTATGCTGAGAGCAAATTTTTATAATTAAATCACTACATACAAATTTCGCATTATGCTGAGAGGGATTTTTATAATTAAATATTTGTATCCGAACTTGTTCAGATGTAAAATGATAAGAAATTATAATATACATTCTCTTTTAGATGTAAATTTTTTGCAATTAATTTTAAATTTCAGTATTAATTATGATAAAGTGGACTTCTCATACAACTTGAAATTACATCAAACATTAGATAAACAATAAAAAATAAGGTAAAAAAAAATCAATAAAAATAATAGTTGAATCGTAGTTTTCACTCTTGTTCTGCTCATAATTAAAAATATCAACGACGGATATCATTCTTCATATGTTCAAGTTCACGTCCATCAATAAATTATTCATAAGATGATGAATTGTTTCATAAACAACACTATTCCGGCCTCTATTCTAGTGGTACATATTTGTCATCTATAATGTGTTCAATATTATTAAACTTGATAGTAACATGTTAATTGAAAATTGGACGATGATCAACACATTTTCTATCAGTGGAATATGTTGCTGCAGGAAAATTCAGTTTATGCAGCAATTCATTGAGGACAGCCTTAAAGTAGTGAATTGCTACAATGATCTGATCCATTAAAAATAATCTACAGACAAAATAATCATGAATCAAATACATAATACGTAATAGTAAAAATTCACATTATGACTATTTGCATTCTAAGGAATATATCATCCAATCCAAACAATCACGGTTAAATTACAAATAATGATTAAATAATAGCAATATATGAAAAGGTGAATTATATAAACAATATATGAATTAATACATAATAGCAATACTCAAACACTTTATAATCACTCACCTAAGATGACTTGAAGATGAAGAACTTTAATTATTTTGATGTAATGGATGTGTGGAGTTTGAGGAACAATTTATACACAAAAAGATGATGTTGAATTAGAATTAAGAGAAAACTAATGGAAAGATTACTCTAATGATATATTATTCAATACATATTAATTGCATTATTATTTTTCAATCAAGTAAGTAATAAAGAGGAATTAATATCTTGTCAAAACTACTATGCTTAAATTGGGGGAAAATGAAGGGCCGAGATCGATTGATGAAGATCCAACGGCCCAAGAAAAAGAGCGGGAAAATAAATATGACAATCTGTAGGTGTATTATATACTTATAAATAGATAGATGTCATGAACTCAAGTTTACAAAGCACATTGTTGCTTATACACTCTAATTAAATTAATATGATTAATTTTAAGGGATGAATTTACTTGAATATTCAACCTCAATTCATCTACGATAATTTCTCCATCGCTCTCTCGACTCCATTCTGACGCCGCTCTCCCTCAACCCTTTCTCTCACGTTTACTATCAAAACATGCTCAATCTCAAAACAAAAGGTGAAAATTTAAGCTAAGAACTCTAAAAAAAACTGAGGATTGACGCTCAAAATTTGTGTGATGCTGATGCTGAAATATGTGAAGACGTGCTATAATGGAGAACATTAGCAATGAAGGTGGGAGTGAAGGAGAAAATAACACTATGAATGATTTTTGTCTTAATAGTGATAGTTTTTTGGCTTAACTGTGGTAGTTTTTGGCTTAACCATGATAGTTTTTTTGGCTAGATAGTGATAGTTTTTTAGCTTAACAGTGATAATTTTTTGTTTCTATGGTGATAATTGTTTTGTTTTAACGGCGATAGTTTTGCTTAACCGAAGGGGGAGCATGAAGATTTACTGTGGCATTTCCAACGGCGGCGTTTTCCTGGACGTGAACAATTTGAACAAGGTGAGCGAAGTAATGTGTGGATTCTTCAAGTAGTATATGACCTGTTTTAGAGAAGAGGTGAAGACACGTAGGTTTTGAGTGTGTGTTGGTCCCGGTGGGAAAACCCATTTTGCGCGTGCGGAAGCAAAACATTTCGGTTCAGTGCATATAAAACAGGGGTGAGGGCAGAGTGATTACTGATTTTTCATTTTTAAGCTCATGTGTTGTGTTATGCTTATAAATGAATGCGTATGACAATATAAGAACATAAAGCAGTAAACAACACAACAATGTATAGTGGTTCGGAGACTCAAGCTCCTACATCCACTCTCCCTGTTCCTAGGGAAATTCCTTCCAACTGGACTTATCACCCTCTCGGGTTCGCCTCTTAGATGTTTAACGAGTTCACACTCCAACGGGACTTATCACCCTCCACGGGATTGCCTACAGATGTTTACCGAGTTCACACTCCAATCGGGACTTATCACCCTCACTCGGGATTGCCTACCCTCCCTTCCGGGATTGCTAGATATTTAACGAGTTCACACTCACCTACAAACTTAACCGACTGATTTGGGTAAGGTTTGTTTGGTTTCCAACTAGTTTGAGATTTTCCATTACATTTATTTAGCCTCAATGCTAAGGTTGGGAAAATCTCTTTAAGCTTAGGATACATCGTGGGTTGCTTAGATTGGGTTCTAGAACACTCTTTGAATATATTTGTATATCTACAGACTTGTGTTCTATGGTGGGAATGCTTGAATATAAGGCTCTTGGCTTTGTAGCATCTTTTGCATATTCTCCACTTTGCAGCAAACTCCATCATCTTCTTTTGAAGATAGTGCAATGTATTTATAGTGTGGATTTGAATGTTACCGTTGGATGGAGTCACATTCAAATCCATACTATTCTGTAGCTTCTTGCAGCTTTTTCAAGCTGGTTGTCTTCCTCTCATTGGTCACGTCAATTTGAATCTACGGATATAATCTTGAGGATCTTACGAGTCTTGAGTTCTTGATTCAACAGACTTCTCTTGGCCGGACCTTGTCGTCGGAATATCTTGACACTCATTTGACCGAGTTGATTCTTACATCTTCGAGACAAATTGACCCTCAGTCACTAGCTTTTCAGTAGCTTGATCATCGGGTGTTACGATTCTCGGTGAATATGACTTGATTGACTTCTCTTCTAATGACTTCTTTCACGATCGGTATCATGATTTACGGTTATCGATATCGATTTCTTCTCGCTTTGATCGATCGGCTCACATGATCGGATCGATATTGCATCAGTCGACATATCGGTTTATCTGCATTAGATTAATACATCGATTAGCATATTAGGTTAGCATATCGGTTTAGCACATCGATCTCAATCACGCGTCGATCTTGATCATCTGCTCATCTTCATATCTAATCTCGATCACGTCGATCTCGTCGGTCTCATCTGCTCCTCTTACGATGCGACCACATTTTCTTCCGATCTTACGGTCGGTTTCTTTCGATCGGTTTATGCGCTCTTCGATCACCAGATTAGCTCATCTGTTCTTCCGATCATCCGATCAGTGCATTCTGGTCATTTGATCGAAGGTAAATACGTAATCGATCTTCCGATCAATTTGGCTTAGCTTTTCTTCTCTTCCGATTTTGCATTTCGTGATTAACTTTCGGAACTCGTCTAACTCATCGATCTCGATCGGTCTAAATCTGCATTGACCTCGTCGATCTCGATCATCTACGTCTGATTCTGTGAGTTCCCCCTCAATTTGTTCTCTCGTTCCCCCCTCAACTTGTTATCTGTAAATTAGCTTCAATAACACAAGTTGATGATGTTTTGGCATAATTCATCAAAACTAAAATATTCCAACAGTGTGGAATTAGAAAATGAAAATACAAAATTAAAATTTACATATTTATATAGTAAAACCTCTATAAATTTTATTAATTTAGAGAAATATTAATATATTGATAAATTAATATTTTATTAATTAAAAGTGAGACTTTTTAAATTCAACAAATTTAGTAAATATGTATTGAAAATAAATGAATTCATATATGTTTCATCATTGATTATATTCATGCATCAACCAATTATTTGTAACTAATTAAATATATTCATGTATAATATCAATTCATTGTATACAATTAACTATTATATTCATGGACACATGTATCAATTCATTGAAATTACTTTAATATACATGTTTACATTAATTCGCTGCACTTAAATAACTATTATAGCCAATTAAATATATTCATGCATGATGAATGAAACATATACTATATAAATCTCAATATGAAAATAAAATAATTCATAACACCCAACCATGTCTTCTAATCTAAAAGGCATCGCAAAATCATCCATGAATGATCAAATGCGTAAAGCATTATGTGAGTATAAGAGAGACTATCCCACATGCACTCAAAAAGATTTACAAGAGTGTGTTGATGAAAAATATCGTTTGACAGTTAGTCAAGGTACAATATCAAACATTCTCATGAGATCATTGGAGTACCTTTCAGCCAACTTTAAGAAGGGTGGGGATATTAAACGACACAAATCGGCGAAATATCCAGATATGGAGAAAATTCTTTATGAATGGTTTCTTCAGTACCAAGATCGAGTCAAATTATGAATTATAATTGTAATATTTATGAATTATTAATTTAGAGTTTTAATGGGACCTAATATTTATAAAGGGAGATTTTCTGAAAAATTATTATCTTATTATCTTTTCGAATTTGATGATTTTTTATAAAGACTCAAGTTGAGACCGGAAGATTTTATTATTTTAGAGAGTTTATTAATTTATAGAGTATTAATTTATAGAGGTTTTATTGTATATGACTCGTTTATTATAATGTATGAGTCAGGGTTGACCCGGGTTCACCATGAAACAGATCTATAGACTATAGGAGTTTTTGTCATAGTTAAAAGAAACTGAGGGGAAGACCCTTATTCTGAGATTTATCTATATAAACCTCAATAGGTACAAATTTAAGTTTTTATTTCAAGAGGGACAAGTTTTACTATATTATAGAGTTTTATGTTATATGTTGTGTGCATTTGTTGATTTCCATTTAGTGAAGTTCTATTTACTACGGAACATAAATTCGTGTGTTGTTACAGTCGTAGCATTATGAGGGTGAATAAATAATACTAGTACATTATTGAGGTGTTAGCGCTCGAAGGTCTTTCTTTTAGTAATACAAGTTATAGTTGGTTTCATAACGGGACTAAATAAGTGCTAGTCTTAATTATGAATGTTGATAGAATATAATTAATTATGATAATGACACTATAAAAAAAAAAGTCAGAAATTACATTGGGTTATAGGAAGACTGTAATGCTTTCATAATCAAGAATTCAAGATTGCCATTACACTCATAAGTAAGGGTAACATTAACTCATTTTACATTAGAAGAGATTTACTTATGCAAATTTGGGAGTTATTAATTATCATAATTATGTAAGTATCATCATTTTAAAGTTGTGTGATGCGTTAAATTGTTCTAAGATGTAATGTTTTTGGAGTTATTGAAAGTTAAACCCGGTAATATTTTAAACCAATTTATATGAAATCTAAAGTAAAATTAGGATATTATAATTACAAAATATGTGTGTTACTCTATTATTGTGTATAATTAAAGTTTAGTTTAAGTTAAGGATGAAAATTACACACTTCATGAATTATGACGTATATGTGCTTTGACGCATACCAAATGTTTATTAAATCTGAATTTCTGTCCAACTCCTTAAACAAAGGAAAATAAAATTGTTAAGTATAAGATATATAATGGACCCTAAGAATGACCCGAATTACGTGGTTCTGCATAATGTTATCGCCGCTAAGATATCAGTGTATGATCGCCGCCACTGAGCCGTTGACTGCAGCAACGTGATCTAGTATATTTTTAATTCAAGGGACGAACTTAAGTAAAATAAAATTTTGGATAGAAAAAATTCTACACATATAGTAAAAGAAGAAAACTAAAATCCAAGAGGATCACTCGTTGTGTTCAATCCATGTCTCAAACAAGCCTCCAAGTAATTACGAATAACATTATAACCAGAAAAAATGACCAACAAAAAAATGTATGAGATAGTAAATTTAATAAGATAAAAATTTGTGTGAAACAGTCTCACGATAAGACGGTTCATAAATTAACACTCATTTCTTTCAAAGTGTTAAATAGTCGTTTTCAAATTATGTTTCACATCATTGTAAGTCGATCACACAAAAGACCTACCCATTTAATAGTTAGTTGAAATTATTGATCAAATTTCTTTGAGTAGATATTCTGTAAAACTTGTTCACCGTAAAACTGATTCCATATTTACAGATATGACCCTTTAGTTATCACGACTAATACACTTTTATAATATAAGTCACACCCTTCAATTATCACTACTAATATCCATGTTATTATATAGGTCACACCCTTTAATATTATAAATAATACTCCCTCCGTCCCATTTGAGTCTTCACACTTACTTTTTTATCGTGTTTTAGTGAGCGGATTGTTTATTAGTATTTGAAATGATAAACTTTAAAGAGGGTATGATAGATCTACATCTCCTCTATTATATGTCTCTTTAAAAATTATTTTATCATTTCAAATACTAATAAAAAACTCGCTCGCTAAAACACGAGAAAATAGTAAGTGTGAAGACTCAAATGGGACGGAGGGAGTACCATTTATGTAGTAAAAAAAAACATACTCTTCGATTAGTAATATAAATCACATCTTTTAACTATTTTCACAAATTATTGTGTGAAATCTTGTTCACCCTATATTTAGTCAATTTCTTTTGATAATTTAGTTAGAAGGTTGCTAAATTGTCAGACTCATGATAGGGGTAGTTCAATTTTTTTTTATGATGAAATGACCTTAATAAAATAAGTGATAATTTTATCCTTTTTTTTATTAAAAATATAAAAATAATTTGACATGTTTGAACAGTATTCACATGAGGGTGAATCACTAAAATACCATTATGTACCCATCTAGTTATACAGGTTAATAAAGTTTGTTTTGTAGGATAATTCACCAAATCTATTCAAGTATTAATTTCTTTTTAAAATATTGAATTCATAATATTCCCAAACTACTTAAAAAAAAAAACTTTTGAGATTGGGTGAAGAAGTTAAACATTTTAATGTAAATGAATTGAACGTTTCAAAAAATCAAATTACACTTTGAAATTTTGCATTTGAATTGCATGGTATACATAGTGCATAGAAAACTTATTTTTTGAGATTGCTGACTTGAACTTGATTAAGGGACACCCTAAACTTTATTCTTTAAATTATTTTTCAATCTAACAAAACAAATACTCCCTCCGTCCCACTAAAGTTTGCTCCAACTTTATGATACATATATTAAGAAAAGTGTGCAATGAGTATAGTATTAAAAAATAATGTAGTAAATTTATATAAATAAAGTAAATGAATTAATAAGATTGAATTAATGTTTTGATTCTAAAAGTAATGACATTTAATTTAAATATATAAATATTATGATAATAAAATTTAATAGAGGTTTTTTTTTTAGAGTGTAAATTTTTATGGGAAAATTTCAACCAGATATAAGATTCGCAACATAATATCAACCAGGTACAATGTGCAAAAATAAATTTGTACTGTATTATAATGCAAACTCATTTTTACACATTATCTGATTAATATTAAATGCTGTACTTTGTACTGGTTGAAATCCCCTCAATTTGATTGGAGGTCACAACTTTTTCGGGACAGAGAAAGTGTAAATAACCAAATAATCATAAATTTTAGCTATGTTAGGAAGCAAACCATGATAGGTAGTAGCTGTACCTTCTTATAATTGGTCTATCCAGACCCGCAACGGACGGATCTTGTTAAATGTTTTTGTATTCAATCACACACCTTAGCTAGGGTGCACCGTAGGTCTTAGCTGTACGTCTTGTATTCAGACCTACAACTGACTCTTTTGTTTACATTATTTTGGATTCATTCTTCGTACAACTCTCCCAAATTATAGTCCTATCAAATTTTACACTCATTTCACCAACTGCATCACTATGCATCTTTTTTGTAGTAACTTTGACAATGACATTTCAACCGTAATACGTAGTGATACAGTATTTTATTCACATTCACTAAATTAACACAATTTTTATTTTGTGCGTTTTAATCTTGTTTATATATTTTTTTTAAATAGAAATATTCACTTTATATTCATTTTATCATATAAAATACTAATAAATAACTCTTTCTATCCTCAATATTTTATCACTTTATTACTTTATCAAATAAAATATTACTCCATCCGTCTCATTTGAGGCTTCACACTTTAATCGGCACACATTTTAAAAAAAAATGGTTTTGTTGACTTTTCAAAGGGGATGGAGGGTGGAGATTGTGAGGGTAAAGATTTTGTGGTGGAGATTGTAAGATTCTTTTCCATATTTGGGGTGTGCAACTTGAAACGGGACGGACCGAAATGGAAAGTGTGAAGGTTCAAATGGGACGGAGGGAGTAATAAATAATTACTTTTCCCCAACACTTTATCATTTTTTTCTTAAACTCCGAGCACACAGTAATTAAGTAAACAAGATTGGGACTGAGGGAGTACTACTTCTGTCGCAGGTTAATTTTCACACTGATCCGGACACGAAAATTAATGAAATGTCACTTTTTACTTATTAAAATAATAAAATAATGATATTTAAGTTAAATCAAAATTTGTAGGTTATATCGAATAATGAAATGTCACACCGACTCATGTTTTTTGAAAATTTTATATCGAATTTCTTCAATTTGAAGTTTGCTAAAATACTTTTTGACATTATGGTATACACAATATATCACTTGTAGGCTATATTTTGCTGGAAAGTTTCATAAAATATGAGTTCTAATTGGAATTTGTGACTTTTTACTAATACATATTGTATTTTATTTTAAAAAATGAGAGACACTTGCATGCAAAGACAGGCTGACGTTTCCTGGGGTGTAGGGGTGAGCATCGGCCGGTTTGGTGACCAAACCGAACCGAAAAATCAAAACCGAACCAAACCAAAATTTCATATTTGGTAACCGAACCAACCAAATAAACATGATAACCGAACTTTAACCGAACCGAAATTTTTGGTTCGGTTTCGATTTTTAACCTAACCGACCAAATCAAATCAGAACTACCAAACAGAGGAGGAAACACACCATCAGCTCCCATATTCAACACAGTGCCATCACAACCAGATTTATTCATAAAAGGAAGCACAAAATCAGCAGAAAATGGCAAACCAGTAGTGGAAATAGCCCCCAATTTCGAAGCAATCACAGCCAAGTCAGAGTTCGAAGTTAAACTACCAGAATTATCATTAGGACATCTATCAACATGATTAACCATAGCAGGGTCCAAATCAACTAATCGTGAGCCCAGATTGGTGACAGGGCATTCAGAGTGTTTACTTGTATCACGTGACCCCGAATTGACAGCAGCACCGGCATGTCATACCGATCGTTGCGCTTCCAGGAGCATCAAAAAATCGCTCGACGCGGCGTAGGTCAGAGGCGGCGGAGCCCTAGGATGGCTAGGGTTCCCCTGTTGACCCCCCGCCGACGAGGGGTGCGGACTGTTGGGGTTATACTGGAAAGTATGCTTTTACTTTGTATAACCAAACTGAATTTCTGTCTTATTTACTGAAATAATTATTTATCACTGATGCTTTAAATATCACTGAATGTTACATATATTTACTGCATAATTGTTCAATAAACAGTACGTGTTACGTTGTAGTTAATTTAGTGATACCAGATCACAGAAGATTAAATTAACAGTCCCTTGTAACTAAAAGTATGTTGTTCACGACCTAGATGGAAGTGAACAATCCATCGTGAAAGGTTGAGGTGTAAGGCTCAGATTGGCTTGTCTTGACCAAGAGATTACACTAATGCATGACTGATGCACTGAATAGGACCTACAGGAAGATAAATTCTTCATCACTGAATTAGGAAGAATTAAACCTCAGTGGTTCGTTATTTCTTAATCATTGTCCCTTAAATAGGATCGTGTGTGACTAGTAATTATTGTTTTGACTTATGACGGGTAGAGAATCAATGAAATTCAATACTTTATATCTTGGGCAATATTACTGATCACATGCGATTGCTAAGATTTAATACGAAGAATCGTGTGCGAGTACGCTTGTTTGATTTACCCCCTTGGGAGGTTCATAAGATTTATCATACCAAATCTTGCAAGTGAAATTAGTTTTCGGTATGGATAATAATGTTGAACCGTTCCTTGACGAAGGACAAAAGATATTAATTAAAGGAAAGTTGTTTCAGTAGCTTGAATTAATTAATAGGCTGGATAATCTTAAACACGGGAAATAATAACCGGGAGCCATATTAACAGTAATATGGGTTAAGATGGATAGTGCAATATTAATTATGTAGTGGGATTAATTAATATTTATGGGCTTGAATAATATTGTGGCTCAATGTTAGATATTCAAAGTCCATTAGAAGGTCCAATCTTGTTGGGAGATGAATTTAATAAAAGATATATGATTTTGATTAAGATCCCAAAACCCCTGAGTATGACATGTTCAGAATGATCTTGTTAGTAGAGTCAGGATTCAGTTAAAGTATTCAGGATGTTATCTGCAAAATGTATAGTCAGCAGATATAGATCAGAATAGATTCTGAAGAACTCAGTATGTTTCTGAAGAAACTGAAGTTTCAGTATGAAACTGAAGTTATCTGAAGACTCAGTGTGAAACTGAGATACTGAAAACTCAGTAGGATACTGAGTAACTGAAGACTCAGCATGAAGATTCAGTATCAGTCAGTATAACTCTGAAGACTCAGAAGACCCTGAAGACTCAGAAGACTCTGAAGACGCAAGACTGAAGACTGAAGACTGAAGATCAATAATACTGAAGGCACAGTAATTACTGAAGACTCAGTAATGTACTGAATGCTCAGTATGAACCTGAATGTTCCGAGGCACTGAATATATCTATCTGAAGGATGCAATACTGAGGAGATCGCGATTCCTTAGAAAATAGATATTTGTCAAGACATTCAAATGCAGACAAAAGGAACTAAGTCAGAAGTGTTGTTAAGGTTATATCAAACTCAGAGTTTGTAACCAAAAAAGCCGTTGAAGGTGTCTACCTTTAACTGGAGACAAAAGTCAAAAAGAGGAAGACAACACTATACCATACTGACACTGACAGTGACAGGTCGCTGAAAAAGATGTCAGATGTACAAAAGTTCCAGACTGCAAAAAGTGAAGACCGGCTACATGAAAGGCTATTGCCTAAAAAGTGTTAGGGAGGTTCAAACCCTAAATATAGCCGTTCCTCACACACCATAAGAGGAAACTCACGAAGTTATCTCTCCAACGGATAGTTTTCAAAAGTAACCTTGGTGTATGCCTATAAATATTGGTGACCCTCTACATTGTAAGGTTACGGGAAATTTATACGCAACTCAAGAGCTCAAACTTATTCTTGCAAAAGTTGAAGCACTCGAAAAACCTAGAATTTCCCAAGTGTTTCTATATTGAAGAGAGCTCACTATACTAAGCTTAGCTTGATAAGATTTATCCAAAGCTTAGTCGAGATATCCTAACCCTTTGCATTGTGCTTCATTGTAAAGGATATCTCATCCTAGTTGGAAACCAACCGAGAAACCCCAAAACCCTTGAGAAGGTAGTTGGAGTGTGTTTGTTGGTAAGAAGAGTTGTAAAGAGTTAGTAAACTTCGCGGAGTAGTCAGAAAACTCTAGAGGAGAAGTTAGTAAGCTACAGGGGTAGTCTTAAAGCTTGTCTGTGTTGAGTAAGTAAACTACGGAGGTAGTCAGAAAGCTCAAGGTCGGGTTGAGTAAGTAAACTACGTGGAGTAGTCAGAAAGCTCAGGGCCGAGTTGAGTAAGTAAACTACGCGAGGTAGTCAGAAAGCTCAGAAGTGATTCTGAGGATCAAAGAGAGTGGACGTAGGAGCTTGAGTCTCTGAACCACTATAATTGTTGTGTTGTTTATTGCTTTCCTTATCTGTGCTTAACTGTTGCATTGACTTGATTTTGAAAGCATACTTTTCACTAATATTCAGTTGGAATCAATCCACTGAAGTTGCATGTAAATTGAATCACCGCTTAATCACTATTTCATAAAGGGGAGGTTTTCAGCAAAGTTAAAACGAGTATAAACTAAGGGCCAACCATTCCGGACATCTGAGTAGCTAGAACAGATAGTTACCAAACTGAACTTACTCTTCTGAGGGTTCAGTAAGTTAGTTATCTGATCCAAGCAACTCGGGATCTCTGACGCTTCAGGACTCGGTTGGGATTATCTCGAGGTATCGAAAAAGCGGCTCGGGATCACTTTGTCTCGATGAGACTTTGACTCAGAGCGATCGTGCTTCTCGTAACCTAATCTTGAGGATTATCGACCCAAAAGTGACCTCGATGAAAAAAGTTTTAAAAACACTAAACACGTGTATTCCCCTCCATACACGTGTAAGACTCGTTTGCACCGGGACCAACAAGTGGTATCAGAGCAGGTACTCAACAGATCACTATCTTCAAAGTGATCGCTCGAAAGAATCTTTTTTTTTTAAAACTTGTCTACGATCCGATACCAACAAAAGCAGATCGAGCGTTGGTTCAACTTGACCATCTGCTGTGTTGACCAAAGTTTTATTTTTCAAAAATATTTGTGGTCTATCTGAACTGATCTTATTTACTGAATTTTTTGTTTTTAAAAGGATCAGATAAAAATGTCTTCTAAAAAACTTCCCATGTTCTCAGTGGAGAACTATGATCTATGGAGACTGAGAATACATGCTCACCTGTATTCTAAACATGAGCGTATGTGGAGAGTGGTCTCTCAAGGACCATTCCAATTCTTGTGGTGAATCCAGGAGGAGCGAAGATGAGAGAATTGATCCTAGAAAGAGAATTTCCTAAGTCGATGACCAAATGACTCTGAGGAGAGAAAGTTAGTCAATCTAGACTACATTGCAAAAGACACACTATACAAAGACAATTGATGATGGTGTGATGGGAATGATCTCTCCTTCATAATCTTTGCTAAAGAGATTTGGGATACACTAGTTGTAATGTGCCAAGGCACATATCATATAAAAAGAAAACAAACTTTTCGATTGGTGGCAATTGGAAAGTTTGATAGTTTTGAAATGGATGATGGTGAATCAATAGACAAACTGGAAGTCGATTCACTAGCATCATGAATGATCTAAATGCACTTGGAAAGAAATATCCACAAAGAGAAGTTGCATTGAAAATTCTTAGAGGTCTTTCTAAGAAATGGGATATTAAATGCAGTGGTGATTGAAAACACCAAGAACATTAATTCAATGCCATACCAACAAGTCTTCTCGAAGTCAAGGCCTATGAATTTGTAATTGATAAGAAATCCAAAAAAGGTCGACAAAGAAAGATGATTCATCATCTAGTAAGAATGTGGGCTTTAAAAAGCCAAAGATAAAACACATAAAAACTAGAGAGTCTCGAGAACCCACATGCCAAAAATCGGGATGAGCTTGAGGAAAAGCTAAGATCGATGGCAAGGAGGTTTGATAGACTTAATAGAAGATTTGGAAAATACAAAAGCTATTACATGAACCACAGTACGGGAAGAAAAACGAGGACGGATCAACCGAGAAGAAGAAGGACACGAAAAGTGAAGGATCTTCATCCAAAAGGAAGGACTCAAGTCCAAAGAAGAAAGTGATCGGGATGATGATACCAACAGATGCTATAATTGCTAAAAAGAAAGTTCACTTCCAAAGATGATTGTCCAGATTTGAAGTGCTAAGGAGAGAAGAGAAAGGCAAGCTAAAAAGAGACAAGAAGTTCTCTAGCAAAAAAGGCCATGGTTGCGAGAAGAAGAACACTCGAGGAGGGGATCTAGCTCTTTGAGATGAAATATTCTCGACAAAGTGAAAGTGATGACATCTGTCGATGGCCATTGAGGAGGAGGAAAACAAGGGCACTAAGGCGATGAAAGATCATACGGCAATCGATGAAAGCGAGAGATGAAAAAAGCTCTCAAGTATGGTATCTTGACAATTGGATGCTCAAGACATATGATGAGATTTAGGGAAGATGCTCATTGACTATGTTGAACAAAGAGGCCCACAGATCACTTTTGGAGATAACTCCAAGGGACATCTTGAAGGATATGGAACTTTGGAAATCGACTCGATTCATATCCATGGTGTTTCATATGTATACGGATTGAAGCATAACTTGCTTTCAATTAGCCAATTCTGTGATAAAGGTTTTAATGTTGAGTTCTCTAAGAACTTATGTTTTTGTGAAAGATGATACATCACGAGAAAGTATTCTTGGTGGTACAAGAAAAGGGAATGTGTATCTTGTTGGACCGGAGTACAACTCCTAAAGATACATGTTTGGTTGCTAAAAGTTCCACAAATACCAGTTGGTTATGGCATAAAAGAATGAATCACCTGAATTTTAAAACCCTGGACAAGCTTGAAAGATTAGCTCTTGTAAGAGGGTTGCCTAATGAAGTGTTGATGAAGGAACATATTTGTGATCGTGTGAAAAGAAAAACAAGTTAAAGCATCATTTAAAAGCAAAGTAGAAGTTTCTCTTGAGAGAATACTCAAACTATTGCATATGGATCTTTTTGGTCCTATAACACCAGTGAGCACCAATGGCAGGAAATACACACTAGTAGTAGTTGATGACTACTCAAGATATACTTGGGTCATATTCTTACTCAGTAAGAAAGAGACTGGGACAAAATTTGCCGGAACTACTAAAAAGGCTCGATATTGAGAAAAAATCGAGTGTGGTCAAAATCGAGATCGACAAAGGAAGGCTGAATTTATTAATCATATCATATCGATTATTGTCCAAAGAAATGGAATTTCACATGAAACATCAATTTTTGCAAGGACCCTCAACAAAATGGTGTTCTTTGAAAGGAGGAACATGACTCTTAAAACCGCAAGAATAATGATAGGTGAAGTTGATATTCCTAAAAAGTTTTGAAATTTTGAAGTCATCAACACCGCATGCTACTCGAGAATAGATCCATCTTTGACCAAGAGTCAAGGCAAAACGCCTTATGAGCTTTGGAATGAAAGGAAGCCTCTTGTTTTCTTTCTTTTCGTGTGTTTGGTTGCAAGTGTTTCATACACAATAATGGTAAAGATCGGGTTGAAAACATTTGATAGTAAAGGCGATGAAGGAATATTCTTAGGATATCCCGAAGTCAAAAAGCTTTCGAGTTTACAAATCAGAGGACTCTTATTGTGGAGGAAACACCTCATGTTATTTTTTATGAATCTACTTGTGTTCAGAAGAAACAGGAACATGATGCAAATGAATTGACTAAGAGGATCACCAGATTAAGCCTGAAACAAAAGGATAAATCATCCACTGAACTTGAAAAGAAGAAGTCAGTCACATCCTATGATTGGAGTGACTCAGACTCAAATAAAGAAGTTCAGGATGGAACTCAGGATGGTGAGACTCAGGAAAACCAACACTCCAAAGGTGACCAATCTGAACACACACCAGTTCAAACTCAGGTATGTGATGCCAATGAAGATGTGGTCACAGCTGAGGCAAATTCTAAATCTATCAACCAAGGGGGAACAAATGTCTCTGACAATGTTCTGAATAGAATTTTCCCTGAGGAAGATGATTCCCTTTCTCCTTTTCTGTTGTTCCCTGAGTTCACTGAATTAACTGAACCTAACATTTCAAATGTTGAGGATACTACTGAAACAGGAACATTAAGAAGGAAATGGTTAGATAGTCATCCTACAAGTCAGATTGTGGGTGATCTAACTGAAGGTGTTAAGACAAGAAGGTTCCATGGTGAGAGTGCATTATTCTGCTGCTTCCTATCAGAGAAAGAGCCTACTGAGATTGGTGAAGCTCTACAAGATTCTTATTGGATTACTGCTATGCAAGATGAGCTGAATCAATTCTCAAGGAATGAAGTATGGGAGCTAGTAGATAGACCAGAAAGGCACAATGTCATTGGAACCAAGTGGGTTTTCAAGAACAAAAGAGATGAAAACAACAACATTGTGAGAAACAAGGCAAGACTAGTTGCACAAGGTTATTCCCAAGAAGAAGGCTTGGATTATGATGAAACCTTTGCACCTGTTGCAAGACTAGAAGCCATCAGATTGTTTCTTGCATATGCTATCCACATGAAGTTCACAGTCTATCAGATGGATGTGAAAAGTGCATTTCTGAACGGTGTGCTTAAAGAAGAGGTTTATGTGGAACAACCTTCTGGTTTCAAACAGAATGACCAAGTTACAGGCTCAGAAAAGCTTTGTATGGTCTTAATCAAGCACCCAGAGCATGGTATGATACTCTTTCTCAGTTTCTTACTGACCATGGTTTTGTCAAAGGAACTGTTGATAGAACTCTGTTCAGGATAGAGGATGGGGAAGATATCTTGCTAGTTCAGATATATGTTGATGACATCATTTTTGGATCTCCAAACCATCAGCTGTGTGAAAAATTTTCAACACTGATGAAAGGCAAGTTTGAGATGTCAATGATGGGAGAGATGAATTTCTTTCTAGGTCTTCAAGTGAAACAATCTAAGGAAGGAATATTCATCAATCAGTGCAAAGTACACCGTAGATCCGATTGCCAAATATGGTGTCTGAGATTGCAATGCGATTAGGATTCCTATGAATACTAACTACAAGATGGATCCCGATTCTTAAAAGCAAATCGGTGAGTCATACCGATTATAGAGGAATCATTGGATCATTGCTCTATCTCACAAACAAGTAGGCGGATATAACATTTGATGTTGGGATATGTGCGAAGATACCAAGCTAATCCTAAATTTAGTCACATGGAGGTCGCCAAAAAGAATCTTCAAGTATCTTAAGGGCCACGATGAATAGAGGATTATGGTATCCGGTGATGATAACCTTGAATGCTTTGGTTACTCGGATCTTTGATTATGGAGGTTGCAGAATTGTGATGGAAGTCCACTATGGGAACTTGTCGATTTCTAGGAAATAAGTTGATATCTTGGTTTTGAAGAAACAGGACCTCTGTAGCAAACCGGTACTCTTGAAGTTGAAATACATGGGCTCGAGGAAGTTTGTTGTGCTTTCGATTCTTTGGCTCAGACAACAACTAAGGGATTATAAAGTTGTAGCCCATGAAGTACCAATATTTTGTGACAATAATAGTGTCATTGCTATTTCACAAAATTCGGTATTGCACACCAGATGCAAGCATGTGGATATCAGACATCACTTCATCGGAGATCATGTCGAGAAGAAGGACATAAGGATGGAGAAAATTCATCGATAGATAGAGAGCTGATATCTTGACTAAACCTTTGGCTGAATCAAGATTTCAGGAACTTTCAGTTGAATTAGGGATGTTAGATCTAGGTGTTTAGAGTAAAATCTGAAAAATTGAAGGTTTTCAGATGCATGAAGTTTTCTCAGAATTTTACTGAGAAACTCAGGATAAGATGGAAATACTGAACTGAGTCTCAGAAAACTCAGATTTACTGAAGGTCAGTACTCAGTAGCATACTGAACCCATTCAGTACTCAGTATTATACTGACATTTTATCAAGGTCAGTACTCAGTAAGACTGATAGAGGAAAAATAGTCTGAAGAAGTAATGACTCATGCGACTCATTTATTGCTTAAGTTAAAACTCAGTAATCATTTGCAATAAATACAAAACACCTGAGGAATGTTTTTGGGCGGGATCGTTTGAAATTCCGAAGAAGGTCAACAGTCATTAAATGCTCTGTTACATTTCTTGACCAATGAGGATGTTTTGGCGGCTTACTTTTCGAAGATCGTCGGTTCGTATACCCGATTAATCGGAGATTAATCTCAACCATTGCTTTTCACCTAACCAACGCGATTCCCCACGATCTCGAAGCTATATATACCCCAATAAGCCATTCAAGCAAAAATGTTATCAAACCCTTCGATCCCAAATCCTCTGCAAATAAATCCCCTTGCCCAGAAATTCCTAAACCCTAAAATCTTCATTTCTTCAATCAATCTCTGAAATGGCCCCAACCTTGTTCGAGAGATTAGCCGAAACCAACAAGCCGTGGTACGAGTTCATTGTCTCACTCGAAAGCACAACCAACTCAAAGCCAGAAGAGGAGGCTCTGCATATGATTCGACTGGCTAAACTCACCCATCTAGTCGCATGCCGACCGGACCAGGAGTATGCGAAAGAGGTAATCAAATTCATCTGTAATTTGAAGATAGATGAAGAGGATAGTATGCATTCTTCGATTACCGTATCACATTTAGAGCATCCATCCAAATACATCGATTTTGAGAGGGATATGTATGTAGTTCCGAAAAATTTGAATGATGTTTTTGAGCTCCGTGATAGAGGAGAGGATCCTGCGATGTATATGTTGGGAAGAGAGCAAGAGTACTTAGATAGGATTGCTGAGAATCCTGTGAAATTTGAGGCGACTTTGCATAAGAGGCACGTGAAGCCACAATATCGAGTTCTGATGGATATTGTGAGCAAGAGCATCATGTGTCTTGCGGGGAGTTTTGAGCAGATCAGTGCCCCGAAGCTCAGATTGATGGCGGCGATCGAGGCCTCACCCACCACTGACTTCAACTGGCTGAAATTTCTGATTCAGATGGTGAGTGAGCAAGCCAAGGTCTTCAAGAAGGTTGACGGGGCGATTTCGATCAAAGGCAAAATCCACCATGCAACCAAAATAGCTTATATTTTGGAGATGTGCAGAGAGGAGGAGGATATCTTCGCCAATTCGACCTCATTCCCTAAGTCCAAAATTCTCTTTAAGCCCATTCTTTGCAAAAGCGAGGCCATCCGGGGAAGAGAGAAAAGAAAGAATCACCTAAAAGGCTGCTTCTGCTTGAAGAGACTCAACAAACCCGGGGAAGGTTTTGTTGGAAGCAAAGATGGGGCGGGCAAAAAATGATGAAGCGAAGAACCTTGCCCCAAAGCGCAGAAGATTGGTGGTTCTCACCGATGAAGATGGCAGTGATTCTGAGGAGATTCAACCTGAGGGCCAAACCTCTCAGAGTTCACCATTGCAAGTTTTGGCTCAGGTTATCTCTAAGGCACAAGAACAAACTGAGGAGCAGGTCTTCCGAGGTGCTTGAGACATCTTTAAGTTCGGACAAAATTTCTCGGGGAAATTTTCAAAGGAACTCAGCCTCGAGATTCCTACCAAAAAGTGGTGGCTCGATGACATGGGGAAGAGCCAACTCGAGTCAATATGAGGATATGCTACCGGGCCTCGGTAACCCGCTCGGATCTAACCGAGGACTGACTGCTCAACAATCAGAGGTCAGCCGAGACTCAGGAGCGTAATATTCTTGATGAGCCTCGAAAGTGATCTACTTTTGATCCTCACCGAGGCTTCAACCGAACCACAGAGCCCGAGATGGAAGAAGGTGAGGTCAAGAAGAGCCGAAGCGGGGGAACGGTTCATTCTGACCGAACCTCGAGCTTCAAATACCTCGATCTGCAAGATGTCTTCTTCAGATTAAGGTCGATGGTTCATCCTCAATCGACTCTTCCCGAGATGCTTGATATTCTTTGCATTAGAGGGGAGGATCGGTGGAATGAGGAAACAAATTTTCCTAATGAAGGTTGGTGAGGACAAAGCGGGGATGAAAAACTCCGATTTTGATGAGCCGTGGATAGGAAGTTAGCCAAGAGGAAGCGACTGAAGTTGGTGCCCCAAGCAAATGGGAGACAAATCTCAAGATGGAGATGGGGACCAGTGAGATGCCGAGGATCTCGGAGATGGAAAAGGAGACTTACATTGGCGATCCTTTGAATTGGTCAACCTCGATGAAGGCTAAGCTCTCTTGATCGAAGCTTCGATTGAGACTGGAGCTCAGTTGAAGTTGAAGCTTCAGATGATCAAACAAAGACGAAGGTGCGAGAAGGTTCCCGAGATTGATCTCACTCCTTGGTGGAAAAAACTTGAGAAGGTTGAGCCAATGATGAACAAACTTGCTCGGATGGAAGAAACATTGGCAATCAAGCTCAAAAGATGGAAAGTCTTAGTCTCTTGAGTTGGTGCTAATCCAAAACACTCGACCTCACAGATGACCTCCATGGAAAGATAATTTGAATGAAAGTTTGGAGGAGTCAAAGGCGAGCTTAGTCTTTGAAATGAAACAGAAGTACCAGGAGTCAACTGCATTTCTAGAGGTGAAATTGGCCGAGAAGAATGAAGTGATGATTAAATCTGTTGTTGAGGAAATGAGCTCAGTACTCATGACCAAGATGACAGAGATGTTTAAGGAAGCACTCTCTGGCCAGTTGGCCCATATGTCTGAAGAACTTTCTGTGGCTAAGAACCACATCAGGAGGATGGAAGATGAGCAAGATCAGATAGCAGGGGAGGTTCGCTGTGTGAGCAAGGAGCAATAGCACATGGACACAACACTCTCCAGACTTTTTCCAAATTACGGTGCCAAGAAGGGGGAAAGACCAAGTGAGGACTTCAGGAAGTTATTGGCACGTACTTTGGAGAAGAGGGCTCAGAAAGATGCTGAATTGTACAACCTATCCAAAGCCTTTAAAGAAGTCGAAGCTACTAAGAAGATGAAGTTTGCTCAGGTGAAGAAGCCCATCTACACTCGAGTTTCTGAGCAAACCATGCTTGAGGTTGCAAGAGAGAAACTGAGTGCTAGAACTAAGGTTGGAACAAGCCAGTCTGCTGCTGAATTGCCTATGAAGAGGAAAGCCTTGGGCGTTGTTCAACCTGAAAGAAAGCGTGCAAAGGCTTCTAAGCCAATCCAGAGAAAGCTGATTCTGGATGATGAAGGTACTGAAGAATCTGAGTCTCAACCTCAGAAGAAAGTCTTCAATACAAGGAATGCTCTGAAGACACTCCAAGTAGAAAAATTAAGAAGCAACAAATGTCAAAGGCGTGCTGTGATAAGAAAAGAAGACCCAAGAGGAGTAAAACGAAGGAGTGGATTCAAGAAGTTCTGCGAGAAAAAAAGGAGAGAGACATCAAAAAACAATGAAGTGGTCTCACGTTGATAAATGGATGCCTATCAAACTCAACGATATGTGAGAAGAGGTCAAGAGAACCTTCGGTTCTATTATGATGTGCTCAGGAGCGGATCGTAATGAAGATAGAATATCTCCTAACCTTCTATCCAAAATATCTCCAAAGTTGGATTAACCTTGCGGATGAAGAGATGGAAAGAAGTAGCCCCGGTCCATATTCCTATCCTTCTCCAAGACTTGGTAATGGCTTGGTAAATGGAAGGTCATTACTCAAGAAATTGCTCAAGATCTTTGGTCGAATTTGGGTGTAACGAGGAAACAAATCAGGACATCATCAAGGAGAGAAATGAGCTGAAGAAGAGATTTTTCGGAATGTTCGACATGGAGGTGCCCACTGATGAAATTGAAGAAATAGCAAACTGAAGAGCAAGAAGACTGAAGAGCCAAAATCTGAAGACTGAAGACTCAGAAGATTCTGTAATCTTTAAATTTTTTGTCTTTTTGATTTTGTTGATAAACTCATTGTAATCTGTAACTCAAACCAATCATCAATGAAGATTTATCATTATGCTCAAAAGATAATATCTCATTATCTTATTTACATGTCTTTTATATTTGATATGTCTGATATGAATTTCTCTGAATTAATTGATTATGGGAAAATTGTTTATATATTTAGTAATGAACTATTAAGAAGATTCATTACTGAAGAAATTATTGAATGATTAATTGTTGGGAGACCCTCTGAAACTGTTGAGGAACTCATCATTGAAGGGGGAAGATTGTTGAAAAGTGTTAACCAATCTTGTAATAGGATAAACTGAAACCTGAGTATAGGTTATATGTTTGTAACAAGATAGGTTTTGGCATCATCAAAAATGGGGAAATTGTTGGGAGATGAATTTAATAAAAGATATATGATTTTGATTAAGATCCCAAAATTAGTATGACATGTTGAGAATGATCTCTTGATAGTTGATTCGCCATGATTCAGATGTTAGGATGTTAAACCGTATAGTCAGCAGATATAGATCGGGATAGATTTCAAGAACTCAAGATATTTTCAAGAAACCAAGTTTCGAGATAAACCGGTTATCTCAACTTCGATAGGAAACCGAGATACCGAAAACTTCGAAGAGATACCGAGTAAATCAAGACTTCAAGATGAAGATTCAGAGACGGTCAAGATAACTCGAAGACTCAAGACTCGAAGACCTCAAGAATCGAAGACTCAAGACACAAGATCAAGGCGAAGATCAATAAGAAGCACAATAAATCAAGACTCGAATGTCTTGAATGCTCAAGATGAACTCGAATGTTCCGAGGCAATGAATATATCTATCGAAGGATGCAATATTGAGGAGATCGCGATTCTTAGAAAATAGATATTTGCCAAGACATTCAAATGCGCATAAAATGAACTAAGTCGGCGTTGTTGTTAAGGTTATATCAAACTCGAGTTTGTAACCAAAAGAGCCGTTGAAGGTGTCTACCTTTAAGCGGAGACAAAAGTCAAAAAGGAAGACAACTATACCATATCCATAAGACAAAGCGATAAAGGTCCAAAAAAAGATGTCGGATGTACAAAAGTTCCAAACCGCAAAAAGTGAAGACTTTACATGAAAATTTATTGCCTAAAAAGTGTTAGGGGAGGTTCAAAACCCTAAATATAGTGTTCTCACACACCATAAGAGGAAACTAAGCTATCTCTCCAACGGATAGTTTTCAAAAGTAACCTTGGTGTATGCCTATAAATCTTGGTGACCCTCTACATTGTAAGGTTACGGAAATTTATTTAAACTCAAGAGCTCAAACCTATTCTTGCAAAAGTTGAAGCACTCGAAAAACCTAGAATTTCCCAAGTGTTTCTATATTGAAGAGAGCTCACTATACTAAGCCTAGCTTGATAAGATTTATCCAAAGCTTAGTCGAGATATCCTAACCCTTTGCATTGTGCTTCATTGTAAAGGATATCTCATCCTAGTTGGAAACCAACCGAGAAACCCCAAAATCCTTGAGAAGGTAGTTGGAGTGTGTTTGTTGGTAAGAAGAGTTGTAAAGAGTTAGTAAACTACGCAGAGTAGTCAGAAAACTCTAGAGGAGAAGTTAGTAAGCTACAGGGGTAGTCTTAAAGCTTGTTTGTGTTGAGTAAGTAAACTACGGAGGTAGTCAGAAAGCTTCAAGGTCGGGTTGAGTAAGTAAACCACGTGGAGTAGTAGTAAAGCTTCGGGAAGTTGAGTAAGTAAACTACGCGAGGTAGTCAGAAAGCTCAGAAGTGATTCTGAGGATCAGAGAGAGTGGACGTAGGAGCTTGAGTCTCTGAACCACTATAATTGTTGTGTTGTTTATTGCTTTCCTTATTTGTGCTTAACTGTTGCATTGACTTGATTTTGAAAGCATACTTTTCACTGATATTCAGTTGGAATCAATCCACTGAAGTTGCATGTAAATTGAATTACCGCTTAATCACTATTTCATAAAGGGAAGGTTTTCAGCAAAGCTAAAACGAGTATAAACTAAGGGCCAACTATTCTCACACATCCAAGCTAGAACAGATAGTTACCAAAACCCGAACTTACTCTTCCGAGGGTTCAAGAAGTTAGTTATCCGATCCAAGCAACTCGGGATCTCGACGCTTCGAGGACTCGGTTGGGATTATCTCGAGGTATAAGAACTCGGGAAAGAGACTTTGACTCAGAGCGATCTGTGCTTCTCAGAACCTAATCTTCAGGATTATCTGACCCAAGCTGACTTCAGTAAGAAAAAGTTTTAAAAACACTGAACACGTGTATCCCCCCCCATACATGTGTAAGACTCGTTTGCACCGGGACCAACAAATCTTAATTCTCCTAAAGGCCCCTCAAGTAGCTCAAACATAATGTCCAATAACTGAAAAAGGTATTTAAAATAAAATAAATTATGGTTGCCTATTTTTCCTCAAAATTTCGAAAATAATAAATAAAAGAGGGAGAATGATTTTCTTTGAATTTTGTTATGGAATGTAGATAAGTATTCTTGGTATACAAGATTATCTCATTAAATTCAAGAAATCTCCCACTTGGTTATTTATTAAGCATATTTTCGAAAATCAAGAAAAATAAGGAGAGGAAAGATTTTCTTGACTTTCTTGAAAAGATATTATGGAGGATATGTATTATTGATATACAAGAATATCTCATAAATTCAAGAAGATCCAAATATTGGATTCCTACTCCTCATATTTTTCGAAAATCCATAAGTATAAGGAGGTTGGATTTTTATGAAATATTTTAAATATAGAGAAAAAAATATATGAGATATATTCAAGATTTATTGGAGATCAAGAAAAAGATTTTCCCATCCTTATTCCTATACTAAAAATCGTCCAACCCCCTTATTATAAATAGGGGATGATTTTTTCATCCCCTTCCATGTGTTGGAAAAAATAAAAATCCACAAAGGTAGTGCAGCATAATTTTATTTTTTTCCTTTTGTTAAATTGTTCGCGAGTTCCTACCACCGGATTGTTGAACAAGGATAAGGGAATACTTGAGAAGGTCTTTTAGTGTGTTCGTGTGAACGGGATCCATCTTCTCAGCGGTTGTCACTCCGAGAGGTTAGTTCACTTAAACCCGTAGTAATTCCGCATGCGTAGGATTTATGTGAACTGTTTATATGCATGATTTGTTGTTGAATTATTATTTGAATTAATATAGGATTAATTCATGCTAGTAATAATTGTTAGAATTAAATTTGTATTTAAATATTCATCCCGAATAGATCCGGGCAATTAATTCCCCAACACGGACTTTGCATCTCCGTGGTATGTCGATTCAGCGCAAAAGAGGTTTCAGGCTCCGTTGGCAAAGGGGGCGAAGCCATCGCTGCGCGCGATTGAAGCGCAGAAAGGATTTGGGGGTTCGCCAATTGGGCGAATATGGAACTGAAGACGGTGGTCAAGTCATCTACCTTCATGGTGCAAAGGCCGCGGCCTGAGAGAGGCGCTGCCTGCGAGCGGCTGATGGGCGGTGGCCAGTGGTAGGAGCAGCGGGTGGTGGAAGCGGTGGCCAAGGGTTTTTACAGGTGGGAGTGGGAGAGGAGAATCGACGGGTGAAAAATTGAAAATTGAAAAGTGAATGAAAAATTGGAAAGTTTGGAAACCCTAGACAATACTGAGTACTGAATACGCCTGCCTAAGTAATTCAAAAAAATTATATAATAATTAATATTTTATATATTTAATAATATATTTTCGATTTTCGGTTTTTTTTTTCAGTTTTTGAACGAAAATTAACCGAACCGAACCGAAAACCGAAATTCCTAAAATTTGAAACCGAAACCGAACCGAAAACCGAATAACTAAACCGAACTTGAAAATTCGATTTGGTTCGGTCGATTAATTCGGTTTTCACCGAATTTTGCACACCCCTACTGGGGGGCACGTGCCCCCATAAAAGTTTTGTTTTCAACTAATATATGTATGTTATACGAGTATGATATATTGTGCAATACATACTTATGTCAAACTGGTGGAGTAGTGTACTAATTTGATTAATTAATGTATGTGGTTCAAATTCTTGTCAACCCAATTTTATTTTATTTTTTTATAACATTTTTTAATTAAGAGGCACGCTTGCTTTATTTATTTTTATAATATTTTTTAATTAAGAGGCACACTTGTAGTAACATTATTTTATTTTTTATAACATTTTTTAATTAAGAGGCATGCTTGCTTTATTTTTCTTATAATATTTTTTAATTAAGAGGCAAACTTGTAGTCTCACAGTGAGACATAACATAATTTAAGCACTGATACTTTAACACTTTGGAACCCAATTTTATTTTATTTTTCTTATAATATTTTTTAATTAAGAGGTATACTTGTATGAGATAGTCTTATAGTGAGACAGAACATAATTTGAACATTGACGTTTTAACACTTTGGAAAAGTAGGTGTTGGTTTGTGCTAATTTTTACTCGTCTAATACGCATTTTTATCATTAATTAATCATCTTCTCCATTTTTTGTTGCATTCTTAATATATCTTTTTGTGCCCCTCTATGAAAATTTTCTGGATCCGTCCCTGCTTGCATGAGACCGTCTCATGGTGATACAAGACATAAGTTGGACATTGACGCTTTAACAGTTTGAAAAAAGTGAGTGTGATTTATGCGATTGTACCTCACATTATACATGAAACCGTCTCATATGAATTTTTATCATTAAAATTATATTGATAAAAGGAAAAATTTTATGAAAATCAATTTCTGTACGAATATCGGCGGTCAATTAAATTACTATGAGTTTGAGATACGTTTACTAAAATATGGTGGAAATTAATTTGGGGTTTTGCTTTTCATTTATATTTAATATACCACTCCTTACTTTTCATCCACAAAAAAGTAAAAAGGTTCGCAACTAGTATTTTAATATTATTCCTTAAACTATTCAACCAAAAAAAATGAGACAATTACGATGAGAGGGAGGGAGTATTAAGTATCAATTTAATTATAACTTTCAAGATTATAGTAAAAAAAGTGTAACTTTTAATGTTGTTGTAAGTTGATAAATAGTTTCTTTTCTCCAGTCGATGACAGATATCATGGCTCGCTGGACTTGCCATGTAGGATTACACAATTTAATTTTTATCTTTTTTACTATATCATTTTGATAGAAAATCCAATAATGAGTGTGAATTTCTTGAGTTTTTTGTCACAATAATGTAGATAAAACTAGGGGAGGATCGACATGGTAAACCGAAAATATCTCGTCATAACGTATACCGTACCAAAATTTTCGATACCAAAAAATGAATACTGGTGTCATACCGAAATTTTCAGTATACCAGTATATCAATATTACAACTGATACCGTTCCGTACCAAATTTTTGACATATACCATATCAATACAGTATTTTAGGTATGAATTCAATATGAATTCAATTCAGCATTTTCGATATAACGGGAATATTTTCGGTATATCGAAAATATTTTGGTATACCGAAATATTTTGGTATACCGAAATATTTCGGTATGCACTGAATACCAAAAAAAAATTATATTTTCATACCGATACCGTACCGAAATTTTCGATAAAATCGATATTTTTCGATATGATAAGTGCAGTATACCGATATTTCCTCCACCCCTAGATAAAATGGAATAAAATATTAAAATAAAAAATAAACTCTGTAATCCTACGTGACAAGTCTGGCGAGCCATTTCATCTGTCACTGATCAGAGAAAAATAATATGTATCAATTTGCAACAACATTAAAGATTGGACTTTTTAACTATAATGTTGAAGATCATGATTAAATTGATACTTATCATAAAGGTCGTGTACAAGGCCGATCCTAAAAAATTTAGAGTTTGAGTCGATTTTAAAATTCGACCCCCCCATAATCTATGAACTAAAAGATTACACAAATTGACCGTGTTTCACAATTTAAAGTTGAATAATAACTGATGACAACTTAATATGAAATGAAGGATTTGCAAAGATTTTATTGCATGTATGCAATATATTCCCTCGTTTCATATTAAGGGCCTGCTTGGTATGACTTGAGAATGATAATGATAATGGGTATCATTGAAGGGTGAGTTATTGATTACATTGTTATCATGTGAGGTGGGTTGAGTGGGGTAGGAGTAATCAATTGTTTACTTCTATTCTCATTACTTGTGTACCAAAACTATCAAGCCTCATCAATAGAAATGATTTCAATTACCCACTTTCATTACCCCCAACCAAGTGGACCCTAATTGCTTGTCACTTTTGAGGTTTGTATAAAAATAAAATATACAAAACTTTGATAAATTTTTCTTCTAATGAAAATAAAAGAGAGGAGAGAGAGTTTGTGAAGGAAAACGTATTCTGCATATTAAATTGATTCTTAGGATAAAATTAATAGTGAGAATTGCAAAAATATAACAAAAATGATAATTATTTCGAAACAAAATTTATTTTGTCATATTTTATACCCAATAAAATTAGGATAGAAGGCAAAATAGAATAAAGTACTTGTTTTATCTATTAGGACATTTCTCAATACATTAATAATTTTACAAGTATAAATATATAATATTATATATATATATACATAAAAATTTGTGGGCCCCTAAAATTCGACAAAATTTTGGGCCTGAGTCGGACTACTCGTTCGACTCATAGAAGGCACGACCCTGGTCGTGTATTTAGAATTAACACTTTCATTTATGAAGAAATGAAGCTTGGAAGCAAGGAGTAAAGAAGTGCGAGGATGAAAATAAAAAAATAAAAGAGACACATTTGCGTGAAACTTTTTGACAATGAGATAGAGAATAATTTGGGCATTAACGCTTTAAAATACTTTTGGAGAAAATGGATGTTAATTTATGCTAGGTAGTACCCCATCTCATATATGAGACCGTCTCGTACGAGTTTTTGTCAAAATTTAAGAAGTGTACTGCTAGTAGTGGCAGACGTAGGATTTTTGTCCATTCAAGGCACAAATTGCCAAACAATAAAATCAATTTGTTAAAATATGTTCAATCACAAAATAAGATAATATATATGTGTGAATCATGAATGGTTTCATAAGCCACACTCCAAATTAAATGATATTTTAGTAATACTTTATTTTCTAGTTTAACATCTATCTTTTAAGAGTATAAACACCATCCATCTCGCTCAGGGTCTATCCTAGAAATTATGAAGCCCGAGTCAATTAAAAAAATTAGGCCCCAAAATTGTTTAAACTTATATCAATTTAAATGGATCTTTTCTTTATGAGTTAAAATTCAAATAGAAATTATATAATGTACAAACTTAAAAATACTTTTATACTTTAATTAAAATAATGAACAAGTTCAAAATAAACTCATCACTCGCCTTATAAGTTTTGTGGCTTAAAGTATTAATTAGAATTGTATAATCCACTCTTCAATAAGTTGTTTTTTAAATTAATATGGTGAATATGTAGAATTGAGATTAATTAATTCTTAAATTTTATCTTATTATTAATCAAGATATATTGTGATATAATAATTTCAATAATCTTCATTCATTTTAGTTAAACTAATTATAAATATTAATATAAATTATCCCAGATGAGGTGAGAAGGAGTCCTCATCACTGGGCTATAAATGCGACAATTAATTATTTCGAGCAGAGTAATGTATAATATATACATATAAATAAAATAAAATATGGGCCCCTAAAATTGACAATATTTTTCGGGCCTAAGTCAATCGCCTCATCGGACTCACGTTAGGAACGACCCTGATCCCTCTACACTTTTCATGTGGATAATACGTAGATCCTAAGTAGTGAAAAATTTCACATTCTAGAACTTTCCTACAACAGGGATGAGTCGGTTGACCCCATCTTTCAGATTCAAAATCAAATTTACATAAAAAAAAATTTAAGCCTTGCATTGAAAAGAAAAAAAATTACTCACAAGAGCCTCACATAAAAATGAATTATAAAATACATAGCAACATGAACCGATGAACACAAAATAATAGTATATATTTTATTTCAAATACATCAATAAACCATGATATACACACTTAAAAATATTTTGTCTAACAAAAAGATATTTTTTTAAACACAAACTATCATTTGAAACTTATTGATAGATATTATTATATTTATAAATTAATATTCATAACATTAAATGTTAAGACATTAGTTTAAATGTAATTGTATAAATTTTGTACAAGAGACTTGTGTCATACCTTACTTATGAATAAATCCGCCCCTGGATAGTAGGGATGAAAAACTCTTGAAGAAAATAAAAGGGAGCTAAGTACAGGTTAGAGAGGGTCCATAAATAGGATGAGCATGCCAAGAAAAAAACTCAAACAGACTCTCAAAATCAAACACTCCAAATTGTCTGAGATAAAAGGTCACCCCAACGGTATTACTTATTTACTTTAACAATATTGCATATTTATCCATTAATATTTAATATAATATTATATGAGCAAACAAAATATATAATAAAGTTAATCAAGTAATGTCATCTCTGTAACTCAATTTTGACCTAGGAGAATTTTTTTTATAATATACTCGCTCTGATTCATTTGTTTGTTTGGCTTTTTTAGGATGAATTTTATTCCAAAATAATTATCATTTGAAACTAATTTAGGAGAATTAAATTAAGACTATAGACAAAAATATTAACTTTTCAAAAATTACAATTTAATCTCAACTTTTGAATTTTAGTAAATAAAACTTCACTTTGACAATCTTTTGAATATCGTGCTCATGGGCTGAACATTTGCTTATTTAGTCTTCTTTTTTTTTATTTGATTTTTTCCTGAGTTTTGATGATTTCTAGTGAATATATGTTGAAAGTTTTCAGACCCTAAATCAGCAAGTTATTCAACATATATTTTGCCCGGAGCTCAATTTGCAAAAGAATAACAAAGTCAAGGTTTATTTACTAAAATTTAAAAGTTAAAATTAAATTGCAATTTATTTTTTCTTCAATTAAAGCCTTAAATTAATATCATATTTCAATTTTGCGCTTCTACTTGTTTTTTTTTTTGTGATAATATACATTATATGAATGCATAAATGACCACATTATAAATAAAAAATAAAATTATCACATTATATATGTACTTTTGCTAACTAAAAGTTCTCTTAATTTTATCCTTAAAATAATAAATAAAAATGATCTAAAAAAGTATAATACTATATCCGTCATTATATTTTCTTGGTCACCAATTTTGGTATTTTCCGTCGAAGAAAGACATTTTCAATTCCAAAATCTGGTAGATCGTTTTGTTTTCAGTTCAAATTCCAATAAGCACCCATAAGTAGGGGTGGGAATAGGCAAGGCTAGCCGACAGGGGTCTACGGCCCGATCTAAGTAAGCTTGGCTCGACTCGGCTCGTTTAATAATCAAGTCAGACTCAGATATTTTTAAAAGTCTATTTATTTAAATAGTAAATAATAGGCCAGACTTGAGCTTTTTTGTAGGCCTTTTTAAGCTCAACAGACTGACCTATTTAACTATATATGTATATATATAATTGTAAATAATATATTAATAAAATAGATAATATTTAATATTAATAACTAGTAGTAGTATATATCTAGCAAATGCAAGTAACACAACATTGCAATTATTAACTTTTATAATGCTTTAAATATTTTAGCAACTATTCACTTTTATAATAATTTTGATATTATTTTTGATGATTTGATGAAACACTCAGTATTTTTATTTGTACACTTAAAATTTTTATATGTGCGATTTTGAATTTTTTATAATGAATAGTAGTCATAATAAGATTGTAAAAAAAAAATATCTTTTATATAGACTTTTAAAAGGCTTTCAGGCTCAACCTATTTAATAAAAAAGTCAGGCCTAGACTCTTTAAAAAATCTATGATGATAATGGTCGATTTGGTTGGTAAAATTAAATAAAAAACCTATCTTTTTTATGTGAGATCTAAAACGGTTATTTATTCCCAACCCCTACCCATAAGAGAGCATTCAGCTTGCTATATTGGTTTTTTTTTTTAAGTTTGTTGGGGTCGGCCATCTTTGAGGTATTTTTGGGCTAATAATGTTTGGTCCCATATTTTGGTTAGGCTTTGGACTTGACATTGCGTTGGTCTTTTTGGGCTATGTCCATTTTTTTGTTCTGTGTCATGTTGATATCCATTTTTAAATTGTAACTTTGTTCATACATTGTAAGTCAGTACCATTAATCAACCAGTATTTCCATAATCGGATTCAACCAGTCGGTTCAACTAGGAACAAGCCATGAAACAGGGTCCGATTACTCCAAAAAAATATTTTTACGGTTGAACCGGAAAAAGCCAGTTAGAATCGGAAAAATAATGGTAAAATCGGAAAATTGGTAGAACTGATTTTTGTTATTTTTTGTGTATTTATTAATTTTAAAATTAATTCTAATTTTTATCATCTCTATTTTAAATTTTAGTATTTTAAATTGTGTTGCGTTCCCTTTGACTCTATTGTGTTTATTTCAATATGAAACTTATAAATTATAATTTTTTTTAAATGCATGTTTATTTTATATTGTAATGTAATATAAATAATATTTTTTAAAAATAAATAAGAATTATTTTAACAGTTGGATCGTCGATCCAACTGATTGAACAACCAAAGGATGTCGAGTTCAGTTTGATCGTTGGTTTAGTTATGAAAATACTGCTATTAATAAAAATGAAACACATGGAATATCAATAAAAAAAATTAGAGGACTCATTATTAATTGATATCAATTAAGTTTGAAAACCAACAATCGTTTCTTGAGTTCTGCGTAATTTTTTTTTCCTAAACAACGTAAATTAGAAGTTAAATCCATATTAATCTTTCGGTAGAACTAAAAAAATAATAAAATTTTACACAAAAAAATGAATCGGATTATTGTACAAAATACTAATCATAAATAACTTTTTTCATGCCCCAATACTTTGTGGTGCACACAAATGGCTATTTCAATAGTATGAGCCCAAAAGTATAGGCCCAGAAGCATCATAAGAAGATAGAAAAATACACTATTTACAAGTACATACCAATATTTCATAATCAAGACCCATCATTACCAGTTATTTCAATCATTAAGATTATACATTGCACGAGATCGTCTCATATATGATGGTATTTACATTGCACAAAATTGTCTCATACATTGCACGAGATAAAATATTACTATTTTTATATTTAATAAATAATGATATATTAAGAACTTTATAAATAAATTTAAAATTCTAAACACAATATTGATGTATGAAAAATAAAAGGTGATCATACTTTTGGGATGGGGGAGTAGTAAATCACGAATAATTCAAAAAGTTATGTGACGAATAGAGAATCTAATACTATCATTTCTAACTCTAATACATTTTACAGTGTGTATTGTATATAATTGCTAGTGTTTAATGTATAAATAAAGTCTTAAACATATAATAATAATAATAATAATATGAATAATAATAATAAATAATATAATAATCAAATAAAATGAGTGGCTGCCAATTCAACAACCTGAAATGGAGCTATCAAGTGTCAACCTTAGTCAATGGAAATTGGAATTAATATTAAAGATTTTATTTATTGGGTAGCAATCATAGTCAGAGACTCATAGGCATATGTTAGTCGTTTAATTCATGTCCGACAATATGGAACTGCTTACTTTATCCTTGTCTTTAATAGTGCTCTAAAAGTACTTTTTTTTTTTTGGAAAAATTGTGTCTATCAACTTAAAAAAGAAAAGGGAAAAAAAAACTTCTTGAGCGCATGATAGAGATCTAAAATACCCCATATATGTTGTTGTACGAATTATTATATAATATGCTCATAACCTGATACGTCAGCAGGTTCCATTCAAACCCGAATCAGGTCTTCAAATCTTTCCAATTTTCAAGTATGGAATCTATATTAATTGATCAAGTCAAAATTCAACCATTTAAGCTATGTTTTGAACATTGTTATACCTTTATTAATTCAATTGAGCTAGGCTCTAGGAGTCCTCATTTATATATATGTCCTATTTTTTTGTTCTTTTGATAATGTTGCATCTTATATATGCATCAAATGCATTTGTACAATTTATAATATATTTTGAAAATGTATAATTTGTAGCATTGAAATATTAACTTGATACACTAAATCGTGCAACTTATTTTATGAACACGGGTTGTATGTTTCCATGTGTTTCAGTGCAACAAATTATTCTTTCAAGTTATATTATGAGGTGCACCGTGCACCTGGTGCACAGGAGACCTATATGAAACTAGTGAGTCTCATGTGTATCAGACATACTGTGAACTCTATAGTGTATTTTAAAAATATATACAACTTATTGCACTGAAACATACAATTTGTTTACACTTAAATATTCAACCTGTGTTCGTGAAATAAATTGTATATTTAAATGTAAATAAATTATACTTTCAATACAATAAATTATATATTTCTAAAATTCATTATAAAATGCACGGTGCAAGCCAATGCATACCAGACCTACCCAAAATTTTATGGACCTAATCCTCGAATATTTTTTGTCTATAATAAATGGTTGAAGCAGCCGTGTTAACAAGTCAAAAAAAGAACAATAATAATGAACAAAAGGAAACAATTACCAGATATAATGGAACCATTTTTAAATTCCCACTCATTTGTTTCCTCCTTTTATATATTATTAAATTTAGTTTGTAATATTATATACGTGTGTGTGGTGTGTGATTAATGGACGTGCCGGATTACAATTGGGCAATGGAAAGCCCAAAATCAATCATAACACAGTAGCGGGTGGTGGTCCACAAGAAGGCCCAAATAGCCGCCCAATAACTCACCGTCCCCATTTGACTAATTTGAACAAACTAATTATTGCATAAAAAGAAAAAAAAATCATTAGGCGGTTATTTATCGATCACCAAAATTCCAAACAATAATACAAGTACTACTCTCTCTCTCTCTTTTTTTTAAAGGGTAGGTCTCCTATAAAATTTATATCACTATACAAATTAATATCATTATACTTATCAATTAATATTATTATATTTATAAATTAAAATTATAATATTAAATATTATAAATATTAATTATAAGAATTGTGGTATCAGTTTATAAATGTAATAATATAAGTTGTATATTATGAACAAGTTTTAAAGGAGACTTCATAATTTTTTTTAAGTGGCAAATTCTTGTATACATTCTGGTATCGTAAAATAGGTGCACTTTATTTTGAATAAATATTAATTAAGGGTACATCTTGTATTCACCGGGTGTACCGTGCATTTTATAATGTATTTTAAAAATATACAACTTGTTGCATTAAAATGTGCAATTTATTTATACTAAAATTTGCAATTTGTTACATATTTTAATAGTTACATGTTTAAATGAAATAAATTGTATGTTTTTAAAATATCTATAAAGTGAACGATGTCCTGTGCATAAAAGATCCACTATAATATTAATTATTTTTACTGAATAATATTAATTGAATTTTATTGAATAATAGTATTAGTTTATCAGTATTAATAGTATAACAATATTAATTGTTTATAGAGAACAAAATTAATTGTGCATAAATTGTTGCATGGTTTTCAACACTATTTTAGACCGTCCCTCATGAAATGGATCACTTGTTAGTTAATCATAAAGTAAAATGAGTAAGAATTTTGGTTTTTTTTAAAGGAGAATTTTGGGTAATTTGATTATTACGTGAGCAATATAAATGTAATTTTAAACTTGTCTCACACTACATCATTTCATACAAAAAATTTACATATATCTTTGGGCATCAAAGAAACCAATAATAAAAAGTTGTGTTGCTTTCTATCGGTTTTGTTGTATAAGTGTTTTGCAATTATCAATTCATAGTAAATTAATTAATATTTTTTTAATGAAATAACTCGTACTATTAAACTAGTATTCGCTTTGGTTGACAAGTGGCGAGCTGGCGAACAAACTTGTTTGGTTGGCAAGCGGCGAGTACACTTGTCCATCGAGCATGATTATTTTAATAGTTGAATATTACACGTGTCTCTCTTACGTGTTCGATTAATGCTGAATAATTATATCGAACACAACAATACCCCCCAGCCGGGTTGCTTTGTTTTCAACATGGGGCCCGACTGTTATAATTTGATTGGGCCATAGTAAGTGTCATTTCGTATTCTGTGCCGGATTTTCAAAATTAAACCCGGTATCTATAAATACCTCATTTTTGCCTCCTCAGTGCCCTTTCTTTTTTTACTTCTTCTTCTTGCTTTCTGTCTTCAATCTCTTTCGCGTCTAAATATTTCGGCAAGGGCTTCATTATTCCGGCGAAGGACTTTATTCAGGTAACTTATTGCATACTCTTTCTCATTGCGATTATGGCTTCTCGTTCAAACTCTTCTGCTTCAATAGAATCGGATCACCATAGTTTTTCCTCCCCCTCTCTCTGTACAATCCCCCGTAGCGATGCTAATGTGTCGGAGATAAATGCTTCGGGATCAAGGTCTTGTTGGCAAGTTCGGCAGCCGTTTGCCGTTCTTTCCTCCGATTCCGATGATGCCCTAAACGAATTGGATAGGGACTTAGCCCGTAGTGATTTTTTGGATGATTTGAGTGATAATTCTTTGCCCCAATCTCAAATTAGGTCGAGGGTTGTAGATAGTGTTGATGTGAATAGGAATGATGATAATGTGAGGGAGGAATTCTTGATGGCTGTGAATATCGATGAGTCGAACAGAGGGTTGGGCGGCGAGCAGAATACTGTACTCGATATCCCTGTTGGTGTCCCTCATAGCCCAATATATAACGAGTATAATGCTCGTTATAATTTTGATTGGCCCGAACAACCTCGTAGGACTAGGGTTGAGAATGAGTACCCAGCGAGCAAGATTGCGAGTGTAATCGATGTTGATATGCTCGCTCAGCTGTATAGAAATTACGAAACCCCCAAAGATGTCTTTTTCTGGGCTCCTGGTCCCGATGAGCGAGCAGACCAACCCCCTGAGGGTTGTGTTGCTGTGAATTTGGACATGATGGAAGCGGGCCTTAGGTTTCCACTCCATCCGGCTATCACTCGTTTGCTCGTAGAATGGAACATTACCATTACGCAGCTGAAGCCGAATGGGTGGCACATGATTATGAGCTTCTTGACTTTGTTCGGCAAAATGAAACCCAGATATTATCCCTCAGCAGTTGAACTTGCTCGACTAGTGCATTTGACCCGTCCGAAGGGCGAACATGGATGGTTGTTCATGCAGGCAAATGCCAAGTGCAAAATCATTGAGGATGTGCCGAACAAAATCAGTGATTGAAAGGAGAAATTCTGGTTCATTGGGGGCGATTGGAAGAGCCCGGCTTCTGGAAGCGAACCAGATGCTCGTTTAGACATCCCCACTGATTTTGGGGTTTACCAAAGTAAGTATTTTTGTGTCTTTTGCTCTTCAGTTTGAACTGATTTTAACTTATTCTTCATTTCTGGAATTCCAAATAAGACGGACAAAGAGACCAACGACGGCTATTTTAGCAGTGTCTGGCAAATCGATCTCGAGTCTCGCTCAGAACGATCTGTGAAGACTTTGAATACCGCCGATCAAAGGAAGAAAGGAGGCTTGTACGTGCCCCCTCATCATCTTGTTGCTATTAATCCCGCTGGTAAGGATTGCCTTTTTGCATTTGCATGTTTTGTACCTTTTGCTCGCTGTTTCCCTTTCTTGTATAATGAGTTGTTTTGTCTATAGCTTTTTCTATTTATTCTTGTTCCATGAGTACATCCGAGCATACTGAAATGGCTCGAAGAAAAAGACCTCAGGAGCTTGCTCGAATTCAAGTCGAGCGGGAGGCTTAGCGAGCAAATCGAGGGGAAGCGAGCAGGGTGAGCAGGGTGAGCCGAGCATCTGCGTCTGGCCTTGGGGAGTCGAGCCAACCAAAGAGGATAACTCGTTTGGCCGAGCAGGGGGCGAGCAAATATGCTCCGTCACCAAAAAGACCAAGGGTGGAAACCCAAATGGCGGGGACAAAGACCCGGGCTCGGACGAGCATCGATCTTTGTTAGGGAGACCTGGACCCCACCGCAAAAGCGATCAGAATGGCCACCTCCGTGGTCGATCCGATCGCTCAAATAGTTGAAATGGAGGTGGGTACATCTTCTCCACCTCCTCCAGGACCTCGGACTTGGACTCCTATGAACCCTCAACTCCTGTCCCCCGAAGATAAATCATTTTTGGGATGGGATCACCTTTCGGTTAAGCAGTGCGTTTGTTCGCCCATTGAATTACTTTTTTCCTTCAATTGATTTTTGTTCGCTTTATTTCATTTGTTTGCTTTCGGGTGAACATGCGAGGTTGAGCGGAGTTGGTGCCTCTGATGCCCGAATTGAAGAATTATTACTGCTCTCCGAGTGTTCGCAATATTCCGGGTCTTCCCGAGCATGTTCAGAAGGCTTGCGAGACCCCTATACGAGCATGGACCACTGAGCTTGAAGAGGCCACCACGGGTCCAACACCTTTGGAAAACATGCGACTTGGCCTGGTACACCAGGACCAATCTTTGGTCATCCTTGAGAAAGTGTATGTTGAGTCCGCCAATCTTCATGCCAACTACTTGGCTCTGATCATAAGTTTTGAAGAGAAGGTGCACGAGCTGAGCAAAACTCAGGATGAATTGAGGTTGGCTCAAGGACAGATATCCTCGGCTCAAGCAGATGCTCATAAGGCTCAAGAGGATGCTCGCCAGGCTCAGGAAGTTGCTCGCCAGGCAAGGGAGGAGCTAAACCTTGCTCAGGAGGAGGTGGTCGGCATACGGAGAGTTCAGAATGAGATGAATGTCGAGCTTCGTAAACTCTGAACTGATGTCGAGGTCATGGAATGTGAGAAGAATTCTCTAGGCCAACAACTTATCATTGCTGAAGAGACCAACACTCGTTTGGGTCTCGAAAATTCCAGGTTGCACAATGAGGAGTATGTTAATTCTATGTCGAAATTCTCTTACATATGTGTTTTTGCCGATGCCATCCGGTCTGCTCGCCACACGCTCACTGGCGAACAAATTGCCCCGCTCATATCCAGTTTTCAGCAGTACCTGATCGACAACCCCCCAGATCGCAACCTTTCGATGTCTGACTTAAACGATCTGTGTGATTTCTCTAATCTTCCTGAAGGGATCGAGATTGATGATCCTATCTTGGATGAGGAAGATGGCTCGGATGTGAATATTGCTGATGTTGCTGACCAAACTCTCCTAGCCGAGCCCGGGTTCGATCAGGTGCGGGACGAACAAAGGGGACCTCCTGTGATCGAGCAAAGTGAACTTCCTGGCGGGCAGACTGGGCCTGACCATGCTGGAGGAGCCGTTCCTGAGGGGGCCGAGCAGATGGGGCAGGATTTGTTCGATATTTCGCTTCCGCCCACCCCAACAACGAATTTATCCCTTAGTGTAATTTTTGCTTTTGCTGAACAATTGTTGTGTAATTTGTCTTCTTCTTTTTTGCTCGAACAATCTCGTTTGAACTTGTGTAATTTCTTGCCTTTTTCTCCTTTTGTTCGAACAACTTTGAAATTGAAAGGTTGAATTTGCATATCGAACAATTTCCTCTAACCTGATCGTTGAGGATGAATGTTGTTGTTGATGAATGATTGATACTTGTGTTGCTTGATGTTTGCTTTGTTGCTTTCTAGTTTATGCCTCTTTTCTTCTGAATGAATTCGAACATTGTGTTTGCATATGCCCGCTCGTGACTTCTTTTGTTTTTGATTGTCTTATTGTGATGCAATAGGTTGATCGTCTTATTTAGGTGCGACCAGATGGGTTAACTTTATGCAACCCCCCCTTTCTTGGTTCGCGATCGTCTTATTTAAGTAGCGATCACTTCGTCTTAGGGCCGTCTTATTTAAACTGACCGACCCTCTTTTTCTCGCTTTTTTTCTCGGGTATCTGTAAGTCACGAGTCGTCTTTTTTGTTGTGTACCCATTACTCGCTTTTTGCTGCGGGTATCAGAGTACGAACTCGTTCGTCAGGTGAACATAGACTTGGGCTCGTTCGTCTTTGTTCGGGCCGTCTGGCTTAGGTGCGACCTCTAATAGGCTTCAACTAGAAAATCTTAACAAACAAAAATATTTTTTGCAACACGTTGTATTCTATTACAACCTTTACATTTTGAAGAAGGTATCTATTACACAACTATAGACATCGGACTATGGTTTTGAATTTAAACCTTGTCTTGAGTAGACCTGTTGGCCTCACCTTGTCCCATGAAATTGATGTTGACAAGCCACGAGGCTCATCGGTCTGTCTACCCCTTCTTTTATAACATGCTCAGCGAAGAAGCGGCATTTTTTTGTCCCTCCAGACAAGTTGTGATTATGCGGGCATTTGCGGACATGGCATGTGGCGACTTTTTGCTTTCGCCTATATCTCGAGCGAAGCAAATCCTCATTTCGCACCATTATGTCCCTTCGGTAGATGTTCGAGCATCGGCATCGCAGCATGTTGATTCGGCGGATACCACGACATCCCTCTCGCCGGAGGAGATTTTGGGATGCATAGGGGACTAGTGATTTACTCTTGCATAAGCGTTGAGTAGCGTGGAGTGGCAACCATGACCCCGAGAGCATCTTGAGTCCGTAACGAAGCGTCAACTGTGCTCGGCGTGTCACATGGGGTATAAAGCTCGTACTAGGGACGGATGCTCGATTCAACAAGAATGATAATTTGAATCGAGTCTTTGGATTCTTAAATGCGGAGGCATCTTGAACTAACTTTCTTCCTATAATTGCCGATTTTTTTTTTTTTTATCATTTTTTTCTTGCTTTCTTCATCTATCAATATGCCTCTATTTATAGAACTATCCCAAGCTGGTGCTGGCATAGCTAGTTGGTGCTGATCTTCTTTCTTTTAACTCCTCCTTTTGACATTTGTCCGCTTTGAATCCTCCTTTTGACATCTGTTCGGATTTTTTGCCAGCTCTTATTCAAGGATTGACACGTTCCTTTTTTGGTTGCCACCACTTCTTAACTTGTTTTGACACGTATCTTCTATCTTTTCGATAGTCTTTGGCGAAATTTCTTTCTTGAAGATTTGTGTCGAACATGATGTGTTCTTCCTTCATGATTGTCCTGCTCGTTTTAGCTGAATGACTGATTATATTCGGCCATTTGTGTTCGTTTAGCCTGAGTGGCTGATTTTGTTCGGCCATTTGTGCTTGTTTAGCCTGAATGGCTGATTTTGTTCGGCCAGTTATGCTCGTCATTACTGATAATATTTTTTCAAACTTGACGCATTCCACGAGTAGGACAATGGGACTCCATTCAGGTCTTCCAAATCATATGCCCCATTTAGCAATCGTTCTTTAACCCTGAACGGACCTTCCCATGCTCGGCCGAACACACCACTTGATACCCCCATTGCTCGTCTTAGAACCAGCTCGCCCACATTGAACCTGCGTGTTCGAACTTTGGAGTTATAGAACTTTTCTGATCTCTTTTTGTACATGGCATTCTTGAAATCAGCCTCCGTCCTTCTTTTTCTTCTAGTCAGTGCACTTTTCGCGGCCCTGGTCATTGATGTGCTCTCCAAAAGTCATTGTCCGATGACTTGGAATCTTGATTCTCTTGGGTATAATAAGCTTCCGCACCAAATGCCGTGGCAAAGCGGGGGTTTCATGATTGATGTTACGAAAGTTGTTCGATAGGCCCATAAAATTTGGGCAACTCTTCAAATCATCCCCTTGGAATTATCAAGTCCGGCCTTGAGGGTATGCTTGATAATTTTATTAATGGCTTCAACTTGTCCGTTTATTTGGGGATATCTGAGAGTTGAATAATGTTTTTTATGCCCCAATGAAAGCACAATGTTGTTGGAATTCACTCCCATCGAACTGTTTTGCCGTTATCCGTTACTAATGATTGGGGAAGCCCAAAAGCGACAAATGATATTTTTCCAAACAAAGTTCCACATTCTTTGTTCGGTGATTTTGACAATGGCCCGGCTTCCGCCCATTTTAGTATAGTAATCACGGCAACCACAAAGATATTTTACTTCCGGCGTGCCCGAGGGAAATGGGCGATCAAATCGATTCCCCATTTAGCAAATGGCATGTAGGGCTATAAATGACACTAATTCTTGGTGGGCTATGAATAAGTGGGACATGTACACAGCACTTGTGACGAGCGAGCATATCTGTGTTTAAATTTTTGAGGGTCGACCAAGAATAGCCTTGTCTAATAATTTTATGTGCGGGGCGAGCCCACTGTATGGTTTCCGTGATACTCCTTCATGAATTTGCTCGAGAATCACATGACCCTCTTCAGAGTAATACACTTCAATAATGGAAGTGAGAAGCTTCTTTTTGTATAAATGCTCGTTTAAGATTGTATAACGAAAGCGATTATATCTGGTAGTAGTTTGTGCTTTATTCTCATGGAGAAGTCCCTTTTGTAAGTAATTCAAAATGGGAGTCATCCAGGTTTCTTGCTCGCCTGTTATATGGGCGACCACAACTCTGGGAATTGATGGCGAACAAGTTGTGACGACCACAATGTCCGTTGTGTTCGTCACTCCTTCTGCTGTTGCCAGGCGTGCCAAGGCATCAGCGAACGAATTACCCAATCGTGGTAATTGTTTTATGTAAATTTGTTCGAATTGTTTGAGCAACTCCTTTGCTAGTTGCTGATATTGTGCCATTTGTTCGCCTCGGGCCTCGTACTCGCCTGTTACTTGATAAATGATTATCTGAGAATCGCTGTAAATCATCAGCCTTTGAATTCCCATTGTCATAGCCATCTGTAGTCCAGCGATCAAAGCCTCATACTCGGCTTCATTATTTGTAGTTGGAAAATCAAAACGGATGGCAGTTGTGAATGTTTGTCTAGTTGGGCTGATGAGAACTACGCCTGCTCCGGCTCTTGAACTTGTTGATGAGCCATCAACATACATATGCCATGGTTGGTCGATAGCTTTTTTGGGCATTTGTGGATATGTTAACTCGACCATAAAATCGGCCATAGCCTGGCCCTTCATTCATTGTTGTTGCGAGGCTTAACGTAATATAAATTGGCCTAACTCCACCGCCCACTTGAGTAATCGCCCGCGATTAATGCGGTTGGTGGAGGACTTGTCGCAATGGGCATGTGGTCAGTACCTCGACTGAGTGATTGAAAAAGTATGGTTGCAACTTTCAAACACTCATAACGAGAGCATATGCTAATTTTTCCAGTGGAGGGTACCGGAGCTCGGCTTCTTTGAGTACTTGGCTTACAGAGTAAACGGGCAAGTGGGTTGCCCCCTCTGCCCGAACGAGCACGACGCTAATTGCATAATTTTCGGATGCGCAAGAAGATGAGATAGAGTTGTTCTTTGGGGACAGATTAGAGGCGGTGTCGAGTATCGCAAGATCTTCGCTTCAATGATTCGAATGCATTTTGGCAATGCTCTGTCCATTGGAATTTCCCTTTCTTTAATGCATCAAAGAAAGGTTTGCATTTGTCCCCAGTTCGTGATATAAACCGTCTTATGGATGCCAAACGTCCGGTTAATTTTTGGACCTCTTTCACACTCCTGGGGGCCTGCATGTCGAGCATGGCTTGAATCTTTGATGGGTTCGCTTCAATTCCCCTTTGACTGACCATATGACCGAGGAATTTTCCCGAGTGAACCCCAAAGCTGCATTTCTTCGGATTTAGCTTCATGTTGTACTCCCTGAGAATATCAAATGTTTGTGCGAGGTGGGTGATGTGGTCTTCCTTGTGTTCGCTCTTTACCACAATATCGTCAATATACACCTCAACTGTTCGGCCGATGTGTTCGTCGAACATTTTGTTCACCAAACATTGATATGTTGCTCCGACATTCTTTAATCTGAATGGCATGCGTTGCCAACAGTACATATTCTTTTCACTGTAGAATGTCGTATTATTTTGATCGTCCGGATACATGGGTATTTGGTGATAGCCGACAAATGCATCCATGAAAGTCATGAGCTCATGGCCTGCTGTATTATCGACCAAATAATCGATATGCAGCATCGGGAAATTATCTTTCGGGCATGCCTTGTTTAAATCAGTGAAATCAATACATAGTCTCCAAGATCCATTAGACTTGCGGACGAGCACAGGGTTCGCAAGCCATCTTGGGCATTTTACTTCTCGAATCAGTTTATTGTCGAGCAACTTTTTGATTTTACTATTCATGGCCGCATATTTCTCCGGACTGAACTTTCTGTGCTTCTGGATAACTGGAGTTTGTGTTGGATCAAGGTTGAGGGAGTGACATGCATGTTTTGGATTAATGCCAACCATGTCCTCGTGCGACCAAGCAAACACATCCAAGTTTGCTTGAAGGTATGCAATTACTTATGTTCGGAAAGGTTCTGGTAACTCCGAACCAATGAACACTTCTAACTCAGGTCTGTTCGGGTCGATGTTGATAGACTCTAGTTGTTCGACAGGTGTTGCTCGCTTTCTTTTTTGCTTCCACCGAGGATCTTCGATTGACCCCTGGTGTTCGTCGTCTACCTCCATAGGTTCAAAACCTACGCGAGGTTCTAGGTCCGATAGCTCGTTTGGCGGATCAATGTTCATTAGTTCTGGGAGATCTGGGAGATCTGGGACATGAGTCACCATCCCGGATTCTGTGTTCGCGCATGGAGGTGTGCTCGTCAAAGGATATTTTGGCAGCGTATTTGCCTGTTGGCTTGATTCTCCGATCTCCCATGTTTGCTCCATCATGTTAATGATATTTTACTTTTCTGGTGCACATGATAGCAAACAATCTCGAGCTTTTTTCTGATCGCCTTTTACACTACCCGTTCCATCTTGTGTTGGAAATTTAACACAGTAATAATAAGTAGAACAGGCCGCTTTAAATTCCTGAATAAGCAGGCGACCTAGGGAACCCGATTATAAGTGAGGCGGAACATCGACGATTACAAAATTTAGCATTCTAGTTCATCGGATCTCCGGATTTAGAGTTGATTCTAACTCGACTCCTAACCTGATCATACCATAGGGTCAGGTTACAGATTCCCCGAAACCCATAATGGTATGATCACATGGTTCAATATAGCTACTCAAGTCCCCAACTTGCTTTTCCATTTGGTGCAGAGTGTTGACGAACAAAATGTTCGCATATGCTCCAGTATCAACTAGGAGGCGGTGCACCTTCAAACCGAGGAGACGAGCACTGATGGTTAAGGAGTCATTGTGATGGGTGATTATACCGTCGAGATCGTCTTCAGAAAACATGATTTGGTGAGGGGGCGTCTTGGGCGATGTGCTCGCCACCTTCATTCGATGGATGCTTTGCATGGCACGATCTCCATCTTCTTTTCGTCACTGTTCGATAATGTTGGTGCGATAGCATCCACCTTTGGACCATATTAGGGGCGTATCATATGGATTTCTTGACTTTCTCGACCTCTACCCATAGTAGGAGCCCTCTTTTGGGTATTTCGGACCTCTTCTGGGATTGCTCGGGATCCTTTGTCGGATGTCTCTTGACCTTTCGCTTACCCTACGATCTCGGTTTTTTTTACGCTCGAGTCTCGCTTTCGTGGCTTTTTTAGGAAGCTGGGTAAGGCGATTATCTTCGTATAGCTTCCAAAGTTGACGAAGTAAATCGCGACAATCTTCTGTATTGTGCCCGATGTACTCGTGATAATTACAATATTTGGAAGCATTAAGCCGATGCTTGTCCATTATGATTCTTCAAGGTCTATCTAACATGTTCCGATCTTTGATTTGGTTAAAAATTATTTCTGCTGAAACACCCAGAAGACTTCGTAGGGCGTTTGCTTCTGCTCTTTCTTCGAATGGTTTGAAAGACCCTGGGGGTTTGTACCCCCTCTCATTCATCACTTTCTTCCCAAAAACTTTCTTAGTTGTTTTTTCCTGACCCAATCGTGACTGGGCGAGCAAATCCTGCATGGCTATGATCTTGGCTGCTCGCTCTCGGAATTCTGAATATGTGTTCGGCCAGTCTTGATGCATGGCTTTCCACATGTCAGTATTCAGGGTCAGGCCTCCGACCACCGTGAGGATCTTGGCATCCTCTTCAACTGGGGCCCCATCATACAAACATTTATCAAATCTTTCGATGTATGCTCGATCTGACTCACCCCTTAGTTGGGAGAAATGTGCCAACCTTTGTTTTGGTGCTGGGCGAGCACACATAGATGAGAAATGGGACAGGAATTGTTGTCCCAACTGAGCGAAAGATGTGATGGACACAGCGGGCAAAGTAGAGAACCATCTATGAGCTCGATCACCCAAAGTCATGGGGAATGATCGGCACTGCGTCGCATCTGTGGCACCCATGGCGATCATAAAGTCTGAGTATTTGCTGAGATGAACATGTGGGTCAGACTCAGCATCGAACATGGGAATTGGTGGTCGGATCTTCCCCACTTTCTCTTGTATTTCGGCCGCCATGATCACCGGTGATAGTGGCGAGCAGGGTATTGTGCTCGCCCGAGGGAGTCCTTTAGTCGCGGCCAGGTCGGCCTGTAAGCCTTCGATGGCTTTCTGCATTTCCGTAAATTTTGTGGAACTGACAGACTTGGATCGGGGCTGTATCCCATCATGAGGACCCAGTGGGTCATGCTCGTGATGGGGCAGTCCCCCTTTCCAAGTTCGTGCTTGACTACCCAATCAATGATGGATAGACAATTTTGTTCCAGCCGATTTTTGTTCGGCATGCGGATGATCATGAGGATCTGAATGAGCGGGCATGTTTATCTGTTGTTCCTTCCCGGGATCCTGTCGCCTATTATTGCCGATTCGGTCTTTGGCAGAGAGCCTCAAACATCCAAACACTGATGGTCTGAACCCTTGAGGCTGTTCGTCATCCGACATATCATCTGCTTTTTTATTAGCCCACTTTCGTACAGCTTTTATCTTAACTTGCTCGCTATCAGGTGTATGCGAGCGTCGATCATCATCATCTTGAGTTTCTAACTTGGCCAATTCTTTTTCGGCCCTCTCTTTCTGTGCTCGCAACAAGAAAGTGATGGCCTTTGTTGTGGCCGCCGGATCATTGGCAATATCCTCAAGATTGATGGTCTCCACTGTCTGATCTTTGTGAGGCTGGCACTGAGCCTCTTTCCGGTCTTGAGGTCGACTTTGCCCCGACCTCTCTGTTTGTGTATTCCTAGATTGAGGCATTATATTTCTTTTTTCTGCCTCGGCTAACTACGGGTTTGTGTATGGGTTGGTTTTTTGGTACCCTCCTTCTAGCGCCAATTTGTTGCGAGTCGTTTTATATGGAGAATATTATGTGGCTAATTCGGTGACAACTCACAAACAAAATATGCACGTGTAAAATAAACTGTAAATAAGAGGAATTTGTTGACCCAGTTCGTCAAGAAATGACTACTCTGGGGGCGTACCAAGCCAGGGATGTAGTATTGCGAGTTTTACACGTACAATATATGATACATCTCATGAAGATGAATCGTTATGGATAAAGATGATTTGGAGAGTTGGTATATGAGTGCTAGGGTTTTTTATGTGTATGGATGAACTCTCGAATTTTTCTGAATCTTACCCCTCTGGGAAATTTTTTTGTGAACCTCTTTCTTGTTGTTTTTTCTTCTATTTATAGTACTTTGACAAGCATGAGCTGGTTTGGCAAGCATGAGCTGGAGACTTCGGGCCATGCAAGAACTCATGTAATGCTGCCACGTTTCCAACTTCGTCTTCCTGGTTGATCTTTGCATTTGCTTGTCTATAAGGCACTTTTTTGGTCGTCCAAATCAATCTTTTGCTCGACTGAATGCTTTGTTCGCCCCATTAAACCATATCAATTTTATGTCGGAATATTATCGAGCATGTCTGAGTTCTTCAGGATGTCTGAGCCTTCAGGATGTCTGAGTATCGAGCATACTAACCCCTCAGGTTGTCTGAGCCTTCAGGATGTCTGAGTATCGAGCATACTGACCCCTCAGGTTGTCTGAGCCTTCAGGATGTCTGAGCCCTCAGGATATCTGAGCATCGAGCATCTTGACCCCTCGGGTTGTCTCGAGCCTTGGGATGTCGAGCCCTCGGGATACGAGCATCGGCATCTTGACCCCTCAGGTTTGTCTGAGCCTTCAGGATGTCTGAGCCCTCAGGATATCTAAGCACCGAACATACTGACCCCTCAGGTTTATCTGAGCCTTCAGGATGTCTGAGCCCTCAGGATATCTGAGCATCGAATATCTTGTACGAGGTCACTTGACTTCGGGCTATTATCGACTTTCTTCCTCGATCGTCGGTTTGGTAATCAGATCAACATCTTTTTAGGATCATTTTGCTCGGTTAGTCTGGCGAACATACCTGTTTGCTCGGTAGGCTGGTTGAACAACCTTGGTTGGCAAATAGCAAGTTGGCGAACAAAACTTACTTTAGTAGGCGAGCATGTTCGCTTTGGTTGACAAGTGGCGAGCTGGCGAACAAACTTGTTTGGTCGGCAAGCGGTGAGTACACTTGTCCATCGAGCATGATTATTTTAATAGTTGAATATTACACGTGTCTCTCTTACGTGTTCGATTAATGCTGAATAATTATATCGAACAAAACAGCACAAAATAATGCAAAACATCAAAACAAAAAATTAAACACATTGGGCACATATATTCAATTGTCATGGTTAATTTTTATCATGTCTTGATCTCGAGAAATCGTCTTCTTAGCCCTCATCGTTTCTCGAAAAGCTCCCACTCGACCGTAATATTTTCTTTAAAATGTCCTCCGTTTAGGTTCGAGGCGGCGTGCCTGCAATGGGTAGCTCATGACCCAAAAACACGTATCGCGTCGGCGGTGCGCACGCGCCAGCGTTCGGTCCGGCCATCCCGCGCGTCGCCAAAGAAGACAGCAATAAGACGGATCGCGGCGCTACGCTGCGCGGAAGACGCTTGCCTTGGCGGCTTAGCCCTTCGCGCATCCAGCGTCTGGCGCCCTTGCCCCGATCGCCCGATTTTCGGCCATGCGACCTTGAACCGCGTGTGCGGCGCCTCCGCTTCGCCAGGCGTGCCCGTCAGCGTGTCGACGAGCCGCGTCCGCCCTGGCCGCCAATCTCGCCAGGTGCTCGGCCACGCCCGGGCTTAAGCCCGCGTGCGCCGAGTGCCTCTCGGGCAGCCTCATTCACGTCCGCCTAGCACTTCGTGCCTTGGCCCGCGTACGTCCGGGCACTTGGTCGCCTGGTTTTAATTCTTCGTTTTCGTTCTCAATTCGGTTACAATTTCTTTACAATAAAAATAAATAAATCTAGATCTAGACTAGTCTATTACATTGATCAAATCAAACAAATCCTAATCTACTCGTGAATTTTCTCACGAGGCAAAACGAATTCGAACGAATCGAATTAAAAATCACAATTTATATGCATGCATAAATATAAACATTCATCAAATACCATGACAATTGGATACTTGCAAAAAAAGATCTAGCAATTCTACTATCCAATTTCAAATTTAATGAAAATGAATTAAATTACAATTTAAAATTCAGAGCCCGAAACCGAGGCTCTGATACCAGTTGTTGGGGAATTAATTGTCCAAATCTATTCGGGATGAATATTTAAATACAAATTTAATTCTAACAATTATTACTGGCATGAATTAATCCTATATTAATTCAAATAATAATTCAACAACCAATCATGCATATAAACAGTTCACATAAATTCCTACGCATGCGAAATTACTACGGGTTTATGTGAACTAACCTCTCGGAGTGACAACCGTTGAGAAGATGAATCTCGTTCACACAAACACACCAAAAAGCCTTCTCAAGTATTCCTTTATCCTTGTTCAACAATCCGGTGGTAGGAACTCGCGAACAATTTAACAAAAGAAAAAATAAAATTATGTTGCACCACCTTTGTGGATTTCTAATTTTTTCAACACATGGAATTACTTTGGGGATGAAACACTCATCCCCTATTTATAGAGGTGGTGTTGGTCGAAAATTTGTGCATGAATATGATGGAAAAATCTTTTTCTTGATCTCCAAGAAATCTTGAATATATCTAACATATTCTTTTCTCCATATTTAAAATATTCCACAAAAATCCCAACTCCTCTTGTTATGGTATTTTCAAAAATAATAATGAGTAAGAATCCAAGATTTGGATCTTCTTGAATTTTATGAGATATTCTTGTATTCCAAGAATACATATCTTCCATAATATCTTTTCAAGAAAATCAAGAAAATCTTTCTTCTCCTTATTTATTCAAAATTTTCAAAATATGCTTAATAAATAACCAAGTGGGAGATTTCTTGAATTTAATGAGATAATCTTGTATTCCAAGAATACTTATCTACATTCCATAACAAAATTCAAAGAAAATATTTCTCCCTTTTTTTATTTATTATTTTTGAAACTTTTAGGAAAAATAGGCAACAATATTTTATTTTATTTTAAACACTTTTTTTCAGTTATTGGACATTATGTTTGGGCTACTTGAGGGGCCTTTAGGAGAATTAAGATTGAACCTTCTAATGGACTTTGAATAACTAATATTGAGCCACAATATTATTCAAGCCCATAAATATTAATTAATCTCACTACATAATTAATATTGCACTATCCATCTTAACCCATATTACTGTTAATATGGCTCTTGTTATTATTTCCGTGTTTAAGATTATCCAGCCCATTAATTAATTCAAGCCATTGAAATAACTTTCCATTAATTAATATCTTTTGTCCTTGGTCAAGGAACGGTTCAACATTATTATCCATACCGGAAACTAATTCCACTTGCAAGATTTGGTATGATAAATCTTATGAACCTCCCAAGGGGGCAAATCAAACAAGCGTACTTGCACACGATTCTTCGTATTAAATCTTAGCAATCGCATGTGACCAGTAATATTGCCCAAGATATAAAGTATTGAATCTCATTGATTCTCTACCCGTCATAAGTCAAAGCAATAGTTACTAACCACACACGATCCTATTTAAGGGAAGAAGATTACGAAATAACGAACCACTGAGGTCTAATTCTTCCTAATTCAATGCTGAAGAATTTATCCTCCTGTAGGTCCTATTCAGTGCATCAGTCATGCACTAGTGTAATCTCTTGGTCAAGACAAGTCAATCTGAGCCTTACACTTCAACCTTTCACGATGGATTGTTCACTTCCATCTAGGCCGTGAACATCGTACTTTTAGTTACAAGGGACTGTTAATTTAATCTTCTGTGATCTGGTATCACTAAATTAACTACAATGTAACATGTACTGTTTATTGAACAATTATGCAGTAAATATATGTAACATTCAATGATATTTAAAGCATCAGTTATAAATAATTTATTTCAGTAAATAAGACAGAAATCCAGTTTGGTTATACAAAGTAAAAATATATTTTCCAGTATAACCCCAACAATCTCCCACTTATACTCAAAGTCTGCTTTTAAGTATACTACATCATATCTCGTGTAGTTCCTAATACGTGACATCTAATGTCACCTACACGAACCTAATAATATCTCCCACTTATACTCAAAGCAGATTGGCAACGGTCTTGACACTCATTCCTTCCACATGTCTCTCGAATGTATTCGGAGGCAGACCATTTGTGAATGGATCTGCTAGGTTGTCTTCTGACGCGATCTTTGCCACCTCTATATCTCCTCTCTTAACGATTTCTCGTATAAGATGGTATTTCCTTTCAATGTGTTTGCTGGCCTTGTGGGCTCTTGGTTCCCTTGAATTTGCAACTGCTCCAGCATTATCACAATAAATAGTAATTGTGTTGGGCAAATTCGGAACTACATCCAAGTCCACTAGGAAGTTCTTGAGCCAAACCGCTTCTTTCGCTGCCTCGCAAGCAGCTACTTATTCGGCTTCCATGGTAGAATCGGCGATGCATTTCTGCTTAACGCTTCTCCATGTCATGGCTCCTCCCCCATGCAAAACACACTACCGGAGGTAGATTTTCTGGAATCTAAGTCTGATTGGAAATCCGAGTCCGTGTAACCGATGGGGATTAGATTGTCTGACTAATAAACTAACATTATATCCTGAGTTCTTTTTAGATACTGCAGAATGTTCTTAACTGCCGTCCAATGCTCTTTTCCCGGATTACTTTGATATCTCGCCACCATGCCAACGGCAAAGCAGATATCCGGTCTCGTGCACAGCATTGCATACATAAGGCTTCCGACAGCCGAAGCATAAGGAATGGCTTTCATGTCATCTATCTCTTTTTGTGTCTTAGGGCACATTTCCTTGGATAGATGGATTCCATGCCTGAAAGGTACGAAGCCTTTCTTGGAATTCTGCATGCTGAATCGCTTCAAGACAGTGTCTATATATGAAGCTTGCGATAAGCCTATCATCCTTCTCTTGCGATATCGAGTGATCTTGATCCCAAGGATGTGCCCGGCTTCCCCTAAGTCCTTCATATCATACTATTTTGAAAGCCATGCCCTTACGTCTGACATCACCTTTACATCGTCACCGATGAGCAGAATGTCGTCTACGTATAGTACTAAGAATACCAATGCAGTTCCGACACGCTTTTTGTACACACAACTTTCGTATTCATTTTGATCAAACCCATAAGACTTTATTACTTGATCAAAACATTGGTTCCAAGCTCTGGATGCTTGTTTGAGTCCATAGATGGACTTCTTGAGCTTACAAACTAGGTGTTCTTGGCCTTTTTCAATGAAGCATTGGGGTTGTTGCATATAGATTTCCTCTTCAAGACTTCCGTTAAGGAAAGCCGTCTTGACATCCATTTGCCAGATTTCAAATTCGAGATGCGCAGCAATCGACAAGAGAATTCGGATGGACTTGAGCATTGCTACAGGTGAAAAGGTTTCCTCATTGTCGATCCCTTCTTTCTGAGTATAACCTTTCGCCACAAGCCTTGCCTTGAAGGTTTCCACCTTCCCGTCCGGTCCTCTTTTCCTCTTGTATACCCACTTGCAGCCAATGGGTTTGACCCCATTTAGTGGTTCGACTAGCTCCCACACTCTGTTATGATCCATAAAACCCATTTCGGCTTCCATTGTTGTTTGCCAAGAAACTGCATCCTGGTCTTGGATTGCCTCGTCGTAAGTCCATGGGTCTGATTCATCTTGACCGGGGACTAAGTCTGAGGACTCTCCTATCCCCATGAATCTCTCGGGTTGTCTCACAACCCTCCCACTACGTCGAGGTTCCGGTCGTGTAAGTGTGTCGTTTGGTATGTCATCTTGTACAGTTGGCACTGAGGTTTGCCCTCTAAGCTCATTTAAGGTAATCTCACTTCTGGGCTTTCTTTCATTCATATAGTCTTCTTCCAAAAATCTAAAGTGGGTGCTTATTACCACCCTTTGATCCTCGGGACCATAGAACATACACCCTTTTGTTCCCTCGGGGTATCCTATAAACAACCATAATTCTGATTGAGGATCCAATTTTCCGCTTCCTTGTCCAACATGTAGGCCGGACACCCCCAAATTCTCATGTGTCTCAAACTGGGCTTGCGCCTGGTCCACAATTCTTTGGGAGTTTTGGGAACCGACTTGGATGGCACCAAGTTCAGAATGTAAGTCGTTGTTTCCAAGGCATGACCCCAGAACGACTTGGGTAGATCCGCATAACTCATCATTGATTTAACCATTTCTAAAAGAGTTATGTTTCTTCGCTCTGCAACCCCGTTTTTGTTGAGGGGTTCCGGGTGCAGTTAGCTGGGATATAATCCCTTCATCTGACAAGTAGTTCAAAAACTCATCGCTGAGGTACTCGCCTCCACGATCAGATCGTAGAGACTTGATACGTTTTTCCTTATGATTCTCTGCTTGAGCCTTAAATTCTTTGAATTTGTCAAATGTCTCAGATTTATGCTTCATAAGGAAAATGTAGTCGTACCTTGAGTAATCATCAATGAAGGTGACGAAATACTCATAACCTCCTCTTGCTTTGATTGACATTGGACCACATACGTCTGTGTGAACAATTTCTAACACTTCTTTGGCTCTATTCCCCTTGGCTCCGAATGCCCTATTGGTCATTTTACCCTCCAAGCATGATTTGCAAGTTGGGATTGGTTCAACCCGGAGAGACTCCAATGAACCATCCTCTACCAACCTTTGAATCCTTTTTGGATTAATATGTCCCAATCTAAGATGCCATAGAAGTGTCTCGTTCATGTCTGATGAACGTTTTCTTTTATCGGAAATAGTTGATGTGTTATAGGATGCATTTCGTGAGTGGTGTGCACAGTTAATTGTATAGAGATTGTTCAACAACGTTCCATGACAGATAAATTTATCATAAAAAGAAATGGTAACAACTTTATCAAAGTAAACGAATATCCATCAAGGTAGAGTTTAGAAACCGAAATTAAATTCTTTCTAAAACTAGGAACGTAAAGAGCATCTCTTAACATTAAAACTTTGTCTTCAAAAGACAGGTGCACTTCTCCCACTGCTTCAGCTGCCACTCTCGTAGCATCGCCCAGCGTGATAGGGATCTCACTTACACTTAGCTATCGGGTCCGTTTGAACCCGTGAAGAAAACATGATCAGAGGACCCCGTATCCAATTACCCACGAATGGGTAGCATACGCCGCTAAACAAGTTTCAACAACTAGTGCGTGAGAATTACCATTCCGCTTGGGATTGGAACAGGCCAACATCCAATGTCCTCTTTTACCGCAGTTGAAACACTCCCCCTTTGGATTTTCCTTGACACCACCAGCATTCGTCATCTTACCATTGCCCTTAGCAACAGTTGAGTTTGATTGCTTATGGCTTTTGGTCATCTTCTTCTTCTTGCCTTCCCTTGGCCTAGAAGATAAAGACGGACCACTTGCCGTCAAAGCTTGAGTTTGGTGCCCCATCAACATCTCTGTCGAGACCAAAGCTTGTAACAAATCAGCTAGCGAGGCCAAAATGCTCAAAAACTTTTTGCTCAGAAAGTGAAGTACCAAATTCATCTGAGTCTCCAGATTATAATCTGCACCCAGAACCTCAAGTTTGTTCAGATGGGCCATCAATTTTGAGGACGTAATCCCTTACGGGTTTGCCCTCCACCATTATCAGCGACGACATCTCTCGCAAGGTGATCTGACGAGCCCTGCGTTTTCGACTCGTCAGTTGGCTCATCTGAATTTTTGTGTGTCAAGAATCCACTTGTGCTTTTGTGCAGTTAGGACAATCATAATTTTTTCGTTTCCAATCAATATAATTTACATACTATTCTATTAACTTTAAGTATATTAACAGTGGATTAAAAGGTTGCGACATGCTGAACTGAAATAAATAACTATTGTATAAACACAAAATTATCACATAATTCGATCACATGATTCATACTAAAATCTCAAAAAAATATGAACATGCATCAGCCAACATCTCAAAACAGTTTAAATAAGCCATGTGGGGTGGGTCATTATTTAAACACATTCAAGCAAGTTACAATCAAGAAACAGTTATAAACCTTTAATATCCAGATTAATAGTTGGCTCCCACTTGACCAATATAAAATTGAAAGGGACTTCGGGGAAGTATATGCATATCAATTTTATACCTAAGTAATAAATAAATCATGGAGGTCATAATTAATTCAATTTTATTATCCGGAATAAAATTGTCAATTAATTGTTTAAACATACTTAGTAATTTTTTAAGGTGAGATTTTTCCACAACAATTCTCATGCATCTCATATTTAAACACAATTTAAATAAGCACAAAATAATGCAAAACATCAAAACAAAAAATTAAACACATTGGGCACATATATCCAATTGTCACGGTTAATTTTTGTCATGTCTTGATCTCGAGAAATCATCTTCTTAGCCCTCATTGTTCGTCTTGAAAAGCTCCCACTCGACCGCAACATTTTTTTTAAAACGTCCTCCGTTCAGTGCGAGACGACGTCCCAAGATTGGGTAGCTCAGGTCTCGAACACGATCCCGTATCTACGCACACGCCGTTATTCCGCCCGCCATCATCGCCATCCCGCCGTCGCTAAGGCATCACTTCGTCGCATCATCGGATCCGGCGACTACGCGCCGCCCCGTAGCTTCTAGCGGCCCCCCCAGCGTCCCCGCTCGCGCGCCCGCCCCGATCGCCAGTACTCAGCCACGCCAGGCTTGCTCGCGTGTGCAGCGCCTCACTTCGCCAGCGTGCGTGTCAAATGTTCGAGTGTCAGTGTCGCGCCGGCATCCCGTCGCGCCAGCGGCACGCCCAATCTCGCCAGGTGCTCGGCCACGCCTGGGCTTACGCCCGCGTGCGTCGAGTACCTCTCTGGCAGCCCCGTTTGCGTCCGCTTAGCATTTCGTGCCTTGGCCCGCGTACGTCCGTGCACTTGGTCCCCGGTTTTAATTCTTCGTCCTCGATTCGGTTACAATTTATTTACAATAAAAATAAATAAACCTAGATCTAGACTAGTCTATTACATTGATCAAATCAAACAAATCCTAATCTACTCGTGGATTTTCTCATTTAGGCAAAAACGAATCGAAGCTAATCGAATTAAAAACCACAATTTATATGCATGCATAAATATAAACATTCATCAAATACCATGACAATTGGATACCTGCAAAAAAAGATCTAGCAATTCTACTATCCAATTTCAAATTTAATGAAAACGAATTAAATTACAATTTAAAATTGAGTCAAAACCGAGGCTCGATACCACTTGTTGGGGAATTAATTGCGGATCTATTCGGGATGAATATTTAAATACAAATTTAATTCTAACAATTATTACTAGCATGAATTAATCCTATATTAATTCAAATAATAATTCAACAACCAATCATGCATATAAACAGTTCACATAAATTCCTACTCATGCGGAATTACTACGGGTTTATGTGAACTAACCTCTCGGAGTGACAACCATTGAGAAGATGGATCCCGTTCACACGAACACACCAAAAAGCCTTCTCAAGTATTCCCTTATCCTTGTTCAACAATCCGGTGGTAGGAACTAGCGAACAATTTAACAAAAGGAAAAACAAAATAATGTTGCACCACCTTTGTGGATTTCTAATTTTTCCAACACATGGAATTACTTTGGGGATGAAACACTCATCCCCTATTTATAGAGGGGTTGTTGGTCAAAAATTTGTGCATGAATAAGATGGGAAATTTTTTTTCTTGATCTCCAAGAAATCTTGAATATATCCAACATATTTTTTTCTCCATATTTAAAATATTCCACAAAAATCCCAACTCCTCTTGTTATGGTATTTTCGAAAATAATAAGGAGTAAGAATCCAAGATTTGGATCTTCTTGAATTTTATGAGATATTCTTGTATTCCAAGAATACATATCTTCCATAATATCTTTTCAAGAAAATCAAGAAAATCTTTCTTCTCCTTATTTATTCAAAATTTTCGAAATATGCTTAATAAATAACCAAGTGGGAGATTTCTTGAATTTAATGAGATAATCTTGTATTCCAATAATACATATCTTCATTCCATAACAAAATTCAAAGAAAATCTTTCTCCCTCTTTTATCCATAAATTTCGAAAAATTAGAGGAAAATTAAGCAACAATATTTATTTTATTTTAATCACCTTTTTCAGTTATTGGACTATTTGTTGGGCTACTCAGGGGGCCTTTAGGAGAATTAAGATTGGACCTTCTAATGGACCTTGAATATCTAATATTGAGCCACAATATAATTCAAGCCCATAAATATTAATTAATCCCACTACATAATTAATATTGCACTATCCATCTTAACCCATATTACTGTTAATATGGCTCCCGGTTATTATTTCCCGTGTTTAAGATTATCCAGCCCATTAATTAATTCGAGCCACTGAAATAGTTTTCCATTAATTAATATCTTTTGTCCTTGGTCAAGGAACGGTTCAACATTATTATCCATACCGGAAACTAATTCCATTTGCAAGATTTGGTATGATAAATCTTATGAACCTCCCAATGGGGCAAATCAAACAAGCGTACTCGCACACGATTCTTCGTATTAAATCTTATCAAGTACCCTTCGCAGCCTTGTTGCCAGGGTTTTAGAAAGTATCTTATATATGCATCCGATCAGGGAAATAGGACGGAACTCATTAAGCACCTCTGCAGCCTCCTTTTTCGGGATCAATACAATAAATGAGGAGTTGAGGCCTCTAACCAGTTTGCCATTGCTGTGAAATTCATCGAGCATTCTAAGGATATCTTCTTTGACCACGCTCCAACATTCTTTCAAGAATCTGAAGTTGAAGCCGTCCGGGCCGGGACTCTTCAAAGATTCACAACTCTTTATCACTTCCAGAACTTAATTTTCTGTAAATTTCTCAACCAACATCAAATTGTCATTTTCTGAAATTTTTTGTCAAACACTTCTGGATCCAGGGCTGGCCGAATACCGCTGGTACTACTGTATTGCTTTTGAAAGTGATCCCTCACTCCCTCCTTTACAAGATTAACGTCTTCAGTCCATACTCCATTAAAGATCAGCCCCGTCAACTCATTTTTCTTTCTTCTGAAGTTTATCGCTCTATGAAAGAAGCTAGAGTTCACATCACCTTCGTTTAGCCACTTTATTTTAGCTTTTTGAGCATACAAACTTTTACGTTGGTTGAGACTCCTGAATAAGTTTGCCATTTTCTCCTTCCTTCTCAAAATCTCCTCGTCATCAAGCCCCATCGTATCATCGATCATGTCACCCTGCTATCTATTGATCCAAATGTATCCCTATTCCAATTTCTCAAATCCACTTTCAATCTCTTCAGTTTTTCTTTGACTCTGACCCCATGCCACCCCTCGAATTCATAACTCTTCCAAGATTCTTCCACGATTTTTTTGAAATCGGGATGGGAGCACCAAACATTAATGAATCGAAAAGGCTTCGGGCCCCAATCCACACTTTTTGTTTCCAAAATAACCGGGCAATGATCTAATATTGTCCTGTGAAGACCGCGGATGGTAACACTTGGCCAGCTTATCATCCATCTGTTACAAACAAGTATTTGGTCTAACCGACTCTTGCAACTGCCATCAGTTCTGTAGCACGTGAATTTCCGACCTATCAACGATAAATCGATTAAGTTCGCCTCCCTGATAAATTCATCAAAAGCTCCTATGTCTCTGTGATCAATAGTCTCACTTTGACCCACCCTCTCATTAACCCTCCTAATAGCGTTGAAGTCGCCTGCTAAACAAATACAACAATCGCTATTTTGTTGCACAACCAAATTCAAACGATCCCACAATTATATTTTATCTACTGAATTGCAGGATGCATAAATATTAATAATGCAACATGTTATCCTCTCCAACCCCCAATAACCTCTCACTATGACCGCCCCATCCATATCCCAATGACTAGAACATGCAAATTTTTCAGAATCCCAGATTGAGATGATACCTCCGGATCGTCCATTTGAAGCCTTTGCAGCCCCATCGAATTATCCCGGCCCCCATAAACTTCTGCAAATGTTCTGATCCACTTTCTCCAATTTGGATTCCTGTATGCAGCAAAAGTCCGCTCTGTGAAAGTTGACCAGATCACGTACCTCTTTGCTTTTAATCTTACTCCCCGCCCCTCTGATGTTATAAGAGATTAACTTCATTGGGGACACAATTCCTTAGCTCCTTTACTAGACGATTCCATTTCTGCCAGCCTTGTAACCATTTCTTCATCTGACCCTCTAATGCCGATTTTTTTGCCCAGGTTCCATGTACTAATCGCCTCATCCCTGATTTGTTGAGAAATGATATCCTCAGGATCATTCTCTGTTTCCGACCGGGAATTCGAAACCACAACCTGGCCTAACTCTATGTTACTGACAAAGTTTGAGAATTCCTTCAACTCCTTTTTTTTCTCTCTGATTTTTTCCTTTCCTTTTAGTTTTCTCCTTCCTACAACGCCTTTTCCTGCCTTCCCTGTGTCGATTTGATTTGCTGCACCCATGGTAACACCTGTCTCGATAGATTTATGCTGAGTTTTGTTAAAGTTTGCGCTGGGAAAGTTTGGTTCTGGGATTTTGCGAGAGTATGAATCTGGTTCGGGATTAGAATTTAGGGTATCGGATGGAGAATTATGTGGAAGAGCCGCGTTCTCTTTGGTGGTTAGGGTTTGGTTGAAGGTGTGAATTTGGGGCTGGAGATTTGGGGACTCAGTAGAGGGTTGGGAATCGGGGATTAGGGACAAACTGGGTGTTTGAGGGACACTATTCTGGGATGTAACAGGGCTGATCGCTCGATCCATTGACTGTTTCAAATTGTAACTCGGGTACCGAAACATTTTTGTCGACTTTCGAGAGATCCGACTTGGCCACCGCCTCCTTTTCACTTATTGAGGTTTCTAACCCCTCACGCGTGTCTGGTTCAACGCGTCGCCATACTGAAACCCTATCTCCGTTCACTTCCAAATTCTCCGGTTTGAAAACTTTCGAGAACTGCTCCTCCGCATCTTCTTCCATACCGTCTTCACGTCCTATCACAGAATTAGGGGAAAAACCCTCCTCCTGTGACAACTCATAATCGGATTCCTCAACTAGATTGATGTCCTCGTTCCCCTTGAATTTACATGTGCATTGAGCTTCTTCCATGATTTGAATAACAAAAGATATCCCATCTATTTAGATCTGCATTAGATAATCTATCTTTCTCATGATTGTTGTAGATAACAAAACCCTAGCCTCATCCAGATGAGCCTTCTGCTCCGATAGAGAGTCAAGTTTCATGAATAGACCCAAATTTGCTCAGGCCAAAGAAAAGAATTTGTTCGACCAGGAATGTAGTGGAACTCCGATCCATCTAGTCCAAATCTCTCGGTGTTGTTTGACGTCCGTCTCCTCCCAAGGTCTAAGCCAATCGAACCAGTATTTCAACCATTCATCAAACCCTTCGATCAAATCCTTGATCCTCTGATTAGGTGTCGTTTGTATAAACAACATATTACCACCTAAAGGTCTCAGTTTCATCTTACCACCACACTCCCCCTCAAGTTCACCTATATATTCCTCCCATGGAAATTCTCTTTTCAGATGGCCGGTGTAACACTCTTTTAACCAGCTTTTTTCTGTGTTTGATGTTTGGTAACATACCTTTGGTAACCACACCATACTTGCATTGTCTCCCTTCCGCTGTCCCTGGACAACCTCCGCGAAAGAAACATCATCTTTCCTCACTCCGGAGTTGACTGGGAAGCTCTTCACAAAGCTGGTATTAATCGGTTTATGTTCTTGCTTCTGCATCTCCTCCCTTCCAAATCTAGGGATAAAGGCCCTAAGTTTGTAGCTACCCAACCAGATGTTATTCAAACCCTCAAGAATTTTTGCTTGGTCGTATCTCTTCGGGTACCGGACAAAACCGAAGCATTTGCCGTATTTGTCCTTCTTTTTGGGGCAGAACATATCACTCACCTCGCCAATCTTCCTGAAGCACTGTAGTAAATCATCCAAAGAACAATTCTCTGGAAATTTTTTGAAGAGAAAGTTGTGTGAATTCCCTACTATCTCCTCAAACGTCGTATCCCTAGGATTTCTACCTACATACTTCCGATCACGATTATCCCTAACATCGACCCTTCTACCATTCAATCTGTTCGGACCAGGGTGGCTTGGGTAAAACCTATGGTTAGGGAAAGATTTTTGCCTCACCGGTTGTCTCTCGGAATTTAGGTCAGGATGAACTACCCTTCTCCCCTTCCTCACCTCTCTTCACTCTCCACACTCTCTCTAACATTTTGCCGTCACTTGTTCAATTCGTGTGTGGCGTAATACTATTAAATTCAGATCGTTAAATTGAACAATTATTTAGAGAAAAAAAGTTAGTTGGTTCCATAACTTTCATGTAATTTGTTTTTCATCAAAAAAAAATTAACTATCCAATTTTGATTGTATAACGATTTCGATTGCCCAATTTGGTCCAATTTATCCTGAAAAATAGAAAATTCTGTTGTTTCAATCACGCACAAGTTACATGCCGATTAAAATTGGGGGTTTTCGAGCTTATGCTACCTCTGTCCCAGATCAGTTTTCACAGATGACTTTTACACGCGTTTTTGCAAGCGAGTTTCGTATTAGTAATTGAAATGATAAAGTGACTTTTAAGGAGGGGTATGATAAATGAGTCCCTAATCTATCATATCCCTCCTTAAAAGTTACTTTTTCATTTCAATTACTAATACTAAACTTGCTCGCAAAAACGCGTGTAAAAGTCAACTATGAAAATTGATCTGGGACGGAGGGAGTAGCTGATATGGACGCTAATTGTTACAAAAAATAATAATGTTTTCTACAAGTTAGGAATGATATTCTTGCTCTTTCTAATTTTTTTAAAATAAATTTTTAGCCTCTACGTTAGTTATGAGATCGAAAATCCCTAACTATAATCGGCATGCGATTTGCATGACCAAAAATGTCAAAATTTTCTTTTTTTCGGAGAAAATGAGATCATAATTGGACAATCGAGATAGTTATAAACACTATTTTCAGAACTGGGAATCGGTCATGGAACAAATCTGATTACCCTTAAAATACTATTTTTACGGTTGAGCCAAAAAAAAACCGATCACAACCTAAAAACCTGGTCAAAACTGGAAAACTGGTAAAACCCGTTGAACCGATTTTTATTATATTTTAATTTTTTTAATTAATTAAAAACTTAATTCTTATTTTTATCATCTTTATTTTAAATTGTATTGTGTTGTCTATGATTCTCTTATGTATACCAAGTGTCACTACTTGAAAATTAAGTCTTTCTTAAATAGTGATATTTTATATGTATAATGATGATATTTTGTATATATAATAATGAAACTGAAAAAGAGAGGGTCCCCTAAAGTAAAATATAGAACATATGATTAGAAATGTTTTTTAAATAGAGTTCAAAATCTACATTTTAAACTTTTTTTTATTAGAGATAGCCTAAGATAAAGATAAGTTTGATGTATGAAATAATCGGAGAAAAAGTTCTTTTTGTTCCCTTAATATTTTTCGTAGTTCATTTTTCATTTAAAAAAAATTAATTATGAAATTTTATTCTCATAACTATCTTGATTGCATTATTTTGATTTCATTTTTCTACAAAAAATAGAAAAAATATATATTTTCCAATCAAACGCAAGTCACGTGTTAGTTAACGTTAGGATTTTTAAGCTCGTAGCTGAAGTGAATACTAAAAGTTCATTTAAAAAAACAAATGAACAAGAAATTTCTCCAAGTTAGGAAAAAAATAAATTTATTTCAGAAATGAGTTTCCACATAAACTACGAGTTTTGGAAATCCCAATTTTGATATGTACGTGATAAAAATTATTTTTTTTTTTCTATTTTCCCAAAAATAAGATTAAAATTGAACAAATGAAATAATTATGGAATCAAAATTAAATAGTTATATTTTTTTAGAACATAAAACGAATAAAAAAAACATGTTTTTTCTCGAAGTATTTGTACAAGATTCCACTAATTTAAAACACTATTTCAACCGTTCCAAACCCCACCTCCTTTTGCTTCCTTGGAGCAGTGCACACAACGCTCCCCACAGGCCACAACCCCCTATATATATGAGATAACTTACAACCCTCCACTCCAAACAAACACAATCAAAACAAAACCCCCCAAATATTAAAAAAACGCAATCTCTATCCATCCATTCATTCCATGTTTCTCTGAAATCAAATGGCGGATCGCATCAAGGGCCCGTGGAGCTCCGAAGAAGACGAGCTCCTACAGCACTTGGTTCTCAAGCACGGCCCGAGAAACTGGTCCATCATCAGCAAATCCATTTCGGGCCGGGCCGGCAAGAGCTGCCGCCTCCGGTGGTGCAACCAGCTCTCCCCTCGGGTCGAGCACCGCCCTTTCTCGCCCCAGGAGGACGACACCATTATTCGGGCCCACGCCAAATTCGGTAACAAATGGGCCACCATAGCCAGACTCCTTTCGGGCCGAACCGACAACGCCATAAAAAATCACTGGAATTCCACCCTCAAGCGCAAATCCCACGACGAATTGGACCGACCCGCCAAAAGATCCGCCAGCTCCGGGTCGGGCATCGATTTAAGCGATTCGGGTTTAGCCGCAGTGTCAATTTCGCACGTGTGTAAACCGGTGGCCAGATCCGGCGCCGTTTCGTCCCCGCATGACCCTCCGACCGGCCTCAGCCTTTCCCTTCCCGGAGTTGAGTCTACCCAACTCAGTAACGAGTCAACTCAACTCGGTACAGTGTCTTCCTTATTTAAACCCGACTCAATCCAACTCAGTAACGAGTCAACTCAACTCGGTACCGAATCAGCCCTATTCAATCCCGAGTCCATCCAACTCGGTTTTGAGTCAACCGAACTCGGTACCGAGTCGACTCACCGGAAAACTGATCCCATCCAACTGCTCCCGCCGCCGGCGCTCCCTGTTAGAGTGGGGGTGGTTGCGCCGCCACGGGACATGGCTTTTACGGCGGAGTTGATGGCGGTGATGCAAGAGATGATAAGGGTGGAGGTGAGGAATTACATGATAGGGTTAGAACAAAAGCAGAAGAAGATGGGGATATGCAATCAACAGGCAAATGTGAATGAGGGATTCAGGGTTATGGCCATCGGAATTAGCAGGATTGATTAACAACTTGTTTGAATTGAATTTGGTGATGATAATAGGGAGAAAACAAACTTCATTATTGTACAATGAGAAATTGAAAAATGGCCAAAACCAATAATTTTGGTATGGAAACTAAAAAACAGAGGAATTAAAGGGTAAAATAAGTTTCGATTATGCTCTCTCATCTTTAAACCATATCATTCCCATTATTATTATCATCACATTATTAAGAAAAAATAGTTGTAATGGTCCAAGAAATTTTTTCCTTTAATAAGCTCTTATCAAATTACATTTTTCCTCAATTATAAGAAAAATAAAATTTTTGATTTTTTTATTTTAGCATTAATGTTTTCTTATTTTGCAATTTGTTCACAAATGCTTATAATCCTTGAACTCTCAAAGCAAATTGGCCTTGGACCCATATAAAGATGTAAATAAAGATTAATATTTGAATATTTTGACTAAGTCAATAAGAGTAGTTATTAGTAAGTTAGTTTGTTAGTGTTAGTTATATTGGCAGTGTCACGACCACCCATATTTAACACCACTTAATATGAATATAAATATGAATATAATTTAGCTATAAATCTGCTATAATTTTATTTTATTTTTTTCCCGAACATTATGACATCAACATCATCTCATGTTTATTCTATATTCTTTATGCCTAATAGGTTCCCATGTTTAACAAGTGTGGGTTTTGAAAAGCAACGAATATTGATATTAAGTTTTCGTCACTTTACTATTATCAAATCCTTATAATTAATAACCTTATTCCTTTCATTCTATAGCAACTTATTAAGACTTCCTATAACGAAAACTACTCTATGTAGTCCCAAGCAGTGTATTAGCAAACATTAACAACGCTCCAGGCTAAATGAATAGTTGCGCGGCTTTTTCTTTTTTTCTTATAGGGTTTTCTCTGACTTGACTCAGCTTGACCTACTTGACTCAGCAGTTAGAGTATCACTTTCATACGGCGAGAGTCATTGGTTCAAATCCAATAGTAGGTAAAACCGCCGAAACCCCCGCTTTTGATGACATGAAATGACAAGCACGATCGACAACAAGGAGTCAATTGAATGACCAAAGCATTGGTTGCTCTAATCGACTTAGCCTTCTTCGACCGCCTTTGACACCAACATATCAAGGAACCCCACCCCGTCCCAAATAGGCGAACAAGAACGAAATTTGAATAAAGGCGAGAGAGAGAGAGTTGATACTCAACTCACCTCCCCTCTTCCACAATTAGGTGAAGACACGGGATGCCGGTAATCTTGTTTTCGGCCTAGCCCCCGTCTTGATGTATTCCCTTTCTCCTCGTTTGTTTGGCGTGGTCCAATCGGTTCTTGTCGATATCCATGGGCTAGTTTATTTTTTAGGACCATAGTCTTTGTTGTCGTCTAGTGGTCCATCGTAGGTAAAGTGCGAAATGTAGTAGGAGAAGGTTCCATCCTCTCTCCATCCTTTGTACCTCTCTTTCCGGTTTGCTATGCTAGCCTTACAAGTCAAAGTATTCCAATTGGGCCTACACTTTCCATTAGCATTCTAAGTTGTACAAGTGGTATCGGTCTTGATGTAGTACAATCCGTTGTTTTTCATATAGCGAGGACCGTGAATTGCTTGATCCTTCCTCTAAAGCGGGTGGGGATTGAGACCCAGACCGATGAGGGACGAGGAATGGTCTTAAGCGTCCAGGAAAAGGTGAAATTGCTTTATCGGGGAGCCTCGGGGAGGTCGGGGTATTCAATCCCATGATACTCAAGGAGCAAGGCGTCAGATCCTAATCCTAAGGGTTCGACTAATACATCGTAAAAGCGAGATCCGAGGTTTAGGGTTCTAAAAGGGAAACGACACCCCCCTATTTGTCGCTAAAAAGCAGGACTGAAGGCGTGCTAGGATGAATGCAACTTCTATGTATTTCCCATCGCATTTTTATAAGGAATGTACTCCTTCATATTCCATCTTTTAACGATGCTTGCCAATTCGAATCCCGGAGCACTTAGATCGATTTGAATGCGATTTTATTATCAAACCTCTTTGCCTATAAGCCCGAAAAAAGCCCAACAATTGATCACTTTTGTCGCTCCTTGAATCACTAAGATAAAACTTTCTCCATTCGTCACCTCTATCATACTTAGAAAGAAGGTTTAATGATATTTAGTATTCAACTAATTGCATAGATCAAATCGTGTATCAGATATCGATGATCGGAAGGCTTCTAGCCCATACCATTCTATGGGGTTGAATCCTCTACTAATTAGGCTATCAATGTATTAAGAAAGCGGAAGACAGATCTTGATTGGATTTTCACCGCACTCGAGGATGGTTGGTTTTGACATTCAACCCCGCCTTAAAAAAGTGCGATTTGAGGAAAACTTCGGAGATGCTTTCTTGCATTCAATAGATTGATCCATCTTCGTAAGTAAGTCTTCTATTCATCAATCGTAGAGGCCCTTAAAAGTTTGTAAATTTGAAAGAGCCTTTTTTTCCGTCCGGGGAGAGGTTCTTTCCCACGTGAGAAGTGGACAAGCCATTTGACACGCTTTGGACAACTGAATTGGCGCGAACTTTGTGACTTTAAAATAGCGTATGTAATGGATATGTCAATTCGATCCCGAAATCCCGCTCTTTTTGAAGGATAGTGTTCAGTCGCTTTTCGGCCCCAGCCCCTAGCTTTGTGAGTTCTAAAAGCTCTCTGCCGCAAGGTAGAGGCACTCAATGTGGATTCGAAATGGTCCGTGCCAGACGGAAAGCCACGGAAGCAAAGCTCACCCTCCATCGATTGAGCAGGCGAAGGTCTAATTTTCATCTCTTCGGTTCAAGCCTTAGTTGTCTAAGTTTATTTCCCGGTAGCCTACAACATTTGAATCTGTTAATGTCCTCTAACAAAGAGTTGTCTTGAACCTCGGTCTTTCGAGGCGATCCATAGGAGCAATGGAGTATGAGGTGACCTTGCATGAAGCGAGGTATTCAATGAGATATACTGGTGCTTCCTTCGCTTACCCGTAACATCACATATGCAATTGTTGTACACAAATACATTTGTCTTTAAAGACATCGGCCTTGTAGCGATTCCGAGTCAAGGTCCAAGATTTGAATTCATCAATGTCTTTCTTTGTTCTAGTAGCAGTTATACTCTTTTAGGCGAGATTGATTGGATTCTATTTTCCAGCCCAACCCTTAGCTGCTAGCTCGTTAGCTACGCCAATTTCAACTGCATATACCACTCACTCTCCTGCCTAGGATCGCTTCGTTACTTATCAGTAGCATGAAGATCCCTATATAAAAATAGAAAGAAAGAGAAAAGAGTCGTATTTTCAAAAACAATCCATCGAAGAGGGGACTTTTCAAGATCTTTTCTTTTCCGATTTGTAGCTAAGGTTCGCTTCAGAAGTTCAACTGCAAAGTCGCTATACGAGGGTAAACCCAATAGTAGGGGAGAGCTAATTCTTGTACATATGGAGTGATAAAGTTATTGGTTGAGCAACCTATATCAAATGAACATATATAATCACCAAATAGTAATATTAAGGAAGCAAGTAAATCTAATGGTTTAAATTTAATTCTTCACTCTTCAACACTTAAGGATGTCTTTCATTTACTCATTCCTCATAAGAAAAATCTCCAATTTTAATCTTAATACACTCAAGGATTTACATACTAATTGATAATGGACATATAAATTTTTTTATATATAGAATCTATTACAGATTACATCTGTTAAACACAATAACGACCTTATTTGGCTTGGTTAACTACTCATTATTGTCTAACTGTGTCCTCGTCCTCATTACTGGTATCATAACTTAATAAAATTATAAAATAAAATACAGTTCAAGTTTACAAATGAATCTGTAGACAACAATCCACCTCATGCTACTACTACCAATATACATTTGTGACCCCACGTACACGAGCACACACTGTCGCGATTCATCGGCTCAGTGTCGATGGTCGAGCAATAGTATATCGGTTCATGGTAACATCATGTAGTGGAAGTAAGTGAAATCAATTTGCTTAAAAACTGACAGTGCATTCTGTATCAGATAATAACAATTTCCAAAATTCGTAACATAACCTAATTCCCAAAAATACCATGACTACCACACACGTATCGCCACTTGATACACATGAATAACCACACACGCTCACGAGCACATGCTGCTGCAGTCAACGGCTCAGTGGCGGCGATCATCCACTAGCATCTTAGCAGCGATAACGTTATGTAGAAACAAGGTAATTGGGGTCATTCTTATTGTCCATTATATGTCTCACACTTAACAAGTTTATTTTCCTTTGTCTGATGAGTTGAGCGAGAATTCAAATTTTATAAACGGTTAATACGCGTCAAATTACATTAAATCAAAAATTCATGAAGTGTGTAACTTTCATCCTTAACTTACACTAAACTTAATTAAACACAACAATAGAGCACTTTCCTAATTAAGCCATTATAATAATTATTTCTAATATATCACTGTTGAATAATCAACTAGTTGTAGTTTGGTTATTCAGTCCTTACTTATCAATGTGCACTATTAACATTTATAATTAAGACAAACAATTATTTATTCCCATTATGAAATCAAATATAAATTGCATCATTTCAGGACAGTCCTTCAAGCACTAACACCAAAATTACACACGAATATTATTTATTCACCTTCATAATAATCACAACCGAAGAATTTGCATTTTATAATAAATAGAACTTCACTAAATGAAAACTAAGAAGTGCACACAACATATAACATAAAACTTACTGGCATAGCTGAGCTCCTACATAGACAGTCTACAGGATGCAAATCGTGCTCTGATACCACTCTGTCACGACCACCCATATTTAACACCACTTAATATGAATATAAATATGAATATAATTTAGCTATAAACCTGCTATAATTTTATTTTATTTTTTTTCCGAACATTATGACCTCAACATCATCTCATATACCAACATAACCCGATTTCACGCCAACCATAACCTGTTCGCATTCACACACACACACACACACACACACACATATATATATATATATATATATATATATATATATATATATATAAAAGTTATAACAAATACCAATAAACCAGTCATCCAAATTTAACCCCCAAGCCAACACACACTAGTATGTATAAGCTCTAATAACATAATATAAGATAGCACAATCCCAATAGCGACAAAATATAACAACAGAAGCACAATAAGCTACGGTATGCCCGACAGGTCGTCATCTATGTACACAGCCACTCAAAACCTGCAGGAGCTCCATAGCCCGTCCAGTAAATCCAGCACGTCACATCTTATCAGAATTACCTACAATGCATAAACTAGGTGAAACATATAAATCTCAGTAAGCAGAAATTATGCATGACGCTGTGAATCTTTGAAAATCCTCCCCATGCACTCTCTTTTGAAATCACAATTTATTTATGAAACACTCGCAGGGCCCCTGGCACACTGTTATACATCAGAATGAGCTCAACATCCACATAATCAAATGACCAATATAAATATCACATAAGTATGATCCGGACGTGAGGCCCATCCTCTTGTGGCCCAACAGGGGTTCTCCTCGCACATACGCCCCCTACGTCCACCAAGAAGTCATCCCACCACGCCGAATCATAAGGGTGCAGTCCGAGGATCCACCCTCTAACGGCCCAGCGAGGTCCATCACCAAATTCGACCCCCTGTCCGCTTAAGAAGTCCCCTCACTGAACACCCACACAACATATCACAAATACTCGATAAGGGTTCTCCTTGCACATACGCCCCTTATCATATAAAACGCCCCACAAGGGTTCTCCTCACACGTACGCCCCTTGTGTTTCCAATGTATAACCAGTGGCCAAAACACACACATCATCTGCTCAAATATCTTCTCATGATAATGCATGGTATGGATGATGCAGTGCAATGCAACACAAGATATCTCACAATTCACATAACGCCGAACTCACAGATTCGATTCATATAAAATATCGAGCTCACAAGCTCCTTCCACGATAACCACTGAATATTAATCAAATATCACAATTCACGTAATCTCCACGTATTATCAATTAAACACATATAATTCACAAAATATTATGTTTATGCAATGTAGTTGCAAATGAATTTCTACTTACCTCGAAGTTGTAAAATGTTGATAACTCGAACTTTTAAATCACCTGATCGCCTTCCACCAACAAAACTAATAAAAATATCATCTCAAATTATTAATTAATTATATTAATAATAAAGTTATCTTCTACAAAAGATTCATTTAATTTCTTTGTGATCCTACTTAATAATAATTGATCACAACGAACACAACTCTTGAGTATTAGCTAAGGGTATCATCATTTACTTTATTAATCTTGGCTTTTCAGCTACTTATCTTTCATAACATTGCTAACAAATTTCCATATTTTCCAAATTCAACTATAATTGTTATTAATACAATAAGTTGTCTAGTGCAAGTTTACTACCTTCATAGGAATTTTAACCATACGAATTAGTAGAAAAATAATCTAATTATCTATAAGACAATATAGTGAATATTAATGCCTGCACTACGTTTAAAGTGTAAGAAACTTTCAAACATTGTTGATCGATCCAGTAGGTAAGTTGAAGGGTTATATTCATTAACACCAAGTTTAATATTTCTAATACATTAGATTATTATTATCATATTAAGACTGCTTTACCTTGTTGATTTGAGGGTATTCTCCATATCATGCTTTGATTATCTCATCCTAAGTGAATCACCATAAACTTAACACAACACAATTTCATTATACTGTAAGTTAATAAGACTTAATTTAATTCACATATAGAGATCTCAGATATTTAGAACTCTATCAATTTGACACCCAATTTAGTGAAGCCATACTACTTTCAACAATTTTAGCTTCACAACACCAATTAATATACTACACAATTAAGGTTAAAAATAAGTTCAGCTCGTAAAATACCTGCTTCCCTTTTTCTCCTAATACTCCTCGATGCTTCGCCCTTCCTTACTTTATTTTTCCTTCTATTTCCTGTAACCCCTGCTACGGATTGCTATTGTTTATTATGGGGATATACATCCCTACCACCGCCTTAACTTTAATTAGCTTCTCTATGAAGCTTTCTATATATTACTTATTATATATTTTATTGTTATAAATATTATATTAGTATTATTATTAGTATGCTACAAGTTGCTGAAATTTGTGTGCATATATATATATATATATATATATATATATATATATATAAACACACATACATACACGACTTAAATGCATGCATTCATATAAATATATATAGTGCGCAAACACATATGTTTATATATATTCATTAGATTTTTTTTAATTATTATTATTCTTTTAAATGATATCATATATTAATTATCTTAAATTCTAATAAAGACCAATAAAATCATAATGAGGTTCTCTCACCATTAAATATATACAAGTGTAATAGTAATAATTTAATATTTACAATCAAGATTAAATAATACAAGAACATAAGTAAAATTGAGATAAAATCATACAAGATCATAAATATCACATATATAATGAGAGCAAGTCATGCATAAATTATATTGATTAATGAGTAGTGAGGAGCTAATGAGGAGCTGAGTCTCACAGTATAATGACAAATGTGCAGTGAAGAGCTCGGGTATGTAATACCTTACATTATAACAATTAATACTGTAAGGCCCTGTTTGGTAGCCGCTTGCTACATTACTGACGATTCGACAACATGGTCAGACAATTAAGCATACAATACAACAACGGAGGTGAGTGTTTGGTATAGCAACTTAAATCCACCGATTAAATTGTTGTGGTGGACACGAATCTGCTTCTTTCCTTGTTGCCTTTAATACAAAATTTATTATGAATGATCTGGTCCTCAATAGTTTTGCAAAATGACAATTTTACCCTCGTATCAAGATCCCACACATTTCATTCTTTCTAAATCGCCACACATCCCACCACTGAAATGGTATAGTACTTGGTATGCGTAGAAATCTGAGCAAGGGAGGGGAGTGGTCAATAAAATAGATCTATGATTGACAAAAGTATTGAATACACATGGAATTTCCACAACTACCTTCCAATTACACACACAATAAAAGGAAGAAAAAAAACCTGGAACAAAAGAACAACAAATATGATAAAACCCAAGAAATCACAATACTAGCAAGTGAATTGTTTTAGAAATTTCGGGTCCTCCCTATAAATCCAAGTCGGAAATCTAAATCCCAACTTAAATGGGTTTTGAAAATACAAAGATTTGGAAGACTCGTCCATATAAGCTAACGGATTCACCCCGAAATTGGACTGAAGGAGTTCCCGATGAGAAAACGGCATCGTTTGATCGGCCACACGAAACCCGACCCGACTACCCTTACCCATCCCACTATGCCACCCTCGAAACCCTTCCTGGAAAGACACCCGCGACGCCGTATCACCGCCGTCAAAATTCGGCGCAGAAAACAAGGACGAAGAATTGATATGGAATTTACGGGGCTAGGATTTTGCCCTTTCTCGATGAACAATGGTAGTGGCAGATAGGTTTCTCCAGATCCAGATAGGCAATTGTGAGGATGAATTATGGAGAAATGAGGAGATTTCATCTTTATATAAGCCGCTGACACTATTACATAGCGATGGCCCATCTCCTCAATTTTTGTAAGATAAGTCCTCTGAAGCGCAACAGTGATTAGAAACGGGCCATGGTATTATCGTGGGCCTTCAAGATATTAAAACGTACTTACCAAACAATTCTTTTTCCCATATTAGCCCCACGATAACAACCCAAACGCGGCTACCAAACGGGGCCTAAGGGTATTATAAATAGATCAGGATAGATTACTTTTCATTTTTCATTGGTTTTGTATCATCATCTTCACATGTAACAGATTCTTCTTTCTTCTATATACAGTTTACATTCATCTTCAATGAATCCTTTCAATATTTGTTTGAATGTTAAGATGGTATCAGTTTTTTGAATCGCGATTTCTCGATTAATCTTCTTGTTAAGCTTAGGTTTATGTTTCATAGATTTTTGTTGTTTGACCATTCTTCGACCGTTCTTCGACCGTTCTTCGATCATTTCTTTGAGTTTTATACTCAATTTCATCGTGTCTATCACGAATTCTGATTGTTTCTTTGATTTTCTCTTCGATTTCCAAAAATTTTGAAGTTATGGCGACTTTTTATGGTGCGTCTCTAAATCCTACCGAAAATCCCTTATCCCCGTTGGCGTTGCATCCGAACAACAACCCTGCTATTTTCATTGTTATGGAGCCATTGGATGGCACCAATTTCATCTCGTGGAGTCATGCTGTAAAAAGAGCGTTGAGCGTCAAGAATAAAGCCCCACTCATTGACGGTTCGTTGCCAATTCCAGCTGAGGAATTTGGACAAGTTTGATGATCCCTTGTTGTATCTTCTACCTGGTGAGGTGTATGACAATTTGGATGTGTTTGGACTTCTCATGGAGACAAGGGTTGTGAGCCATACAAAATGCAGATTTGCTATCTGTGTAGAGGTTAACTGCTTGAGGGTGAGAAACTTTTAAGTCTTGTAGTATGTAAAGGATCCACTGAATCTCACATGTTGTTGTGCAAAGAGCTATGTATTCAGCTTCTGCAAATGATTTGCTTGTTGTATTCTGCTTCTTGGACTTCCATGATATTAATGAATCCCCTAGATAGACTACATATCCAGTGATACTTCGCCTTGTTTCTTCACACATTGCTCAATCTGAGTCACTAAAGGCATGCAGTTGAAGAGAATTGTTAATAGAATAAAAGTCTTGATGTACCTTAGAAGTTTGTGTACAGCTGCTAAGTGGTCTTCAGTTGGTCTGCTCATACGTTGTGTCAATGTTTGCACAACATAAGAAATGTCAGGCCTAGTGATGGTGAGGTATAATAGTTTACCAACAAGCTTTCTATACAAAGAGATATCTTTAAGAGCAGGAGCAGTAGAGTTAGAAAGACTGTGTTTTGAATCCATGGGTGTGGAACTGAGCTTACATCCCAAGTAACCACTATCAGTAAGCAAGTCTAAGGCATACTTCCTTTGACAGAGCTGTAAACCTGTGTTATTGCGAGCAACTTCAATTCTCAATATGTACTTTAAGACACCAAGGTCTTTAATGGTGAACTTCTCATGTAGGAAGTCTTTTACACTCTTAATATCATCCAAATTATTGCCTGTTAGAATGATATCATCCACATAGCATAGAAATATAGTAAAATGTGAACCAGAAGATCTTGTGAACAAGGATGTATCTGCTTTGGATTGAACAAAGCCAATAGAAATCAAAGTATCTGATAATTTTGTAAACCATTGTTTTGAGGCTTGCTTCAAACCATAAAGACTTTTATTCAATTTACAAACATGATTTTCAGTAACAGTGTAACCAGGAGGAGGTGTCATATATACTTCTTCATTTAAATCACCATGTAAGAATGCATTATTCACATCACATTGATGAATGCACCAGTTTTTAGAAACAACTAATGCAAGTAAGATTCTCACAGTGCTTAGCCACATGAGAGAAGGTATCAAAATAGACAATCCCTTCCTCCTATGTATAACCTTTTGCTACATGCCTTGCTTTATACCTCTCAATACTTCCATCAGATTTATACTTCACCTTATATACCCACTTACAACAAATGCAATGTTTGTTTTCAGGTAAAGGGACAACAGACCATGTATTTGTTCTTTCCAATGCAGCTAATTCACTTTTCATTGCAACAATCCAGTTTTCATTAGTCCATGCTTGCTTATAAGTTTTAGGTTCCACAATTTGTGTAATGGATGCAGTGAATGCTTTATGAGAATGTGACATATTGTTTGTAGAAATGAAATCACAAATAGGATAGGGAGTGCTAAAAGAAAGAGTATGATTAGCAGCACTTATATTACCAGTATGCGCCAAAGATGTTTGGACGAGCTTCGCATCAGGTATTCTCCTTCTAATGATACTCGAGTGTATGAGTTGGAGAAGTCTTTAAGTGTTATTTCTAAAGGTTCTCAGTCTATGGTGTCGTACTATAATCTGTTTAAGTCATTGTGGGACGAGTGGTTAGGATTTAGACCAGCCTTACAGTGTTCTTGTGGTGTGATGGTTGGGTGTACTTGTGATTTGCCTAAAAAACTTGCTAGGACTCAAGAAAGAGATGCTATAGTCAAGTTCTTGGTAGGCTTAGATGAGTCTTATTCTGCTATAAGGTCTCAGATTCTGTTGCAGTCCTCAACTCTAACATTGTCCATGGTTTTCTCCATGTTGCTTCAAGAAGAGTCTCAAAGAGCATTGAAATCTGATTCTGTAATTGGTCAACAGTCTGATTCCATTGCTATGTTGGCTAGAAACAGTAAGTTCTATAAGGACAAGAAAAAGTTGGTTAAGTGCAGTCATTGTGATGGGACTGGGCATACTATAGATAAGTGTTTTCAGATCATAGGGTATCCACCTGGATGGAAAGGTCCTAGGGGTCCTAGAAAGGCTGAGAGTCAATGCACCAATGTCAACAGTGTGTCATCTTCTGAGGGTCCAATGAAATCCAATCCTCTGTTCAACCAGGACATGTTTGAGCAATTCATGGCCTTTGCTAAGAAGCAAAAGTGTCCAGAGAAACAACATTCTACAGCTGGTGCATTTGTTGAAACCAATCAAGTGCCTACTGTTCCTACAGGTAACACAGGTATTCATTCTTGTTTTAACTTCATGTCCACTGATAAGTATTCATGAATTCTTGACACTGGAGCCATTGATCACATGGTGCACAATTTAGACTTGTTTACTTCTAAACTTGAACCTTCTAATGTGAAAATTAAGCTACCTAATAATGCTTTCACTACTGCGACTTTCATGGGAGATATTGTCTTAAATGAGTTTCTCACACTCTACAATGTTTTATATGTTGGAATTTAGAGGCACGTAAACACGTAATACATGGGCAGCGGAATAAACAGTTCACCAACAACGAACATACAATTGCATAATTGAATACGTATAAACATAAAGAGAAATCTTACAGTAAATCGTACGCATATTTCTCTACTATGGTATCCACGTAATCCCCGTTCACGGACTAGCACAGATTAGCCAGCGTTGAATCTGAGACGGAATTTGCTAGGAAAATTCATATTCTAGATTTTATGGAGAAGTATGAATTAACATTATTTGTGAATTCCCAAGAGCTTGTATATATAGGAAAGGTCCAGCTTAAATCTTAAGCTAACCTGATTGGGAAATAAAATTCCTGATCTTTATTTAAATAAATCTCTAAGATTTATTTCCCACATATAAAATCTCTACGGATTTAAATGCCTTATATGAAAATCTCTACGATTTATTTTCATATACATTAAATCCTACAATTATATTCCAAATATAATTATTGAGAATTCTTATTTAATTAAATCAAATTTAATTAAACATTAATAATAATTAATTCCAAATTAATCTATTATTAATTAATTCACCATAAATTAAATATTAAATCTAATTTAATATTTAATCAACCAACTATAATCCGTAAAAGGGAACTACTTGTTGTGTGACCCATAGGCCCTCATATATCGAGTGATTAGTCAAACCAACGGTCTTAATTGAAACCTAGACAATAAATCAGACATTCTCAATATATGAGGTACGTTGCGAGAAATGTGCAACTACCTGTAACTGAAACATGGGCTATTACGATTTCCTCCTTTCATTCGCGAATACTCGATTAAGCCTTGAACATGATGATGTGTCTATTCAAATAACTTAATCAATTTATCTCAAAACACTAATTGATCATGTATGTCACACTTAGCCACAAAGTCTAAGTTGACGTGCATCGGCCGATGACTTTGATCCAATTATGATGAGAAGATGAGTATTCTCTCTAAATCCACTTTGAGGAATGAATCCTATTTTTGGCTCAACTACCACGCACATGCACTTCGTGATGAACCCAATCCAAGCCGTATCTACCCATGGTTAGGGTGCAAGCATTGGTCATTGTCAAAGTTCATTATCCCACACATGTCGTGCGTATTGACCTCAAGTCAAAAGAGTATCGTATCGCTCCCACTGACCGAGACACCCGTAGACACATATAGTGGAATACATCAAACGGTTTCTCGAATGGGTATACCAATACCCTCTAAGGTATTTGTGCATCCATCATGAGATACCTAGTATCTCATAGTAAGTGAGATCTTACTACACTCTCTAAGAGTATGATGCAGATCGCACACCAATCTCCATTGTATCACCAATATCACATTCTTGATGATCCTTGATCGGGGCTATTTGAGAATCATGCTTAAGTCATCTGAGTTCTCACAACCTCAATGACATCAATGACTCAAGGGAACACTTGTATGAATAAATGCAAACAATCAAACATAATATTCAAACAAGTGTATTGTCATACATTAATATCAAGTGAACTATAATATTAAATCAACTGAATATCATCGAGTATTATGTCCTCACAATAGATTGTCTCTAGGACACTAACACTAACAATCTCCCACTTGGACTAGAGTCAATCACCTACATGTCTAACCCCTAGACCATCAAATGTCTAGTGTGTACATGAACACTCAGTGTTATGGTGAAATGATCTGCCAAATTAAATATTTGGCAATACATTTTAATTATATTTCACTTATCGTTATGATCTATCGGATCAAATGATAAGTCTGGTACTGCTTGTCAATCTCGGTTCCTTTGCATGAGCAATCGCACCAACTTTATCTCAATACAAGTTTGTTAGACAACTGGCACTCGGAACTACCCCTAGTTCTATCAAGAACTATAAAATCCAGAAAGCCTCCTTGAGGCTTCTGATATAGCAATGTACTCAGCTTCGGTTGTCGAATCTACGGTCGTCTCTTGCTTGGAACTATTCCAACTGACCTCCCCATCATTGAGAGTAAAACGTAACTTGACTGTGATTTGTAATCGTCACAATCGGATTTGAAACTTGTGTCAGCTTAACTAGTCACTACTAGTTTTGACGGTCCACCATAGACAAGGAAACATTCTTTAGTTCATCTAAGATACTTCAGAATGATCCTAACAGCAATCCAGTGAGACTCACCCGGATTCTGTTGGTATCTACCAGTGATGATGATAGCGTAGGCCACGCTTGGCCTAGTGCAAGTCATGGCGTACATGATCGACCCAATTGCATATGCATATGAGACATCTTTCACGTGCTTGATATCAGCTTCAACAGAAGGACAATCCTTCTTTGATAGCTTTATCCCATGATTTGCCGGTAAAGACCCTCTCTTAGAGTTCTCTATCGCAAAACGCTTCAACACTTTGTCTACATAGGTGGACTGTGACAGCCTCAACATCCTCTTGGATCTATCCATGTGGATCTTGATCCCTAAGATGAAGCAGGCTTCACAAAGATCCTTCATCATGAAGGTCTTTGTCTACCAATCTTCAACGGACTGCATTAACGGGATATTGTTTCCCAAAATCAATATGTCATTGACATACACAATTATGAAAAAAAATATTCTTCCCTCTGCGTTTACAATAAACACAAGGATCTTCCGAATTTCTGATGCAGTCAAAAGACTTGATAGCTTCATCAAATCGGATATTCCAACTCCTAGAAGCTTGCTTCAATCCATAAATGGATATCTTTAGTTTGCATACTAGATTAGAATTTGACTTAGATATAAAACCTTCCGGTTGAGTCATAAACACTTCCTTATCAATGTTTCCATTGAGGAAAGTTGTTTTTACATCCATCTGTCAAATCTCATAATCATAGTGTGTTGTTATCGCAAGTAAAATTCGAATGGATTTGATCTTTGCAACTGATGAGAAGGTCTCGTCATGGTCAATGCCTTCGCGTTGACTATGACTCTTCGCCACCGACTAGCTTTGTAGGTTTGTACTTTGCCATTTGCATTGGTCTTGTTCCTGAAGACCCAATCGCAACTTATGGGTCTAACCCTTCAGGCAACTCAACCAAATCCCAGACTTGATTGGTGTACATCGAGTCCATCTCAAATTTCACGGCTTCACGCCACTTCCCTGAATCAATATCTGATATTGGTTCAGAGTAAGTATTAGGATCGTCTTTATCCGGTATGTCCACATTATCGAGTTCCTCCAAGAGGTAACCATATATAATGGGCGGATTATGATTCCTTATTGACTTACGGAGCTGTGGTTGTGCAGGCTGTACATTCTGATCGTGAAAATTTTGTGGTGCATTGATTTCATCAATGTCCGGAGAGTCCTCAAGAGCTGTATTTTTAAATGCCTCTTGGGCAGGAGTTTGAACTATGTTGTTCTCATTCAGCCCACTTGGAGGTTCTTGCACTGGCAATCATACTCCAATTATGCTCCCACTGGCTGAAAGACGATCACCTAGTGAAAGACACCCACCGTGAAAGTTGTTGAATACTCCCACTGTTTTCTTGTCATGTTGCTTTGACAAGATATCAGTCTCTTTGTTAATTTGTGGTTCTTGAATTTCTTCAAGTTCTATCAGCTTACGACCTTGTTCCTTTAAAGACATAGTCTTTTTCGAGGAATTTGGTCTGCCTAGAAACAATCACTGATTGTTTCTCAGTAGGTAGAAGTAATATCCTTTAGTTTCCTTAGGATATCCCACAAAATAACCATTTTCACTTTTGGATTCCAACTTGTCGGTAAGCATCATTTTCACAATCACGGGGCAACCCCATGTTTGATATGTGTAAAAGTTGGCTTCTTGCCACACCATAGTTTCATATGGTGTATGCTCAACCGATTTAGATGGAATCCTATTCAGAATGTAAATTGAGGTTTGTAACGCGTATCCCATAAGAATGTTGGAAGACAGGAAAAGCTCATCATGGACTTCACCGTGTCTAACAGGGTTCGGTTTCTCCTCACGAACACATCATTCATCTGAGGTGTTCCGGGAGGAGTCCATTGTGACTGGATTCCATCTGACTTCAAGTAATCAATGAATTCATGGCTAAGGTATTCACCTCCTCGATCTAATCGAAGAGTCTTGATACTCTTACCAAGTTACTTCTCTACTTCAACCTTAAACTCTTTGAATTTCTCAAAAGATTCGAATTTGTGTTTCATAAGATACACGTATCCGTATCTTGAGAAATCATCAGTAAAAGTGATGAAGTATCCAAAGTGACCCCTAGCTAGAGTGGCCGATGGTCCACATACATTGTTGTGGATCAGCTCTAGGACTTCTTTGGCACGCACCCCTTTCCCAGAAAAAGGTTTGTTGATCATCTTGCCCTTGAAACAAGATTTGCAATCTTCATAAGACTCAAAGTCGAATGGGGTTAAGTAGTTTAACTTTCTTAACCTTGCAATTCCTTTCTTGTTTACATGATCAAGTCTACAATGCCACAAGTAAGTCGGGTTTTCATGATTACTAAGTTTGAGTCTTTTATTTTGTATATTAAGAACATTATATCCACAATGCAACAAGTATAAACCATTCACCATAGGGACATTCCTTTAAACCACACCATTCAACGTGAAATAACAATTATTATCACTAAAATGGAAGGAATAACCCTCAATGTCTAACATAGGAATGAAATAATGTTGCGAGTAATAGGAAGAACGAAATGACAATCATTAAGTTCTAATCTAAAACCAAAGGGTAAGTCTAACACATAAGTCCCCACACATTCAGTAGCAACTATTGCTCCATTTCCACGTGTAAGACAACTTCACCCGCTTCTAACTGCCCTAAGACACATGAGCCCTTTCACATTCGTACAAATGTGAGAGTCACATCCGGTATCTAATACCAAGCACTTAGCGTTATTTGTGGATATGTATATCTTAATAACAAACATACATGTTCTAGTGCCAGAAGCACCAGTGTCTTCCTTTTAGCAACCAGAATCTTATAGTCCTTCTTCCAGTGCCATCTCCTACTTATAGTAGAGGCACACATCCTTGTCTACCCGCTCCTTCTTTTGAACTCAAAAGTCTTGAGCACGTCGTGAAGTTCGGGCATGGTCGCATCCGTCTTATTTATATTATAGTTCACAATGAAGCTAAAATATGAATCCGAAAGCGACTGGAGGAGAGCATAAATGAAAACATTGGTCTTTTAGCTCAAAGCCTAAATTACAAAGTTTATCAATTAGGCCTATCATCTTAAGCACATGAGGTGAAATATTCTCTCCTTTAGCTAACCGGCATTTGAACTGATCTCTCATCACTTCATAAATCTCAGAACGAGATTCAGAATCAAAGAGATCCTTTAGATGCTTGAGCATTTAGAAGAGACCCATTTTCTCATGTTGCCTTAAGCAATTCGGAAGTCATGCCGAGCAACATCACACACTGCTTCTGAGAAGCATCCTTTTGATGCTTACTCTAAGCTGCTACGTCAAACGTAGTTGTCTCAAGAAACCACCTGCAGGGTAACAGGGATTGGCGTGTCCAACACGTACTCAATTTTTTCTTGTCTTAGCACCAAACACACGTTTAGGTGTCAGTCCAGAAAATTTGGCCTAGCCAATTTGTTTGTTTTCAAAACACATCTCAATAACAGTTATATATTTCAACTAACCAAGAGAAATAAAATAAAAAACGGGAATTAAACACATAATTCCTATGATCAATATTCAGCAATCAAAATAAACATGACCTTTCTTTTGTGTTTATTTTGTCTCCATTATTTTTAATTCAACGACCTCATTGGAAGAATACGAATTTATATCTAATATAAATTTTAATTGACTAGGATCCACATTACTACTATCATGATCCCTGCTTTGGCTGAATAACACAATAGCAAAACTGGTAGGTCTCCAAACCAATTGCAAAATTTGCAATTCATAGTTGATTAAACCCAGTTTAATCGGATGTCCCTTAACTTTCGTTTCCCTGCTTTGGCTGAATAAACAAAGTTAAGTTGGTTTACAACCATCAAGCGGCGACACTACGTGTCCCTATAAAAGTCCCGTTGAATGTAGATCCGAGCAAAAGACTGGCCTTAAATACCCATTGGAACGAAATCTCCGGTTTACTTTTAATTTTAATGGGAGACATCTTTTCAATTTAATGAAAAACCATATTTTAGTGAGGATCATTTTTAAAGGCGGTGTATTAATTGCTTAATCGAGATCCAACCTGTTAATCTAAATCACATTTGAGCAATTATTGGGCGTCGCCTACCCAAAGATGATTTACATGGACTAACATTTATATGGGCGCCGTCTACCCAAACAATTAATACGGTCCGACAATTATTGGGCGCCGTCTACCCAAACAATTATAACGCGAACACAAAATGCGTTAATAGAATATAAAACATGTTAACCAAGTGGGAATTAATAACCCGTTTAATCATTTAAACCATAATTTTAAAATCCAATTTTAAAATCAAGTTTTAATAATTAAATTCATTATTAATAATTTAACCTTTAATTAATCCAATTAATTAGGTCCGTCATTAGTCCAACTAATAAATTTTATTAAAAAAAATTTAACCAAGTGAGATTTAATAATTATTAATTAAAATTAATATTTCCAAAATCAAATTTTAGAAAATCAGATTTATTAACATTAACCAATTATTAAACACATTTAAGATTAATGCAATTAATCATTAATTAAGGTCCAACCTTTAATCTAATTTTAATATTAATCAAATTAATAAACAAATCATATTATTTATTTCAAAAATAAATTATTTATTGTTTAGGGGGACTCAGGTGCAATTTTCAAAATTGCACAGGAGGGCCTGCCCAAATCAAATTTGGGCAACAACCCTCCCAAATCATCACTCATCCAATTCAGATCCAATCTGAAAAATTCGAACAACCCAAATCCAATTTCCAAACCCAAACACCTTTGCAGTAGCTCATCATCAACAATTCATAGTTAAACGAAGAACATGAATCAATCAGGAAACAACCCAGAATAATATCAGGCATGCATCGCTCAAGACCAAGGTTCAGCACACAAAACACAATCCAGTTGATGCACGGACGCGAGTCACCATCGCCGCCTTCGCGTGCGGGCGACTCGCCGTCGCGAAACAGGACAATCGGTTGGGGTCGCGCGTGGAGCCGCGGTTCAAAACTGAGATATTATAATCGAATCGACGGTGCGCCACCACTGGTTCATCTCGATTCCGGTGGCGCGCCGCCTAGAGTCGAATCAAAACGGACACAGGGGCCTAGTTTTGAAAGGAATCGTACGGCAAAGACCAAATCGAGGCGAATCGGTAGCGTACCACCACGATTCGAAGGGAATCGGAGGCGCACCGCTGGGAAGGAGGTGAAACCAGAGAATCGCGACCTATTCAAGATGGGGCGTAGATTTGGTAAAACGGAAGAGGTGGGCCCGCGCGACCGGCACGAGCCGCGACCCGAGGTCGCTTCTCTCAAGCGCCGTCTCCGCGGCCCACATATCAAAATTACAGCGGCGGAGGCGGGTGGATTTTCTTCCTGAGAAAACCCTAATCTGGGTTTAGGTGTTGAAGACGATGGGTGCACCAAAACAAATACATATGGGGTGCGCCTCATCTAATGAGCGCGCCCCAATCTTAAACACATACATGTGGTGCAGTTAATTCACACGACTGCACCGATAGATTTATATAAAAAAAAATTAATTTTATAAATCTAAATTTATGCAATCAAATAAAGAGCCTAAAGCTCTAATACCACTGTTGGAATTTAGAGGCACGTAAACACGTAATACATGCGCAGTGGAATAAACAGTTCACCAATAACGAACATACAATTGCATAATTGAATACGTATAAACATAAAGATAAATCTTACAGTAAATCGTACGTATATTTCTCTACTATGGTATCCACGTAATCCCCGTTCACGGACTTGCACAAATTTGCCAGCGTTGAATCTGAGATGGAATTTGCTAGGAAAATTCATATTCTAGATTTTATGGGGAAGTATGAATTAACGTTATTTGTGAATTCCCAAGAGCTTGCATATATATAAGAAAATCCAGCTTAAATCTTAAGCTAACCTGATTGGGAAATAAAATCTCTGATCTGTATTTAAATAAATCTCTAAGATTTATTTCTCACATATAAAATCTCTACGGATTTAAATGCCTTATATGAAAATCTCTACGATTTATTTCCATATACATTAAATCCTACAATTATATTCCAAATATAATTATTGGGAATTCTTATTTAATTAAATCCAATTTAATTAAACATTAATAATAATTAATTCCAAATTAATCTATTATTAATTAATTCACCATAAATTAAATATTAAATCTAATTTAATATTTAATCAACCAACTATAATCCGTAAAAGGGAACTACTTGTTGTGTGACCCATAGGCCCTCATATATCGAGCTATTAGTCAAACCAATGGTCTTAATTGAACCCTAGACAATAAATCAGACATTCTCAATATATGAGATACGTTGCGAGAAACGTGCAACTACCTGTAACTGAAACATGGGCTATTACGATTTCCTCCTTTCATTCGCGAATACTCAATTAAGTCTTGAACATGATTATGTGTCTATTCAAATAACTTAATTAATTTATCTCAAAACACTAATTGATCATGTATGTCACACTTAGCCACAAAGTCTAAGTTGACGTGCATCGGCCGATGACTTTGATCCAATTATGATGAGATGAGTATTCTCTCTAAATCCACTTTGAGGAATGAATCCTATTTTTGGCTCAACTACCACGCACATGCACTTCGTGATGAACCCAATCCAAGCCGTATCTACCCATGGTTAGGGTTCAAGCATTGGTCATGGTCAAAGTTCATCATCCCACACATGTCGTGAGTATTGACCTCAAGTCAAAGGAGTATCGTATCGCTCCCACTAACCGAGACACCCGTAGACACATATAGTGGAATACATCAAACGGTTTCTCGGATGGGTATACCAATACCCTCTAAGGTATCTCATAAGATCCATCATGAGATACCTAGTATCTCGTAGTAAGTGAGATCTTACTACACTCTCTAAGAGTATGATGCAGATCGCACACCAATCTCCATTGTATCATCAATATCCCATTCTTGATGATCCTTGATCGGGGCTATTTGAGAATCATGCTTAAGTCATTTGAGTTCTCACAACCTCAATGACAGCAATGACTCAAGGGAACACTTGTATGAATAAATGCAAACAATCAAACATAATATTCAAACAAGTGTATTGCCATACATTAATATCAAGTGAACTATAATATTAAATCAAACTTAATATCATCGAGTATTATGTCCTCACAATAGATTGTCTCTCGGACACTAACACTAACATTATATGTCCCTGAGTTTTCTTTCAATTTGTTATCCATTTCACACTTGACTAGATACTCTAACTGCACTGTGAGTTTCTATGCTCACATTGTGTTTTACAGAACATCAAAGTGGAGGCATATACTGTTTGAAGATTGCTAAACCAGTAAAGTGTGTTAACTTTGTTTCTAATGTTGTTGATTTTGCTCTTTGGCATACTAAACTGGGACATGCATCCTCTAAGAAGTTGTTTCAAATAAAGCAATTGAATGTAAATGTTACTTCTGTGTCTAATAAAGTGTGTGAAATTTGCCCTTTGGTAAAGCAAAAGAGATTGCCTTTCCCCTTGAGTACTTCTGTTTCTGGTTCTTTATTTGACATGATCCATTGTGATATATGGGAGCCCTTTTCAATTGAATCTATTTCTAAACAAAAATATTTTCTTACCATAGTTGATGATTTCAGTAGAGTGACTTGGTTATACTTGTTAAAAGCTAAGACTGAAGTTAGGCATGCTTTAGAAAAAATTTCAAATATGATTCAAACTCGGTTTAATGCTAAGATAAAGGTAACTCCCAAGGGTTGGCCTAGTGGTTGAAGGCTTGGGACTTAGGAGTGTGCTCCTCTCTGGGTCTCAGCTTCGAACCCCGTAAGGTGCAATCAACTCTTGAGATGGGTCAGTCCATACAGAGCTTAGCTCTGGCTTGAAGTGGGCCCCCCGCTAGTGGAAGGTGGGTTCTGGTCCCCCGGATTAGTCAGTCCTTGGGCAGGACACCGAGTTATAAAAAAAAAAACTAAGATAAAGGTCTTGAGAAGTGACAATGGTACTGAGTTTATACTTCTAATTTCTATCATTCTTTGGGGATTATTCATCAAACCTCTTGCGTTGAGACCCCTCACCAAAAGGGATTGGTTGAAAGAAAACACCAACCCTTGCTTCAAGTTGCTAGGTCTTTACTTTTTTAATTAAATCTTCTTTTGAAATACTGGAATTTTTGTGTTCAAACAGCTGCCCACTTGATCAATAGACTTCCTTCTTCTGTCTTAAATAACAAAACCCCTTTTGAACTTTTAAACAACAAGCTGCCTGATTATTCTTATCTTAGAAATTTTGGTTGTTTATGTTTTGCAAGTGCCCTTACTGCTCACAGATCTAAGTTTGATCCTAGAGCTATAAAATGTTGTTTTATTGGTTGTCCTTTTGGCATGAAGGGTTACAGACTTCTTGATTTATTTACAGGGAAAATATTTATTTCAAGAAATGTGGTTTTTCATGAACTTGTTTATCCTTTTACAGAAAATATTTCAAAACATGTTTCTGATTTTGATCTTACACAACCTGTTACTGATATATATGACATTATTGTTGATTTGGACCATTTTCCATCACATGATCATTCTCATAATGATCATAACTCACATTCTGCAAATCCTACTAATAATAATTCTGACATTCCCATTGCTGACAATGTTTCTAATGATATAGACACTTGTCAGTTTTCTGATAATTCTCCTACCCATGATTTGGATGTTACTCACAATGATCTTCTTGTTGGGGTTATACGTGAAAGTATACTTTTACTTTGTATAACAGACTAATTTACTCTTATTTACTAAGAATAAATCTTTTATCACGGTTGCTTTAAATATGAATGAATGTTATTTATTTATTGCAAACCGTTTAATATTAGTACATATTGCATTGTAGTTAATGTGGTGATACTCGATCACAAAAGATCTCATTAACAAGTTCCTTGTAAATAAGTACATCTTCACAACCTAGATGGAATTGAACACTCCATTGATAGAGGTTGATGTGTAAAGCTCAGGTTGGCTTGTCTGGACCAAGAGATTACACTAGTGCATTGTGAAACGCTGAAGCGGACCAACAAAGAGGATAAATTCTTCCGTACTGACATATGGGATGAAGAATTAAACCTCAGTAATTGTTGATTTCTTAATCTCTGTCAGTTAAATAGGATTGTGTGTGATTAATATTTATTGCTTTGATCTATGTTGGGTTTAGAATCAGAGAGTGATTCTATACTTTGTATTTTGGGCAATATAATTAATTACATGACAATTGCTAAGATTTAATATAGAGAAATGTGTGCAAGGAAAGTCATGTTTGATTTGTCCCCTTGGTGGGCTCAAAAGTTTTATCATACCAAATCTTGCAAGTGAAATTTATTTAAGGTATGGATAATAATGTTGAGCTGTCTTTACTCCAAGGAAAAAATAATAATTAGTATAAAGCTTTTCAATTGTTTAATTAATTAATTGATAAAATAATCTTAAAAATGGAAAATAATAATCAGGAGTCATATTATCGTAATATGGGTTAAGATGGATAGTGCAATATTAATTTTATAGTGGAGTAAATTAATATTAATGGGCTGAATAATATTGTGACTCAATATTGTAATTCATAGCCCATTGAGAGGTTCAATCTTAATTCTCCTAAAGGCCCCTCCAGTAGCCCAAATATAAGTCCATTAATGAAAAGGTGATTAAAATAAAAGAAATAATTATTGCCTAATTTATCCTTATTTTTTTCGAAAAATATGAGGAAAAGGGAAGAAAATATTTTCTTGGAAAGATTTTCTGGAAGGTAAGTATTCTTGGAATACAATATTATCTCATAAATTCAAGAATCTTTGACTTTGACTTTTGGCTCATTATTTTCGAAAATAATATTTTATAAGGGAGGAGATTTTTGTGAAAAAATTATTTATGGGAAAGAGAATATATTGAATATATTCAAGATTACTTCTTATACAAGAAATACAGATCTTCCCATATCATAATTGTAGCCCTAAAAATCGGTCACCTCCTACTTATAAATAGGGGATGATTTTTTCATCCCCAACACAATTCTAGTCTTGGAAAAATTAGAAATCCACAAAGGTAGTGCAATATATATTTTTTTCCTTTGTTTAAATTGTTCGTGCGTATCTTCCACCGGATAATGAGCAAGGACTTGGGATATACATGAGAAGGCATTTAGGATGATCCATCGTCTCAACGATTGTCTCTTCAAGGGTAAGAATTCGTGTAAACTCGTAGATTCTGCATGTTAGGATTTTACGTGAATTATTTGTACGCATGTATGTTGTTGGTAATTGTTATTTTAATTAAATTATTTATTTAAATTTCACCTCGAATAGATCCGGGCAAAACATTCCACAACACTTCTTGATGAAAATAACTCTCATACAACTAGTACTTTGGTTCTAGTGCAGTCTTCATCTCAATTAGATCATGATCAAATTCAGCAAAATAATGATAATGAACTTAGAAGATCCACTAGAACCAAACATACACATGCATATCTTGATGTTTATAAAACATCTTTACATGGTTCTTTGACATATACTAGTGATACAAGTGCGGCTAATCATACTTTTTCTTTTAGCACTCCCTATCCTATTTCTGATTTCATTTCTACAAATAATCTATCACATTCTCATAAAGCATTCACTACATCCATTACACAAATTGTGGAACTTAAAACTTATAAGCAAGCATGCACTAATAAAAATTGGATACTGCAATGAAAAGTGAATTAGTTGCATTGGAAAGAACAAATACATGGTATGTTGTTCCTTTACCTGAAAACAAACATTGCATTGGTTGTAAGTGGGTATATAAGGTGAAGTATAAACCTGATGGAAGTATTGAGAGGTATAAAGCAAGGCTTGTAGCCAAAGGGTATGCATAGTAATTGACTATTTTGATATCTTCTCTCTTGTGGCTAAGATAACCACTGTGAGAATCTTTCTTGCATTAGTTGTTTCTAAAAACTTAATGCATTCTTTAAATGAAGATGAATAATGCATTCTTTAAATGAAGAAGTATATATGACACCTCCTCCTGGTTACACTGTTACTGAAAATCATGTTTGTAAATTGACTAAAAGTTTTTATGGTTTGAAGCAAGCCTCAAAACAATGGTTTACAAAATTATCAGATACTTTGATTTCTATTGGCTTTGTTCAATCCAAAGCAGATACATCCTTGTTCACAAGATCTTCTGGTTCACATTTTACTATATTGCTATGTTATGTGGATGAGATAATTCTAACGGGCAATAGTTTGGATGATATTAAGAGTGTAAAAGACTTCCTACATGAGAAGTTCACCATCAAAGACCTTGGTGTCTTAAAGTACATATTGGGAATTGAAGTTGCTCGCAATAACACAGGTTTACAGCTTTGTCAAAGGAAGTATGCCTTAGACTTGCTTACTGATAGTGGTTACTTGGGATGTAAGCCCAGTTCCACACCCATGGATCCAAAACACAATCTTTCTAACTCTACTGCTCCTGTTCTTAAAGATATCTCTTTGTATAGAAAGCTTGTTGGTAAACTATTATACCTCTCACCATCACTAGGCCTGACATTTCTTATGTTGTGCAAACATTGACACAACATATGAGCAGACCAACTGAAGACCACTTAGCAGTTGTACACAGACTTCTAAGGTACATCAAGACCACAATTGGTCAAGGCATCTTTTATTCTATTAACAATTCTCTTCAACTGCAGGCCTTTAGTGACTTAGATTGGGCAATGTGTGAAGAAACAAGACGAAGTATCACTGGATATGCAGTCTACCTAAAGGATTCATGAATATCATGGAAGTCCAAGAAGCAGAATACAGTAAGCAGATCATTTGCAGAAGCTGAATACAGAGCTCTTTGCACAACAATATGTGAGATTCAGTGGATCCTTTACATACTACAAGACTTAAAAGTTTCTCACCCTCAAGCAGTTAACCTCTACACAGATAGCAAGTCTGCATTTTGTATGGCTCACAACCCTTGTCTCCATGAGAAGTCCAAACACATCCAAATTGACATACACCTCACCAGGGAGAAGATACAACAAAGGATTATCAAACTTGTCCAAATACCTACAGTAGACAACTTGGCAGATTCACTCACAAAGCCTTTGTCTCCTTCTCTTTACAACACATTAAAGTCCAAAATGGGACTTCTCAATACTCACTCCCATTTTGAGGGGGGATATAAAGATGTAAATAAAGATTAGTATTTTAATATTTTGACTAAGTCAATAAGGGTAGTTATTAGTAAGTTAGTTTGTTAGAGTGTTAGTTATATTGACAGGTAATACCTTACAGTATAACAACTAATATTGTAAGGGTATTATAAATAGATCAGGATAGATTACTTTTCATTTTCATCGATTTTGTATCATCATCTTCACTTGTAACATATTCTTCTTTCTTCTATATATACAGTTTCCATTCAGCTTCAATGAATCCTTTCAATATTTGATTGAATGTTAAGAGACCTTAATGAATAATGGAAGTGGACAGCACGATGCTTTGCAATGTGGAAACTGTTGGATCACACACACTCGCATGGGTATGTGTGTATGCGTGTGTGATTCAACGATTTCCATACTGCACAACACCGAGATCTATTTTCATCTCAAATTATTCCATTCATTCTAAATAATGTATTAACTTTTATTGATTTGCAATGATCTAATAAAGAATATGCAGGTCTCGGTATTCTCTTAATTATTTTTGAAAAAAAGTTTATTGTTATAACGAAACACAGGCCATTATGGCATACGTTCATTATTATGTTAAGACTGAAAATATGGGAGCCAACATAGACCAAAGACTGAAAACACTAAAAACATAATAACATGTGTGATTTTATAATAGAATATGTGTCATTATATGTATAAACAAACATGTATCTACTAAACGACCACCATATAACTCCATCACCTTAGTGTAGGCATATTTAGGGGTTTCTTATGATTTGAAGGGCATGTTCACGAGTTCATATTAATGAACTCTTTATATTGTTTCCATTCTTATAAAAGTAATGAAATTGGATAATGGTTCTTCATAAAACTCAGATTCACTCTCAAACTTGTGTTCATTTTAGTAATATGCTAAGATTGCAAATTGAGGACTCCAAGAAAAATAATTTCCCCAATTCACTCGATTTTTGGATAACGACACAAGTGTTGTTATTGCAGAGCATGTTCCGTTATGGAGTATAACACGACCAATTATGCATCATCCACGGTCCACCCACAATCATGTGTTCATTATTATGTTAAGACCAAACATGTACGAAAAAATATAAATGAGGGACTGAAAACGCTAGAATATGAAATAACGACACGTGCGAGGTGATAATAGAACACATCTCATGATGGGTGCAAATAAACTTGTATATACTATACGACCATAGAATAAATTTTACCGAGCTATCATAGTCATATTTTGAAGTGAAGAATGGTTGTCGTTCTAAAAAGAAGAAGAAGTGAAGAATGGTTACCCAAGTATACAATGAAGTTAATCAAGAAGTTTACAATTGACAACTTGAGTGATTTTGGACAAGGATGAGAATGAGAAGGATGTTAAGATCATCAAGTATAGAAGATTGATTGGATCTCTGCTTAAGCGAAGGAGCACTCGTTTTAAAATGACTACACCTATACCCCCATGTACCCACCTAGATCCGTCAATGTTAGATTGACCAATGATATTTAGGGTAATGGAGCCAAGATGAATGAACTCCCACTTTAGAATGTGTTCCGAAAATCCTCCATCTGAGATACAAGTTCGTTCATTCACGAACAACTTCGAGCCATGGATGCGAAGCTCACCAAACTAACGAAAACTATTGTCAACTAAACCTAGGGAACTCACCCTTTACAACAAACATACTGTCAAAGCCAGACCACGATCCTCACACAGGCCTAGGAGTAGATATTGATAACAATAATCCCAACACGCATTTTACAAAGTTTGTTTTCTGGACGACCTGAACGTAAACATAAACGGAACAAGAGGTATTTGTCGGTGTTGGAATTCAGTATTCAATTACCACTACTTATCTATCTTGCAATGTCGGTGTTGCAGCGAACCCTAATTGCGACAGAGAAAATAAATAAAATGAGAAGTAAATTGCTAAACAAACAAGGAAATTTCCGAGGCTGGAAAATGAGAAGGTGATTTTTGAGTCTTTGACATGAGAATGAAGAAATTGTCTTATGCACAAAAGGACTTGTACCAAAATGAGGAAATTTTATATTTTAAGTATAACTGGTGTACATAAATTTTTGTCTAACATATTTATATTTTCAACGATAATATAACATATTGTAATAAAACATAACATGTAAGTATATTTTGAGAAATGCTTTTTTTTTTAATATTTTAAAAGGGAGAAATGTCTAAATCACATTACATTTTATTGTAGAATTAAAACACCAAAAAAAGCCCAAAACTAGTACAAAAAGCAACCGACTTCAAGTTTCTGGAGTTCTTTTTAGCTTCTCAAGGACAGAAGCACTTAAATCAGTTATGAGTTTGTTTGCAATCAGCACTTTAGGGTATGTTCGTTTCGGGCTTATAGTAGGCGTAAGAAATCCGGACTTTGAAGTCCTAGAATTTCAAAATTTTGATAAATAGTTAATATGCATGTTTGTTGTGGGATTTTATAGGGTAGGATGGTGGAAAAAATGATTGATGTGATATTATTATATTATTATTAATTTATTAGGATAGTAAAAAAAGTAGATGATGTGAGTGTATTAAGAGAATAAAAGATAGAGTAGTGTAGATTATGAGGTAGATTATGATTAATAGGATTTCAAAATCCTTACTTTTAAGTTTCAAAACATATGGGGATTTGAGATTGTAAAGTCCAAAGTCCGCCGAGATAGTCGCGAAACGAACATACCCTTAAGGATAGAATCACTTATATTTTGAAAAAGTTGAGTGATACTTGGGAATAGCTTTCACTCTCTAGGTAATAGTCAAGAAGCTCTTTTTAAAGAACTGAGTGTGACCCAACCTCTGTAAAAAAAAAACTACTTCTTGAGTCCAAATTGAAGGTCTAATAGTGCAGAACACTTATTTTTTTAAGTTGATTAAACTCAACTTTTAAAAAGTAAGTGCTTTTAGGGTTCCAATGACGTTATAAAACAGTACCCTGAGTTTCAAAACAACCATTCATTTCTTAAAAAAGTGTTACACTATTATAATGAGATTGCAAACACCTCCTACAAACTTTACAAAGTGCTTTGGTTAACACAAAAATGAAGACCTCTACTTCGGGGGTGTTTTGAAACACTTAAAACAGCTTTCAGAAATATTTATTTTCAAAAGCTGTGAGAGGGAGTTTTGAAAATAAGTACTTCTGGAAGTTGTTTTAAGTGTTTCAAAACACACCCTTCCAAGATAACACCGAAAACATCAAGAAAAATTTATGTTGAGTTAACACGGCCAAACGAATCATAAATACATCTAAATTAAATGAATTTGACAATTAATTTGATTTAAATTTTTCTTTCCCATTGATTGACAAATTTCAATTTGTCTTTTATGATACAGATTCACCAGAGATCTAAAACAACAAAAAAAAAAATCAATATTCCTGAGAGATGTCAATGCAACCTACAAACTACAATTCGTGATTGCAATTCAATTTCATACAACTAAAAACACATTTTTCTGTCACAAACAATAACAGAACAAGGACGTGAATAGATCAAGCAGTAGATGTCTAAAATTCTATGGTATTACAATGGAAGGCCATGATGCTTTTAAACATGTAATATCCCTATGATGGACACACTGTGGTTACTAGAATGAGTTGATGTTTTGTTAAAGGACGCTATGAACAACAACATGCTTATCGGAATATACCGATGCTTAATTCTATGGGACCTAATATCAAATCAAAGCTAAAGATATATAGCACCTTTCATATGTGATCATTGGGATGTCGACTCAGTGGTCCTCTTGCCCTTCCCACTTTCACTAACTTTTGGACCATCGTAGGCAGCAAAGAACAAAGTGCTCTCATTACTCTGCAGATATCTAAACCAAACACAAACAGGGGTAAGTGTAAAACACTGGAAGATCAAAGATCTTTCAGATTTCTAGCGATAATAAGAAAGAAAGAAGGAAAATGCTTCAATGCACCAGTTGCACCATGCACCTAAAGTGCAATTTTTAATGGTATTAGTTGTTTTACTAAAAGGTATTAGTTTTTTGCAATGAACAGTATTAGTTGTTTTCATTGAACAATATTAATTGTGCACCAGTTGTACGGTGCAACTGGAGCACCCAATGTTACTCTAATCATAAATTTTCTTGCATGAATAAACAACATGAGATCAAACAAGAAGATCAATAAAGGACATACTTCAGAAACTCGAGCAATTTCTGCTGCATCCGAATCAAAGTCTCCTCGTCGATTTTCACATGTGCCAACAACTCTGGCAACTTCACTGCATATAATACAGGTACCAATAAAACAAGGTAAGAGTACACTTTAGGAAAGGAGAGACTCCCACAGCCTGAATTTATTTGCAAAGCATAAGCATTCTAGTATATACATAGCAGATATAGGGAATTAATAGTACCACAGATTTTTTTTGGATAATAGTATCATTTTAGGTCCCCACTCCAGAGTTTACTTTTTTTTACAGTTTTGGTCCTGAAAGTACACTTTTACTCCCACAATTTAGTCTCAACGATAGTTGACCACGGAATCAACTAATTGAGGGTGCTTAATGTATATTTTAATTTATTTTTATTTTTTTGTAATTTACGTACAAAACTTTTAAGTAATTACATTAAGCACCCCCAAATAGTTGATTCCGTCAGTCTAACAAACGGTCAACTAAAGGTAGAATCAAATTTATAAAAACTTCAAGGACCAAAAGTGAGAGAAAGGGGGGGACCAAAACTGGAAAAAGGTAAACTTAGGGACCAAATAAACATAGTTAAGCATGGATAACATGATTTGCTCAAATAAACATAGTTAAGCATACCGAAGAGGCGTAAAAAATGCTCAGCTCCATATATACTTGACGGAGATACATTATCTGATATAGCTTCTCGATACTGTTGGCGTTCCTTTTTGTACAAAAGAACAACAGGCAATGCTTTGTCAAAGTAATTTCTTAACCCATTCAATATTTCTCCGACTGCATCACTCTTCCTGGAAACACATTATCATGGATTTATTATCTCAACAGAATTCTCTTATCTCAAATAAAAAATAGGTAAGATATAAAACTACTAACTACAACATGAAATCAATGTAAACCCGTGACAAATGAGATTGGTGTATTCTCATATTGCTACATGAAAAGGGAACTTCAAAAAACTCACCCATTAAAATAACTAATCACTGAAAAGACTAACCAAGTGAATAAAATTGACATTTTATAGGAACGGGTATAAAAAAAAATTATCACCCATTAGGGAAAAAAACTGAAGAGTTTGCTGGACTTTTCAATTAGTTTACAAGATCACAAAGCAACGCAAACCAAATTTAAAAATTGGCCCTTCATTGTGTCTTTAATGCATGCTTCTCTTCTGGGCTAATGGATGGTATGTATCATCTTCCCATCATGACTGTTATAGTTATCAACACCTAACCCTCCAAAAATTTGAGTAAATAGTAAAAATTAACATATAAAGTACGAAATATTTTTTTTCAACCATTCTTTCGGTGATTGTTGGTTTGTCAGCTAATTAAACTCTAAAGTAGCTCATTAATATTTGAAAGAGCAGGAGTAATATGATTATATATTGTTTGATCCATGAAAAGCTTGCAGATAAGGGGGAAAAAACTCACATGCCATCCTTCTTGGACCTGTGCTCAAGATATTTTGATAATATATCATCAACGTTTGGATATCTGGGTAGTTTTACAAGCTGCAAGAAAACGACCTTTAAATGTGTCATTCTACTGAGCTAATACACAGATCCTAAAAATAATTTGAAAACCAGTAACACAAAGCACACACAAATAGAGCGGCCATCACAATCCCTAAAAGAAATCCCTCTGTTTTTTAATATTTGATGTTTTAGGGTAGTTTTCTTGTTTTCAGTTATTTGATGCTTTAGACATTTTTCACTCTTTTACCCCTATCTCAATCCAAAAAACCTCTCTTAAATTGTAGGAGGAAAGAGAAGTGAAAAGTGAAGAGAGAAAAAAAAAATTGTGGCTAAAGTTAAGGGATGTGGGGAGAGAGAATAAGGATATATTTGTAATTATGCCCTCATCCGTAATTTAACAAACAAGTCCTAAAACATCAAATATTGAAAAACATAGGCAGTACTTTTTAAAAAGTACACACCTGATACATGAAAGACAGACAGAAATTACATAACATTATGACAGAGGGCCAGAAGCAAAATTATCATCGCTCAGAGTTATAATGTTTGACTCTCGTATGTGAAATTGACTGAAGTAAGATACGGGATCTACAATACGAGTCCATATTACTAATGTGCAAATTAACTAAATAAATACATAGGTAGATTAATACAATATGATAGTATGTGTTGGATATATGATAAAGGATTTCACATATGAGTTGTCCCACATCGACATATTGAAAGAAGTGAGACTAGTTTGTAAACTTAGTGGGTTACTCCTCCTATCACCAATTGGTTTTAGGATAGAACCTCACTAGGGGCGTGGCTAGTCTCCTTCACTATTGGGTGCGTGTGGGACCGCACAGGGCGCCCCCCGATTTTTACAGTATGTTAACAAACCCACATTTGCAACACACTTCATATTTTAAGACACATGGATGAACATTGTCCAATCATCTTGAATAACATATTTAAAGTAGCATGACAACATTTTGTATGGAAGGATAATCTGTCATTCTTTCTTTATGGTAAGTTTGAATAAGCTTTTGGACAGCATTCCTACAGTGTCTTCAAGAACAAATAAAAAGAAAAAAGTTTGTGATTATAAACTTTCTTGGTAGGGGCAAAATTTGTGTGTATTCAATTCAGATATAAGGGAAGTATTTCTATCTCTCATTACTATATCCTAGTGGTACGGCATTTTAATTGAATCAATGCAATTCTAGGGGGAGGGGTGGTAATTCTCAAGCTAACAAATACAATTACCTTATTCTGCTGAAAGATGAACTCCCAATCATCAACTAATCGCTTCTTCAGACTTGGTGGAATTTGGATTTTGATGAGTTTTTCTGTTGCAGGATTATCCTACCAGTGCAAAGACCAAAAATTTGGACCATCAATACTAGAAAACTTTAGCAATAGCAACTCCAAATTTAAAAGACTAGAGAAAACAACGAAAAACTCTCTACTTGAAAAGAGATGAGCAGAATTCTGCAAGCAGGATGAAGAACTTTCAAGAAAATAATTGTGTACCATTATTTTAATTAACTGCTGCTGCAGAGTACAGAAGCAAGTGAAATAATTAGGACAAGAGAAGAAAGTTTCCAAGATTCGGAAACATAGTTTTACGCGAGATTTCTTAATTTTGTGCATAACACTTACTAAGACAGTGGTGGATGTACAAGATAATTAAGCTGAAAGCATTATGTTTGTATAAAAGTGACCTTGAACAGAACTTGTAAGGTATCAACTAGAAGATAGAACAAACCTCGATGCCTGAATCAGTCTTTCGCTTTTTCCCCTTTGCAACTACAAAATCATGAAGACTAACAGGTAATTTTTCTGGAGTTTGTTAGAAATAAAAATGATGAATGCCATTGAAATAAAAGGGTGACTGCACCTACACTACTGCATGAAGTATAAATATCTCAACCTAATTGAGCACACACAACAATGCACCAACATGAAGTTCTGTTGTAATTCATGTTGATGAATTTAATTTATGCATAATGCATCAAAAGGTCCCTAAATTATCGACTTTTATTTTTATAGGTCCCTCAACTATTTTTTGTTTTAAAAAGCCCTCTAAGTATCAAATTTTATTTCACGAGTTCCCTCAAGACGAAAATCGGCAGAATTTTTCGATTCATTTTAATAGTCCAGTAAATATATCAGCTTTACTTTATTTTAATTATATACAAAAGTATTTTTCGCAAGCCACTTTAGGCATCCATCACCTGAAGTATTGGGGTTAAATCGACTAGCACAAAGCATATTTGGATATTAATAAAATTAACATGCATATTATTTAAGGGGACAATTAAGATAAATCAAAAAAATTATGCCAATTTTCGTCTCTAGGGAGCTCGCGAAATAAAATTTAATACTTGAAGGACTCATAAAATAAAAATTGTTTAAGGACCTATTAAAACAAAAGTTAATAGTTGAGGAACCTTTTGATGGATTATGCCTTTAATTTATAAGACTACTCCCAGTAAGAAACCCAACTACATAATCATGTTGATATTTTGAGAAATATAAGAAAATAAAAAGATTATAAAAACCAAAAATGGTTAAAATTTAAGCTGAAAGAATCATAAATCATTATAGAAAGAATATGAAAGATGGGAAGTGGATATGCAGAAAATTTTGAGACCTGTCTTACTTGTAGTCTTTGTTTCCTCTTTATCCACTTTAGCCTCTGCAAAAATCCACATAGGTAAAGCAACCAAACTAATATAAGAAAAATCAGAATATCTTAAAAACATCTGATGAATAGACAAACAAGCATACCTGCTGAACCCTTTGGTTTTGTTTGAGCAGAACGCCCTGATTTAGTATTCTTGTCCACACCAGCTTTCTTATCAAGGGCCTGTTGCTTCATAATGTTCTCCTCAGTAGTTTTCATCAGGCGATCTTTGCCCACCCATTCATCCCAACTAATTGGCAAATAATTAAGACTTTAATTAGCAGATACTAAAATAACCACCATTTATTTCAATACAGGAGGAGTTTACTAGTATATGCATGAAATTCAAGAATTATTACTATTATCAACATAACTAGTGCTACACTTATGATTAGACTTTTCAATCAGACCTAGATAATCTAAACCAGAAGAAATTATTTAAAGCTTTGTTTCCCAATTTGAAGTGTATTATAAAACTATAAAGAGGCGTGAATTCTATTTACATCAAGGTTATTCCACCACAAATTTAAAATTGTTAAGAATTATAAGTGGACCTCTTTAGATCTCTTCCCCAATTTGTAGAATACCGTGTTTTTAAATGCCTATATGAAGCAACAAAGGAATCCATAAGTACTTGATCAATTGTCCTAAATTAAATGGAACGACATAGGGATCCATATGCAAGCAAAATATTTTTATATGCAATCGGATGAAACCTTGAGAATGGATATAACCCTATCCCAGCCTGGTTCCCTATGAAATGACCTTTATAATTACAGAATTGAATCATCGTACAATTATAAGTGAAGAGATGTATAAAAAAGAGGCTGAGATAGGACTTTGATGTCTGAAAAGAAAAGGGAACTGAATTGTTAAAGGAGGGAAGGGAAGAGGGGAATGTCACTTCTAGTTTCTCATCCAATTCAGACACAAAATATATCATTTGATATGCTGCACCAGTATGCTCACTTTTTATTCCAACCCTGCAGTAATAAAATTTAAAAATTATCAATTAGTCCAAATAAAAGATTGGAAAAGCCATCATTAGGAAACTCTAATCAAATGTTCCAGAGTGAAAGGGAAAAAAGAGCTGGATAATTAAACTTACAAGGTAATGGAGAAAATATCTCCACTCGTTCTTCCGGAACTCTGCTCTTTGAACCTTTCATACACCAAAGAGCAACAAATGAAAAATGTTGTTTTTGACACAAAAATATTAAGTAAATAGATCATATAAGGATGAAGTAGATATAATAATATATGAATGCTGAAACCATTGAAATCCTCAATAATAACACTATAAACACATTAGTCATTATTAACAGCAGCAACAAAATAGATTAACATAATTCAGGTTAAAGACAATTCAAGGATGAAAGGATGCACGACACATCAAAGACAATTAATGATAAAGTAAGAATACATGATACAAACAAAGACAACTAATGAAAAAGTATAGTTTGGGCAATAAAATTAATAAGTAAATAGATCATAATAAAAATGAAGCAGATAATGCTCACACAATTTCCGATCCTCAACAATAACACAACAGACACATGATTCATAATTAGCAATAGCAACAAGATAGATAATCATACTTCTGGTAATCTGGTTATAGCCAATTCAAAGGTGAAAGGATGCACGCATAGTCCTCTGAACACCAGTATTTGCCCACAACCAACACATATTCTTAAGTTCTATCTAGCTGTTTATATATACTGATTCAGCTTTTAAACCAATTATTTAGTTCGTAAGTAACTGTTTTTACATCCTAGAACTAACAAAAAGTAGATTGAAATTATTGAATCAATGATTAGTAAACTTTATATGACATAAACATAGATTGATTTAATTTTTATTGTTTTGAGCCTCACGGTCAACAACTAAACGTATATGTGCAATTATGGTAGTTCTCCAAACTATACAACACATGAATGTCACGGGAAGCGAGAATCATTAATTCTAAGAGAACGAATTATATACGTTGTATGGGCATTATATACAAGCCTAAAACAACGCATTCTAAGAGAACTCCTCAAGCATCTATTTTACACTCATCGGGCATGGATGTCGGAAAAATGAACATCCAACTAATATCAAACACATCCACAGGCACAAATGCAGATGAACCTGCCTAGATAAAATAAATCTTCAGATAGAGATATGACTACATTTACATATGCAGCCACTCCCTCCCTAGCATGGAAAAAACACATATCCAACCACAAACCAAGAAGACAATCTCGCTAAACAGAAATTCGAACACTTATTCCTCACTTATGACTTGCAAATACTGGTGTTAACAGAGAGTTATAATAGGAATTAGAGTTCGTCGAGTACAAAATGAAATTCCTAACCATTAGTTTAGTACAGGAACAAGAAGTAATTCAAATCCAAAACAAAACAGAAAACGCAATTAACTTGTATGAAAGCGAATACCCTAAGGAGAATCGAAATTTGGGGAATACCTTTGCTTCGTAGATGCGAGGGCCGTGATAGGCAAGAACCTTCTCGCCTTCGGTGAATTGGCTCTTGGAATCGGTCTCCGGCGCGTCGCCGGAGGAATTCTCGCCGTCGCTGGCGGACTCTCCCTTGGAACTGCTTCCCATTTGGGTGTTGCGAGAAATTGGTTGTGTTGCTACTGAAGGAAGAAACTGCTGGGAAATCAAGGATGCATTGGTTAGGGAAAATTGGTAGCGAAGGGAAAGGAGAAATATTTCCCACTAGTTTGCCGGTTTCAAATCTGGAAAATGAGTGGATCCGATTTTGTACAGCGGTTGTTCCTGCCCAAACCCGTCTATCCGGATCTCTACCCACAGATATTAATTTCTATATAGGAATACAACATAATTTGTACATTGACGCTTTAACATTTAAATAGGAGTGGGTGTTGATTGTCCTAGATTGTACTCTTCTCATCAATGAGACCGTTTCATACGAATTTTTATCAATTTTCCCTCTGATATATATATATATATATATATGAATATTGACTAATTTTTGTCTGCACCAGGTGCACCGTTCATTCATGAGTATATGGATATATGCAGATATAGAAAAAATGAGCTTCATGTGCACTACATAGTATATTTTAGAATTTACAATTTGTTGCACTGAAACTTGCGATTTGTTACACTGAAATGTGTAATCTATGTCCATAAAATATAGTTGTATGTTTCAATGTAATAAATCGCAAATTTTAGTACAACAAATTTCAAAATTTCAAAATACATTATGAAATACACAATGCACCTAATGCACATAGCAACTAACCTATAGAAAAACTCAAAATACATACTCTCAATTCCTAAGAATTTATTTTGCCCACCTCAATTTCTATATTTTTTTTAAATGCCCACTTTGGCATGAAAATAAAATATTACTGGTTTTTCCAATATATATATATATATATATAGTAATGATATAGAACCAACTATCTGGTTTTTTATGGAACCAAATTAATGACGTGTCATGCCAACTATTCCCTAAACCATGAACCATAAACCCTAAATCATGAACCATTCGGATCGGGTGAACCATGAACCACTCGGGCCGAGTAAAAAGAAAAATTGAATTGAACTGAAAAAATAAAATCAATGCAAAAAAAAAAAATTACATTTTTTTTACCCGCCCCGGACCCAACTCGGCCAGAACTGAACCCGGCCCGAGTGGTTCATGGTTCACCCGACCCGAATGGTTCATGATTTAAGGTTTATGGTTCATGGTTTAGGGAATAGTTGGCATGAAACGTCATTTATCTGGTTCCATAAAAAACTAGATAGTTGGTTCTATATTATTACTCTATATATATATATATATATATATATATATATTCCCACCAAAATATTGTATAATTAATTAAAAATATTAAGTATTAACTATTTTTGTTTTTATTAATATTAATTATAATCCTCAATGATATAAACTTTTTAAATAAGACAAATTCTTCTATGCACCACATGCACCAATAAAATTGGTGCAATTTAATTTTAAAAGTTCTATTTCTTTTTTTTTTTTAACTTTTTTTTTTCTTTTTTTCAATTTCGGTTTTCTTTTAACTTTAATTTCAGTTTTAGATTTTTAAAAAAAAAAATTTAATACTCGACCCGACCCGAAACCCGGCCCGAGTGGTTCATGGTTCACTCGACCAAAGTGGTTCATGGTTCACCTGACCCGAATGATTCATATATGATTTAGGGTTCAATGTTTAGGAGTTAGGATTTAGAGTGCACCAATTTGGATTGGTGCATGTGGTGCACAGGAGAGTGACTCTTTAAATAATTGATTATTTATAATTAACATAGTATAAAGGCTTAAATGCGGATAAAGTCATGACATTTGCTTATATTGCAATTTAATCTAAGCAATTGAATAATTAAGATCAACTAGTCTTTTTGCCAGTGCAATGCACATGCCTATTGTTAATATTCATTTAGGAAAACGTTAATCCTGTTATTCCTTTAAATTTTTAAAATGAATTGTTGATCGTAAACATTGTACGTATGCAACATATATTTTTTTTTTTTTTTAAATTATAAATTTGTATTTTTTTTTTTAATGTAATGTATATGCGTAAAGAAAAATAGTAGTTGAAGGACGATATAGACCGTGAAAAATATCTTAGGACTGTATATTAAAAAATACAATGCACAAAGAGTTTCATTAGGAATTCAAACCAAAAGATTCAATAACTATAAGATGCAAACCAAAAGATTCAGTAGTTACAAAAATTCTCATGAATCCCCAAATGGTAGGTTCCAAAATATTAGATTAATGCATTTGTTCCAATGCAAAACCGAAAACAACTAAAAAAGGTAAAGTACTTCAAAAATGATTGTGGGAGCATAAATGTTGCAATGTGAGCTTCTAGTGAATGAGGACATGCTTCTGCCATGTTAAACATCATCTAGAGAGTAACATGATATTTTGGCTGGATTTATAAGGCCTGCACCAGTTAATCTCCTTGCATAAATTCCCTATATCAAGCACCAATTAATCATGAGAATGCCAACAAAATTCAAAAGTTGTAACTCATTTTTTTCATCCATTCACCTATATATGCAAAAGTCATCCCATATCACTGGAAAAATCAGTGCGTTAGGTAATGGAATTTGCTAATCCACACATTGATGGGGACCAAGTCAATGAAATTTATGTATTTTTACTTTAGTCTAAAAAAAAGTTTAACTGAAAATCAACAGTCAAAAACTTCAAGTTCATAACATAATCTACATCTTTTCCTTGACACGGTGAAGAATGCTTTTGTAGCAAAATTAGAATTGATGTGTAATCTCTAATTGCGGATTTTCATTTATTCTCTTTCTTTTGGTAGATGAAAGACATCCTCTTATTATATAATAAGATTATTAAAAAAAATATATGCAATTGAGATCCCCCGCCCGAGACAATTTATCCCTGCTCGAATGCTGATGTGTCAAGGAAATTGCATCCTCATCATCATCTTAGTTGGATGTCACATTATATTTTTATTAAAAAAATAGAACATACAAATAGAAAAAAATTATAAACATTTTGAATTTCGAGAGGGGTTTTTCTACGAGTGAATTAATTTCTGGTGCAAAGCCCAAGACCCAATTAATCTTAGGTACAAATTTTTTTTATTAATTACTGATAGGTGCAAAATGGGCAAAAAAAGAACCGATATACCCTTCATCTCTTATTTTTAAAAATCATCTCCTTCCTCTTACGGGATCAGCCATTCTTATTCATCTTATGTGAAAACATTCATATAAAAAACATTATAACTTGAAATTCATATCAAAAAAATTAAAAAATTATAGAAATTTACCATCTAAAAATTTAAAAATTACAGAAATTTATATATTTTCATCATTAAAATTCAAAAATTTACAATATGAAATCTAAAGATTATAAAAAGTGAATTTAAAAAAATTACAGAAATTACATAAATTATAAAAAATGCAAAAAATTAAAATCTAAAAAATTACAGATATTACAGAAATTAAAATCTCAAAATTACATATTTTCGTCATCATTTTAACATGCACATGTTCATCAAGAATATGAACATATTCATCAAAATAAAAAAAAAAAAATCCAAAAATCCCAGATCCAGTTTGCCACCACCATCATTCATCTCCAAATAAACAAGAAAATTCAGATAGTCACCATCTTCATCCATCTCCAAAATTAAATCCTATCCAGTTCAAATCCTTTCATCTCTATCGTAAAAAATCCTTTCACTTTCACTGTTTCTCAGCATAAAACCCTTTATATAGGCAAAACAGCCCCCAATCTGCAAAACGTGGAAGCAACAGAAATAAAATACGAAGCAATTTCATAAAAAAATTCATCAAACCAGATTTATTGAGTTCTTCAAAAAACTCACCAAAAAATGACGGAACTCGACGCTTTGCTGCTTCAATGCTTCGCCGGAGAACGACCGCATCGCGGCAGTGTTGGGGGACACCAGATCCACTTTCTGGTGGGGAGAGGGAGCAACGGCCGTCGCGGGTTTCTGGGTGGGGGAGGAGGGGCCGCGGCAATCGGTTTCTGGGTGGGAGAGGGGGGTCACGGCGCCACCGTTCTGGTCGTCCTTTTCGCGGCGGCGGTGGGGCGCGCAGGTGGAGGCTTGGACGCCGCGGCGGTGTGTGGTTGGGGAGAGGGAGCGCAGGTTTGCAAATGGAAGGAGGGCGCGCGATCTGGAGGTGAGGGGCGGCGGCGGCGGCGATGGTCTACCTGCAACCACCGCGCCGTCTGCGAAAAACAATGGGGGAGATGTGGAGCGGCGATTTGAGGGGAAGAAGATAGGGGGAAGAGGTGGAACGACTGAATTAATTGTAGGGATTTTAGGGTTGGAAGGGTATTCTAGGTAAAACACTAAGTGTTTTGCACCTATTAGTAATTAAAAAAAAAAGTATGGATCTATGAGTAATGAGAGCTTTATTTTTGCACCTATAAGTAATTATGTCTTTTTCTACCGTCAAGGGAATGTTCGTCATTCCTGATATCAGGAAACTAATAAAATATTTACATGTCATTTAACTTCGCCCAGAGCAATATAGATTTTTCATAAGCACAAATTATTAATTTTTAAATAAATATATATAAAATTATCAAAATATCATTATAATATTTTGGAAAAAAAAGTCGAATTGGACCCTCATCTTACCTCTCCCACGATCAAATAAGCCCTCAATCATTAAAAAATTCAAACACATAAACAGGAACTGTATGCTAAACGTGATGTGCTAAATATTTTTTTTTGAAGGGAAGTGTCTGCTAGTGCTAAATATTTGATTAAGCAGGATCAGTTGAAAAAAAAAGTCCTGAGTTATTTCCCCGTTTGAAAATCCGTCTTCGTCATCAATGTTTTTTCTCCAAATTCATATTCCAATTCTTCAGCAAATTAATGAATCAACATTAATTATCATAGACTAAATCCTCCATAGCCATGACTTATGTGTTTGACTTTTCACAGATTGAGGGTTTATGTGATCCAATTGGAAAAGAGAGAGGGTTTGGATGAACAAAACGATAGATTGGGGATTTATTTGATCAATGGAGATAAGATGAGGGTCCAATTCTATCCTTTTTCCTAACAATTTTTAAAAAGTTATAAATTTTATAATTTTAATTTTTTAAAAATATTTTATTTAAATAATAAAATGTTAATAGGAATATATATGTAATTTTATAATTTATTTTTTTATTATTTTAAATGAAAATGATATTTTTATCATTTTATAATTATTAATTTAATTTATTAGTTAGGCGATGCAGTGTGATTGTAGTATGCACAATGCAAATGCACTAGTGCACAGTGCAATCATTTAAAAATTAAATTATCCGTTAGATCGTTGATCTAACGGTAATCGCAGGATTTCCTGACGTCAGGAAGGGCGAAGTCATTCCTAACCATAGAAGATCCCTTTAGAGAAAAGATACAATCATGAGCCTAAACTATTGCTCTTGCTACAATTAGGACCATAAATTATTTTTTTGGTTCAAATAAGTCTTCAAACTTTATTTTTTAATCACTTCAAGTATCGACTGATTCATCTCAAGAATTGATCGCACCTCAGAGGATCGAACATGAGACCTAGTGAGAAACACTCTCCTAAATTTCAAGCCTACACCAGTAGGCCAACCCTCGGAGGTTCTTGGACCTTAATTGTTGATTGTTGTTATCCTTTGAGTAAGGTGATTTCAATGTCCATAGTTAATTGTTGAATTTAATATTCAATGGCAAATGGGAAGATTATATGTATATATATGGGTGTATTATAATTATTTAATTAATTGTATGATTTTTAATTATTGGTTTACAGACTTGAGACTTAGGAGTCTCCTTTTTAGTTTTCAAGTTCGAAATCCCTTATTCATAGTCAATTCCTGAGATGAGTCAGTTTGTACAAAATTGTGTTATTGTTTGAAGTGAGGATCCCGCTAATGTATGGTAGCTATTAGTCCTTCGAATTAGTCGATCATATGGCCGAATATCAAATTTTTAGGAAAGAAATTAGTATTTTAAATGTCCTTCACAAAAGGCCATTTTTATAATTTAAATAAAATAATTTTAATATGAGTATTAATTCACTAATTTTGTTAATTATTAATAAATGGCAAACTCTATGATGAACAAGTTTTATAGCTTTTTAACTCATGGGCATGTGAATTTATTCAGGGTATAATCGGGTCAAGTTTAGTTGGTTAGAAAATGTATTAGAATAGATAAAATGAGTCAAATAATTCAATTTCATACTATGAAACTTGTTCATGGAAGACCAACTCAATTTATTTTTGAAATGTGTTTTGGGATGAATATGAGCTACCCATCTTAATAAAGAGCCAGTCTTTAAAAGGATAGTGAAAGCTAAGAAGCTCATATCCAAACAACGAAACTGTGGGTTTATTTGTTTAACCGAAACAAAAAATTCTAAAATTAGAATCAAGAGGTCGTGTTTATTTAGGGATGGAGAAATAGAGTTGGATGCAACTTTTATATCAGATTAAAATGATGCATCATCTTATTGTTATTAATACTAGTTCATTGCCCGTGTAATGCACGGGCTGACTGTAAATATTTTTTAAGGTAAAATTAAAATATTATTATAACTATGGATATATGACAGAATTTAAAAAGACTTCGTTTTTCTCTTCGCAGACCGACAAATAATGATGAGTATATAATTTTTCGTTTTTAAATTGTTACTCCTATAATTTTTTAGACATGAATATTCAAACTATCTCTCTCTATATTAACTTAGATATTCAAATAACCTAATTTCATATATCCACCATTGTGACATATGACAGGAGCAGCAGAGTAACTTAGAGAATTTGTGCATGTTGCATATTAAGAGTAACTGAGTAAGTAATCTAAAATACCAACTACACATTAAATCATTTTATGTAGGGATGATCTATCAGTTTGAGGTCCTACAAATAAACATACATTAGAATTTTTAAAGTAAAACCTCGTATTTTGTACGCTAAAAATCTCAATTAGTAACAGACCATTCTTTTAGCTATCTCAATGACACAATACCTCTTTCCAATCAAAATCGATCTTGACAATGAACAACTTCACTTGTGCCATCACAACATCCATCGGAGGCTCAATCCCATCTAGTGTCTGGTCTAAATCTAGATTGCAGAAGATCATATTATTTTAAATTATTAACAACTATGCCAACAAGCGGACATAACAACAACACAAGCATTCATTTAAAAATAATCTTCATTAGTCATGCTTTTAAAAGTAATCTTCAACAGTCATGCTCATGAGAAAAGGCATCAATGACAAGATAAAACAACTAATCATCATCATCAAGAAAACAAAATAGATGGCACAAATGCCATAACACACAATTGGCTGAAGCAGAACGACAGTAGTTCTTATTAGGCTAACAGTGCACTAAAAAGTAAAAACACCTTGATCATGGTTAATAGAAGACTCATACATGGAGTACGATTATCAAACTTAGAATTGAGAACATGTTTAGATTGGAAGATTTTCCAGTCACAAACGACATAAAAATTATCCAAGGAAATACATTCACTTAGAAATTGCATAAATGAGACATATTCAACTTAAAATCCCAGCAGGACAAAACTCTTTCAATCAACATATTTTTTTTTATCATGATTGATGCTCAAAGGTTATTAGAAGTTGTTGATATTTTTTTTTCTTGATAATTAAATTTTAACTAAATATACACGTGAAATCCACGACTCTAGAATGTAGGTGAAAGTAAAATAAGCAAGATCAAGCTCTTTTTAATTTTCCCCTTGTAAATACAACTCCATTTGCATTGTTATGCTGTTAGAAAATTAACGACAACTACTCAAAAACACAGACCAGTTTACTCAAAAAGGGGAACCATATAACAAAGTGCAGAAAAAATCACCAAACATATTCTGCAATGATCTTCTCAGTTCTATCTAAGAGGTTGAGAGCAACTACTACCCACATATTTTCTTGTATCTTGCTTTTCAAATCCTATTCTTCACTCCCTTCATTTTTATCTTCTACAATTTATTTTTTTGCAACAACAGAACTAGTAAATGATAAACTATCCATCGAAGATGCTCGAATGAAAAGAAGTATTTATTCGAGAGACTATTCCTTTATGGGTAGCTTGTGTGGGCTACATTACCTTCTCCATCATCTCTATCATTGCCATCCCACACATGTTTCTTCAGCTAAAGTGGTACTACGTTCTAGTCGTCTACATATTCGCCCCATCTTTATGCTTCTGCAACGCTTATGGGGCCGGTCTAACCGATATGAATATGTCGTACAACTACGAAAAAGTAGCTCCGTACGCAATTGTTTACCGAAACATGGCAATTCTTGGAGTCAAGGGCTTCTCCGCTCTACCTCGCCATTGTATGCATCTCTGTTACGGGTTTTTAGCGTTTGCTGAGAGACCTTATGCTCGAGAAGGTAAGGAGGTTCGTTCCTCTCAGGGCCGATCCTATGAATTATAGAGTCTGAGCCGACTCTAAAATTGGGCCTTTTTAATATATAACATAATGTGTGTTGCATATTTTTATAAATATTTTTACATGTAATGATTGTACATAGGTGTTTAAGTAGGTAGAGTACGAATGATATTTGCACATTCGTACACGGTCTGCCGTACGTGCACATACCAAGAATTAAAATAAAAGAATTAATTTGTTGCAAGTTTTAGGAGAGAGAAAGTTTTGGAAAGAAGATACCTATGAATGTATTTGTTAATTATCTTTTGGAGAATAAAATATTTCCATATCTCCATATTTGCCTCATAAATTTGGTTCCCCTCCTCCGTATAAATAGGGGCTGATTTTTCATTGATATGTGCATTGGGAGTTTGGTTGGGTATTTTGGCAAAGAGTGAATAACAAGAAGACAATTTCAATTGTTCCAGCAGTTACATTAGATTTGTTTTGTGGTGATGGGCTTTGGGTTTTTCCTTCTTGTATTCTTGCTTTGGCTAAGATTAATCCTCCTATTTGCATGAATTTCTTGCCTGGACTTAGCTCATCATGACTCAAGAGAGATCAATTTGTAGCACATTAAGAGATTAAGAGAGCAGGGAAAAAGAAAATGTGATGATTGGTTTACAATCATAGATGCTTGACATGTGAGTTGAATTTTAAAATTAGATTCTTGAAATTTATTTTTATATGAATTCAGATACTATTTTATAAAAAATGAACAATTAAACAACAAGCACGGTAATACCCATATTTATGCTTCATCAACATCATGAACCTTATAACAATAAATCACGGATTGCCCACATTAAGCTAAAAAATGCTCAGTATTGGTTGTTGAATGCTTCCTATTTTTCTATCATAATCTATCTCTACTTTTACACCTTCAATTCTCCTCACAAACATCAGCACTCATCAACCCTTATGCAATCTCAAATAAACATTGGCTGAAGACGTTTTATCTAGATGGAACCTACAGAAAATCATCAGTCAGATTAAGTTGTAACAATATCTGGAAGAATACCCAATCAAAACTCATAAACATGCATATGCATTAGCAAACATCACTATAATCACCCTAATATAACTATTAAATGGGTTGTCTTGAGACATATTCAAGTACAATGATATTAATGTGTGTGTATATTTATATGCAGTCAAGCTAAAACTGCAATAGCAAGCTCTTAAAAATAAAAATAAAAATCTAAATGCTATTTCCAAGTATCAAATCTTTTGTTCTTAACTTGCCTAAGTGCAATGAGTTATTAAAAAAGAGCTATTACTGCTCAAGCCATAACCAATGGAATGTTGTTTCTCAACCTCAATATATTTTATCGATCTTTGACTCGAAAGACCTAGAAATCAAGTATGTCATAACATAAATGAATATTGAGCATAAATAATGAATTATAGTACCACATCCTCCATTAGGATATCAACATAATTGATGGAGATACTCTAGTACAATATACAATAATTTTAGGCATGCATTGATAAAACAACACGTAAATGCTCACATAAATACATATGTTCTAACCTTATTGAGTTTTAAAACTTAGCTCACGATGCTTTTTCAGTTCGTCAAACCAATCCTTGATTCATTCATAACAATAAATGAACATAACATTAGTTGCAATTTATATTGTCTTCGTGTGAATAGCTCTAAATTTGAAAAGCTGGAAAAAGAATAGTGATAAATTTCATGTATAAACATGAACATGTTGCTCTAGGCTTCAATCAATGAACCGATCGCAACATCATACATGCACTTCATGATAAAAATATGAATGGAGTCCCCCTTAGCAAGAGAGAGCCACATAAGTAGCTTAATTACATTGAGGACACATAAAATCCAAATTCTTGAATCAAACCACATCTAATCAACGCATAGATTAAATAAAAAGTCTCAAATACTCCCTCTGCCCCGAATTCAATTGAACATTTACCAAAAACGTTCATCCCAAAATATCTCAATATTACACCCCATGCCATTATTTTTTCCACTAAAAGCAATTTTATCTCCTTTTATTTACACCACGTGTTATTACTTTATCATTAAACCCTTATCAAAAAGAAATTTTATCTACTCCAATACTAACAATCAATTCTCAAACTCATTGCAAATAGCAAATGCTCAATTTATTCCGGAACGGAGGGAGTATAATATAGTTTCAACAATCATAGCAAACTATAATAGGTTAAACATTAGTAAGTAAATCATGAAACATTTAAATTTCACATCAATAATTTCATGTAAGAACAAAAACATGATCTCTACCACAAGATTTTTGTCATGCTTCCAACTTTTTAACCAAATCAATAACCACTTTCTGCCTCATATAATCTTCAATATCATTAACCCTCTTCCTAAACAGACACAGATCACGCTCGTCTTCCCTCTTTGTCCAATCACTCTCGCTCACAAAGAATCTCGTATTTATCGCACTCAAGCAAATGGAAAACATTTAAAATTATACTTTAACATTGCATTTGTGCATTTAAATCACTTAATAAGTGGAAGAACGTGAACATGAAAATGCACTTTCCAATGCATTTGAAACGGTTTTTCCGATGCATTTTTAATTGTTGCCGTTTTCCAATTCCTTTTTTTTTTTTTTTTTAAATAAAAAATGTTCTTCCATTTCTTAACACAGATTAATTCCTGTTTGATTACACGGCTCCACCTACTTTCTTGCTGAATCCAAAGGTTACGATTTTTTTACTATGGATCAGATCATCCAGCAACACACACATAATTCAACAGGTACCAATGTTGAATGCCTTACCACTGCTTGAATGATACATCTCTTTTAAGATCAATGTTAATGTGCATATCTTATGCACTATATGACATGACAACAAATCTAAGGTGGTGTACTCTGTTATTGGTTTGATAACTTAAATTTAATTATTATTTATATTTTATTTCATATTTAATATATTCGTTTTTTATACATTGAACTTTTGTATAATCTAATCTGTCTCTTAAATTTTGTTTCTTTTTGTCCAATGCAGAGTGATTCATTGGAATTGAATTGATTTTATGTGTTCTCCTTATCAATTTTTTTTGTTATTTAAACAGATCCTGGTCTTTGTGTATTTCATCATGCAGTTTTTGAATGAGGAACTTGTCAAATTATCATTTAAATTTTTAAATCTTCATGCTGATGAATTTTTTTAATTCAAATTAGACAACTTTTATCAAACTATTAATATATATATATTTTTTTAATAAGCCTCTTCTTGCATCTTTCCTGTTGGCTGATCAAATGGAGCAATGAGGACATGAGGCTCTCATTGCCTGTAAGTTGAACTCATGATTTCCCATTTTAATGTTATTAAGCAGCATGTGTTTTATGTTTGTGATGTTTGATTTTATTTTTGGAAGGGTTTTGCTTGATATTAAGTGTAGTCATGTTGATTTATGTTACGATGATTTTGAATTTTTTTTTAAAAATATATACTCTTTCTTTGACTTAATTTTTATGTAGTTGACTAAAAATATTCTTATCTTGTATTTTCTTACCTCTCCGTCTCTATAAAAGCGTCAAGACACCTTTCTTTTTATTATCGAAGTTAGTGTGGCGAGTTGTTTATTAGTATTTCAAATGATAAAGTGATTTTTAAAGAGATGTATTATAGATCTACCTCACATCTATTGCATGAATCTTTAAAAATTATTTCATCATTTCAAATACTAATAAAAAACTCGCTCGCAAAAACACGTGAAAACAGTAAACGTGCACGTTTCTTTGGGACGGAGGGAGTAGAACGTTGCAGCATATCATTTTATTAACAGGATTAAAAAAAATTGTCTTTGTCCTGATACTATTCACCATTTTTTTTTATAATATGATATATCTCTAACTTTAGTTTATTTGATAACTATTTATCATTCATCCACTAATATTTTCTTGCTATTAGCACCTCATTGATTTTTTTTACTATTTTTTTGTTGTTGTGATGTTGATGAATTGGGCCACTTGGTTAAAATTTATCTCTCTACTTTTACTTTTTTTAAGAATCTTCTTTACACCTGTTTTCCATTTCTTCCAATCCTACGTGGATCACTACAAATCTCCCTATTCACATTTCTAATTTTCTCTTAATTCTAAATTTTTTATTAAATTTTCAATCATTAGAAGCCGCTGCTGTCATGATCCTCTCCTGGTTTTTTTAAAACCACTTCTTAATTCAAATTTCAAAATTTCTCTTATTTATATATTTTTCTCCTAGAAAAAATCTCACTTGTCCATTTTACATATTTTCTCAACAATTTATATTGTTATTCTGATATACATTATTTTGATTTGCACATTCGCCTATTTGTTCTCTCTTCCTTTTTCTTTAAAACTCCTTTTCTTTTTCTTTAAAACTCGACAATGCAGAATGCCGCCAACATTTTCTCCTTTCCTCTTCTACCATCTTTTTCGACGGTCACTCTCCTAAAAAAAATCGGTGCTTATACATTGCAACCAAGTATGAAAACGTGTAATCTCTATCTTTATTTGTAATTATTTTATATTAATTTTGTTTTTTCATATTTTTTATTTCACAGTCTTTTCTTAATTTATTTATCCTCGACTGAATAAAAATAATTGTGAATTTTTTTCTTAATGTGAATCTTCTATCACAATTTTCTTTTTTAGTTTCCACATGTGGTGTTATACGTACTAATCAGGTCATTCTAATATGTTTTTTCGGTATATGGTTTTTCTACAAACCATTAACCCTTAGTCATTGATGTTTGGTAAGTATCTTTTGTTAATGATTCAATATATGTGATACGTTTAGTTTTATATTTTTTAATATTTCTTTACTACTAATTCATACTAATTTTTTTTGTAGGTTTTAAATAATGCATAGTTATTTTTAATTTTTTTCTTAATTTTACATCAATGTGGATCACTACAAATTTTCCTATTCAATTTTCAAAATTTTCTTGATTTTACATTATTTATTAAACTTTCTCATTAAAAATTGCTGCCAATCCAATTTATCTCCCAATTTTTTTAAACTACTTCTATTTCAAATTATCTCTTTTTAATTATTCATTTAAATTTTAATTTAAACTCTTCCCTTAATCACAATTTCTCCACCCACTAATTTTAAATTTATATTTTTAAATTTTAAACTTTCTCATGAAAACTTTTCATTCGTGGTTCTCAACAAAATTAAAAGTTACTTATTACACAATGTTTTTAATAATATAAATGAAATTTATCGTATGCACATATTAAAATAAATTAACTCATATATAAAGTTAATCTTATAAAAATTCATGGGATTGTCGCAAAATAAGGCCCAAATTAACAAGTTTCTTCACTTGAGATATAATTTTAAAGAATATTCAAATTTGAGAAGACAACATATAAAACTCCGAATTGAAATGATTTTTAATTTGATTCTTATTTTGAGATAACCTTAAAATTATTTCATCCTGCGTATTACGTGGGTTATGCACTAATTATTAACTAATTGAATAACTGATAGGAGATTACTGCCGCTCTAAAAGCCCTCCTATCTGCCCTTCTTTTTCCATCGCTCCATCTTCCAGTCGTGTGTAGGGTACATTCAATTCAAATTATAATTAATTATGGAAATAGTCATGTTTTTTCATTTTTAAAATTGTATATGTGCAATATATTTCTTTTCAAATATACTTTTAGATTATAGATAATGTATATTTTAAAATTAATGTATTCCAATTATATAGCGAGTAAATTTGAAAGGGATTAAATTTTTTATACTCCATTAACTTATCCTCATTTTGAAATTAGTCCCGAATGTTTTGACTTTTTAATTTTAGTCCGATAAATTTATGAAAATTTTGAAATTAATCCAGGTGACCTGCAATAGTAGGTCACCTATATAGTCAATGAACATGTAACACTTTGTTTGACTTTTTTTTACAAGTGACAATATTCATTGAACTTTTATGTTAATGTGACATTATTTATTTTAATAATTTATTAAATTAGTAGAAAATTTTTAAAATTTGAATATTTTTTATTTTTATAATATATTCTCAAATTATGTTACTGAGTTATTTGTATATAAATTTATGTTATTTTAAGAAAATTAATTTTATAATTAAAACTTTTAATTATCCTAAGTAAATTAAATTTTGCTAAATTATTTTAAAAATTAAATTTAAATATTTGAAATATCTTAAAGTAAATTCATTAAAAATACATTATGACCGATAAATTTGTAAAAAATCAAATTATAAGATTTTAAAGCTGTAATATAAATAAATAAAAATATTTAAAATTTAATTTTGAAAAGGCTATAGTATAATTCTTTTTTAAAAGTTTTATTTTAATTTTAGCTATATTGCAACCTGTTTAAAATCTTAAAGTTTTTAATTTTTACAAACGTAACGGTCTTAAGTTTTTTTATTGAATTTACTTTAAGGTATTCCAAATAATTTAATTTAAGTTTTACAATGATTTGGCAAAATTTAATTTATTTTAGGATATTTAAATGTATTATGAAAATTAATAGAATTACAATTTTTTTAAATAATATAATTTTTATAAAAAAAAATTCAATAACATAATTTGAAGAATATATAATTTTATTATTTTCTACTAATTTAATAAATTATTAGTACAAATAATGTCACATTAACATAAAAATTCAATCAACATTGCAACATGTAAGTAAAGGTTAAACAAAATGTCACATGTGCATTAGCAGTATAGGTGACCTGCTATTGCAGGTCACCTAGACCAATTTCAAAATTTTCACAAAATTATAGGACCAAAATAAAAAAGTCAAAACAATCAGGATCAATTTCAAAAAGATGACAAGTTACTGGACTACAAAAAATTTAATTCCAATTTAAAATAGGGATTAAATTTTTTGTAGTCCAGTAACTGTGCTTCGTTTTGAAATTGATCCCGATTGTTTTGACTTTTTTATTTTGGTTCTACAAGTTATCAAAAAATTTGAAATTGTTCTTTTAACCTACTGTATAATTGCACCAAACAGGTAACCACCACTGAAAAGTGTGTGTGTGTGTGTGTGTATTTTCAAAGTGTTGTTAGAAATGTTGTGCAATATGTAAAACAACATATGACAGTAGAAGTATTAAAAACGCAGTGCAAAGAATTTCAAAATTATGTATAGTCTTAATTCAAACTATACGAACTTTATGATTAAAAACATCACTATAACAAGTAGTGAGATACACAAGAACCTCTTACAAGATCCTAAAAGGTATAGTGAAAAACTACACACCAAAAGCAATTTATTCAATCAAGTAACTAGTGATCTTATTCAACCTAAATCTTGATCTAATAAGATAAACACAGTGCTGATGGGAAATATTGGGATACACTCGACCAGTACAAATAGAATAACATCGACCCTCACACTCCTAAGATTACAAACACTCTCGGTTGCACTCTTGGTTGTGTCTCAGATGTTACTCTCTAAAGTTTGGAGTAGAGCAAATGATATTTCACTTTTCCTCAAACTTGTATCTCGACCAATGCAATGTATTTATAGACTTTGGAGATCAACTGCATTGTCCTATCCAGTCGGTTTGGACAGCCTTGAAACTCTCCACCATCAACTCCATGATCTTGGTGTAACCACCCATGATCTTTCTATTCTCACCCATCCACAATGCAACCGTCTGACAATAAAACCGAATTGACATCAACCTGCAATGTAGGAAACATAGAAAAACACATCTATTAAAACAGAGTCAGTGTTAGGAGAAATGACAAATTTATGATGTTGTGCAGAATGTTGTCCAACATATGGAACAACATCCGTGCAACATCAACAATCACATAGACTTTTTTAATCTTAATAATTTTGGGTCGGATTTTTATGCGTATTTTTTAGGGAGAAAGAGTGGTTTTCTACGTATTTTGGTTTATTTTTTGAATTTTCCAACCAGTTTAGATCTAGTAAACTGACCCGATTTACTTTGTCTTTTAATATACAAATTATTTTTAGACCCTATTCAAAACCCGACTAAAATTATTAGGAAAAAAATATTTCAAGTAGTGCTTCAAAATTAAAGGGAAAAACAAAATAATTACACATGTGACGGTTATCTGCTGCAGCAGGTTAAATGATCAATTTAAAAAAAAAATTAAAAACTTATAGGACCAAAGTTAAAAAGTCAAAACAATCGGGACCAATTTCAAAACGATGCAAAAAAATTGGACTACAAAAAATTTAATCCCTTTAAAATATTGTACCAATATTATGGGAAATTCATTACATTTAAAAATACATATTAGTTATAACTTACATAGAAGGGTTTTTCTACTGTTAAAGATTGAAAAGGGAAAAAAAAGATATACCCACTTTTATTGAAAATTAAAGATATCTACACATTCCATATATAAAAAAAAATATCTACCCATTTTTTAATAAAAATACATATATGCCTTTATTAGGAAAAAAAGATATATACCCACATGGTCCATATCCTTATTTCTTTAAAACTTAATTAAATGATACACTATTTCTCTTTTGTTTAATTTTATTAGATATATCATCTTTATTTATTTTTGTTATATCTTAATTTTTAAAATAAGATAAAAAAATATTAAATAATTTATTATAATAAAATTTAATATATTGCATCAATAGACTAAATAAATAAATAATTATTTCATATTAAAATAGTAATAAATAAATTTAACTATGTGGATCAATTATCTTTTTTAATTCTTTACAATTATAAATATTATTAATTCATTTCTAAAAATTGAATAAATCTTTTTTAATAATATTTTTTACTAAACTTAATAGTTTAATTTTATTAACCCCATATTTTTAATTTTAAAAATTAAATTTCATAACATGCATTTAAATGTAATATTTGATTAACACATACTTCTAAATACATATATATGGGGATAGGGTAGTGATATGTGGGGGTATTTTTGGATGAAAATTATGAAATGGGTATATTTCTTTTTTTCTTATTGGGATAGGTATAAACCTTTTATTTATTATAAGATTTGGTATATTTGTCCTTCACAATTTTGAAAATAGAAATAGGTTTAAACCACATAGGGATTAAATTTTTTGAAATCCAATAATTTTTCATTGTTTTAAAATTGATCCTAATTGTTTTTGGACTTTTTGATTTTGGTCCCGTAAATTAAAAAATAAATAAATTTAAATTGGTCATTTAACTTGTTGTACCAGGTAACCTCCATATGTGTAATTATTTTGTTTTTCCCTTCAATTTCGAAACGCCACTTGAACCTTTTTTAATCATAATAATTTTAGACGGGTTTTGGGTTGGATTTAAAAACATGTATATTAAAAAAACAAAGCGGAATGGGTCGATTTAACGGGTCTAAACTTGTTGAAAAATCCAAAAGTAAACCAAAATACGCAGAAACCGCTCTTTTATTAGGATTAAAAGTTTAGGTGACATTTCGAAATTAAAAGAAAAAAATAAAATAATTATATATATGGTAATTACCTATTTGGTGACTTGATGTAGCAGATTAAATGACCATTTAAAAAAAAATTACCAATTTATTGAACCAATTTTTTTTTTTTTTCAAATCTGGCTAAGAAATGAAATCAATCAGCAAACAAAACGCGGGGTAAAATGCAGAAGAAATAAGCTAATCTTTGTTACTGTTGAAGAACGATTGTGGGACACATGGGGGAGGTCTGTTACAGTTTCTATCAAACACTGAGATACGGTGAGAATTGATTTAATGCTCACCTTTATCTTATGTACCAAACAAGAAAAGAGGGAATTTGAAATTAATCTAGAGCTAAGAATATGCTTCAAAATAGCAAACAAGAAAAAGAATGGTCCGGCACATCTCAATTTATAGAAGGAAATAGAAGTATTTGGAAGCTGCTTAGATTTTAAACTCAAACAGAAAACTCACCATTTGTGTAAGATTGAACAGATACTTCCAGGTAGAATAGGTAGAAGGCTAGAAGCAAAACAACGACGGAAGCAGCAGGAAACCTCCCTGCATAGATTGAACTTCTCTCTGGCGTTTACAAGTAACACAAAAAAACTCGCAATGATCAGAATCCATTAATTCTGCCACTATGTATATCTTACCAAATTTGAGTAACATAGAGATTATAAAAGTGATCAAGATTATCCCAAGAATACAAAAGCATGAGCTAACTCAGAATACAGATTTTTAGTGACGACATGGATGGAAATGAACTAATGAAATATTTTGATATGAAACAACAATGCTGCGTTCCGTACATCACCATGAAAATGGCTGGATGAAAGCATATGATATGAGCATTTATATAAAGAGCGCTTAGTTCAAAATTCTTCAATGGAAATGGTAACGAGAACAAACATAGATAATTGTGGTGGTTAATGAGATGCAAAATAAGTCAATCATTATTCATTTTGATTACCTACCTCCCCTCCTATAATAGTATTTCCTCAATTGTTCCACAACTTTTCAACCAACAACCATTTTCGTCAATAATTATTTCAAGATTAGAGCTGTCAATAATTATTTCAAAGATTAGAGCAAAACACTGATAATGTATCCATCATATTCGTTGTAATTTACTATTCAATGATTCTTATTATCAGCCTCATTGAAGAATTTGAACCAAGCACCCTTAGACATGTAAACGGGCATGTTACCATAATTTATGGCACAGAGATACAGGTCCAAGACAAACTGTAAATAAGAAATGTACCTTCCTCAATTAAGTGTTTTTTTTTTCACGCTTCTTTTCACCAAAAGGTAAAGGATCAAGCTATCAAAGTGGAGTGTTTCTCCAACACAAAGTACAAAAAACCATCACCAGATTCAACTAAAAACAACTCATTCTTGTTCAAAAGATACTGACATCTTACAACATTGAACAAATACGTTAAAGAACGCAATACTAGTTGCCAAATTTCCAAACTGAAAATACCTCACAGTTGACTTCAACAATCCTCCTTTTTTCAACTCAATATGAGGAAACAACAGACACATCCGGCTTTGATCCTCTAAACGAGCTGTACTGACTGTGTTGTTCCGCTACTCAACATTGCACATAATTCCTCATAATTAATCCTCCCATCGTTATCTATATCCACCTCTGAGATTATTTCCTCAATGGTGGCTTCATACGCCATATCGTACTCTTTCATGGCAGTTTTCAGTTCATCTCTTGTGATATAGCCACTGCTATCTTTGTCGAAAAACTGAAATGCACTAAACATATGCTAGTCTCTTGTGATAAATTCAATGTAGTTGATAGTCCCATTACCATCCACGCCGGCAGGGTTAAATCCTGGCCAAGAAACAATTTCCGTTTCCCAAATTTTATGATCCGCTGGATCACCTTCTTCAATTAAATTAGTTTCAAATGGGGCACCAGATTCTACTCACAAAGTTGTTGACAATCACTTTCTTGATTATCTAAGAAGATGCTTGAAGTCTTATATCTAACTTTTGTCATGTACACAACTCTTTGTGACAAATGGTTTGCCGACTTCATTCTGATAAGGCCTAACAAACCTCTCAAAGAATTTATCATCCGACAGACTGAAGATTGTTGCAAGACTAGGCCACTTTATCAATTTTTTGATTTCCAAAATTCCCAGAATTCGCACCCTTGGCTCAAGCCTCCCCTCAATGCTGCACCCAAATAATCCCGGACAATTAACAATGCTTGACATATCGAATTTTCCCGTATTAAGCAGAAGTTGTTTTACCTTTTCTATCTTCTCCATGGATACCTGAAAAACAGGTGGAAACTTCTTAAACATTGTCAATGAGTCACTTTCTGAAAACCCCATTTCCTGAAGAGATTGCAGCTTTAATTCCCACATCCTTTGCTCATAGAAGCAATAATTCTCAGAGCATGACAAACATTTTTGAGCTTTTATCGAAGCTTATTTCCTTTGCCTTTTCCACAGATTTCACCATAACATTAGGTTTGATCAAGAGAGGCCTTGGGTAGGTGTAAACGAGAAATAGTATACGCTCCATAGGTATCCCAAATCTCTTAAAAAATTCAACATTTGGCATCAATGTGTTTTCCAAATCAGCAGATATAGACCAAGCAGATTTCCTTAAAAGTCTAGCTACATCATAATTAGATCCCAAAAAGCCCTTTAACAAAGATAATGAGGGAATGATTTTACTCTTGACGCTTAAATGTAAAATCACCTGATTACTTGAGATCATTTTGGCGATATCCTGCGGCGAAAGCCCCAAATCCTGGAATACCTTGATTTTGAATTTGATGTCGTCCGCACTATGCGATAGAATTCGAGGCTTATATTTCACGATTTTCTCCAATTGAGTGATCGAACACCCACTTTCTTTGAGGAATGACAGAATTGAATCGGCGTTTTCTGGGCATTTCATTAGAGCTGAATCTGACGCAACTTGTGAAGCTACTTCATCTGAAAATTGGTGTTTATGAAGCAACAAATCGTAAACCCTAGGGCAGGTAACGATTTGTGTCTTCCTCAGAATCGAGAAGAAATGAGGAGAAACAGAGGATTTGCAAACAAATGGAGCGTGCTTCGAAAATAAACAGGCGAGATCATTGCGTAAAATTGCGATCATTGTTGCATAGAATTAAATGGATTGAGAGAAGGGAAAATCACTTGCCTGAAAAATTGAAGAGTTCAAAGCCAGAGTTGTTTTGTTGAGGGTTTAGGAATTAGGGTTCTGCTGCTTCACCGGCGCGCCTAAGTTGAAAAATACCCTCTTTAAATTTTAACGATTTAAAAATTTGTTATTTATAAATGTCAAGACTCAAAAGTAACTTGATTTTCTTTTTCATATTTTATACGATAATAATTATTCAAATTTTGATATGGTGCCATATATTTTTTTAAGTAATAGCAAATCATGTCTACACATAAATTTTATTATTGTTAAAAACTATCAATATTGTACATACAATTTTTTTTATTTAAGAAATACTTTATTTTTCAAATAATTATTGTTTTTGTACTATTGTGCATAAAATTATCATTATTTAAAAAACAATTTATTTTTCAAATAATAATTATTTTTGTACATAACATTAATAACAACTTTTGTGCATAACATTGATATTAAGAAAATAGAGTTCACCGTGACCCCGAGTTTACACAAAATTTTATCCATTTTATTCCAATAGAGAAACATATACAAAGTAAGAAATTTACATATTAATTATCTAATAATTGGTTCAATTTTGTCTTTGATTTACTATTATCATTATCATTACCAAATAGTTTTAGAATAGGTCTCATGTGAATCGGGTTCACGTGAACTCTTTCTTTTAGTGTTACTGTTATGCAAATGCACTATCACTATTTAAAAAAAATATATGCTTAATTTTTCAGACAATAACAATACATGTGTACAACAGAGATATGTGTATACCCATCGAGTTTTTCTGAAATGTTCAACTTGTTTACACTAAAACGTTCAACTTGTTCAATTTAAAACATATTGAACGTTTTAGGGAAATAAGTTGCATGTTTCAAAAAATGCACTTAAGTTACACGGTGCACTTGGTGCACACTAGATTTTTCCATTAATTAATATATTAAGGGGATGTTTGGGTCAAAATTCATCTATAAAAATAGTAATAAGAATGAGCATAAGGTGAATGTGGTGATTAATGAGATTAAAAGATGATCAATCAACAACTTCAAACATCATTCATAGTATCATTTTTTTTAGAGTTCTCCCGTTCCTTAGGAGGTTTAGGTTTTCTCTGAATGAGACTAGGGTTAGGGGTTGGGGCCTTGTTGTCGCCGTTTTTTCTCACGACAGTCATCCATCCGTCAACTTTGTTTCTAGTTTTTTTTTCGATTTGATCTTGCGTTCTCTTTCTTTTGGTCTCTCTGTCCTTTCTTTGTTGAGTCGTGTTTGTGTTCTCGCCACTGATTCGGTTTACGGATTTGACTAATCTTGTTTACTTCTTTGTTCGTTTATTTTGTGTTTTGCAGTTTCTCCAGATCTCCAAAGTCTCCAGATTACTCTTTGTTATCAATGGCTTCGAGTGGTAATGGGGAATGGGAAGACGACATGTTGGATTTAGGTGCATTGCTAGCGCGCAGAGGCAAGGCTCCAACCAGCCTAGTCAGTATGCCTTGTGGGAAAAGTTTATTCGGAGAGATCGACCAATACTTATGCCATAATCGACGTGATGAAGAAAGCATTCCGGCCAAAAGGAAAATTATCGGCACGAGATTAGGGTGGGGGTCTCGTGTTTTTCTCTTTCGAGCGAGTGGAAGATCGGGAGTGGGTACTCAATAACCAACCATGGCACTTTGACGGGGCTCTGTTCGCGATCCGGGCTTTATCCGGAAAAGAACAACCATCCTCTATTGTTCTCAATGCGGTTTCCCTATGGACCAGGGCTCACGATATCCCAATGAACTTTAGATCGGACTGTGTTATACGATCTATCGCCAACAAGATTGGTACATTGGAATGCTATGAAAAATACTCAGATACGGATCCTTCTGAATATGTTCGATTCAAAATCCAAATAGATTTCACAAAACCCTTGGTGCAGGGATTAAACGTGAGGATTGAAGACGAGAATGTACGGATCCCCTTTACTTATGAATCGCTCCCGAACTTCTGCTATGGATGCGGGACAATTGGTCATTACATAAAATCATGCACCTCTACTGATAGAGATAATACACATGATTCACTCGTCAAACTAGAAAGCCTAGGAACCACATGCCGGAAATCGTCTTTGTGAAAAACCCTCTCCACCCTACAAATACTCCAGTCGTCCAACTTCCTGAAACACCAACCCAACTCCACATAGTATCAATAATGTGAACAACCTTAACCCTACACCATTCCCAATCCAAAACCCCTGCCTTGATCTTGCCTCCACTGAAAGGGTGTCTGCTTCACTCCGTAATACCCTATCCATCTCGAGCACGAGATCCACTCAATCCAAAGCACCCGTCTCACCCTCTGACCACCAGCTTTTAGCCCAACACCCCAACATCTCCCAATACCCCGATAACCCCTCCCACATTATACCATCCAACACATCCCAACCAGAAAAAGACCCCACTACAAACCAACCAGAAAAGAACCTTATAACCGAACCTAACCGATCCATGCAACAAGATACAAATACTACCACCCAGCTAACCAAAACTGACCCTGCCTTGCAAAAACAGTCCACTGAAACCCCAAACACATCTATTCCAAAAATGAAAGCATGGAAACGGTTGGCCCGCCAGAAGGGGAAGGAGAATTTTGATGCTACAATGGAGACCCCAAATGCGGGCAAGCGGAGGCTGGAACTTATTGATGAAGAAATAGGGGAGGAGGTCTTGGACAGAGCAAAGAAACAAAAAAATGGGGAAATGAACACACTCGACTTGACCATTGAAATCAATCCACCAACGGCGGAGGCTGCAGATGAGCAGCCCCGCCGAGACCAATGAGTTGTCTTGTCTGGAACTGCCAGGGGCTTGGGAACCCCCGAAAAGTTCCTGCGCTAAAAAAAGAAATACATGCTAAAGGTCCCAAGTTTGTTTTTCTTTGCGAAACTAAGTTGTTTGTGAGTGAACTCCGTAGAGTTGCTCACAAGTTAGGTTTTGATTCTTGTTTTGGTGTTAATTGTGATCTTTCGGGTGGGGGGCGACAGGGAGGGCTTGGTCTTCTGTGGAATGTGGAAAGTATGGTCGTGTTAAATTCTTTTTCCAGCAACCATATCAATGTGAACGTCGGGGAAGTTGATGCTTGGCGGTTTAGGGGAATCTACGGTTTTCCTAAAGACACTTTAAAGTGGAAAACGTGGAGACTCATGGAGAGACTTGCTGTGGGGTGTGGGTTGTCGCGGCTTTGCGTGGGGGACTTCAATGAGATATTCCACGACGGGGAAAAACAGGTGGGCAACTTAAGAAGATATGATAGAATGAGAGATTTTTGACACTGCCTGGATGATTGTGAGTTGACTGATTTGGGCTTTGTCGGACACAAATTCACATGGTCGAATAAGCAATCGAGGTCCGAAAACGTGCAAGAAAGGTTGGATAGGGGATTGGCGAACCCCCTATGGACGAACAGATTCCCAGATGCAACGGTGCACCACCTGACCCATTTGTTATCTAATCATTACCCGATTTGGGTTGACTGGACACCAAGGAGGCAGCGGGAAGGAAATGCTACCAGAGTTAAACTTTTCTGGTTCAAAGCTATGTGGTTGCAGGAGGAGGGTTGCCAGGACCTTGTACGTAATTCGTGGCAGGGGGGTAGTCGGATGCCGGCAGATGGACTTGCACGTAGCATAATGTGAAGTGGCCAAGCTTTGGATGCATGGAACGACAAGCAATTCTGGGATTTACCAAAACAGATTAAGAAGTGCAAGGAGGAATTATCGAAATTGCAGTCTGCATACCAATCTCTGGAAACGACTCAAGCTTGTAGAAGCCTGGAGAACCGGCTGGCTGCCCTATTGAGGAAGGAAGAGGATTTTTGGCTTCAACGCTGAAGGGTGAGCTGGATGAGAGAAGGAGACAAAAATACAAAATTTTTTCACAAAGTGGAAAGTGGGCGTAAAAAGAGGAATCATATTGCCAAGATTTGAGTTTGGGAATGTATTTCCGGAGGAAGAAGATATCCAAAGGGTCTTTGTGGACTACTACACTAAGTTATTCACAGCAAAGAGTAATCTGGAAATTGAGGAGGCTGTGGAAGCTGTAAGCTGCAAAATGTCGATGGAGATGCAAAATGAGTTGTCTCAGCCGTTTACGGAGGAGGAGGTGACCACAACACTTAACCAAATGCACCCGTGTAAGGCCCCTGGCCCTGATGCTATGTCTGCTTTATTTTTTCAGAAATTCTAGAGTGTTGTTGGAAAAAGTGTTATTCATTCAACTCTTAATGTGTTGAATAATGGTGCTTTCTGTCACCCTCAATCATATTTTTATTGCTCTTATTCCCAAAGTTAAACACCCCCGTACACCTACTGAGTTTCGACCTATTAGCCTTTGCAACGTTTCGTTCAAAATCATAACGAAAACAATTTCTAATAGGTTGAAACACTTCTTACCTTTGATTATTGACCCTCTCAATCAACTTTTGTTCCTGGTCGACTCATTACGGACAATGCCCTATTGGCATATGAAGTGTTCCACCATATGAAGCACAACAAGGCAATCTCCAGAGGATCTTACGCCTTCAAACTAGATATGAGCAAGGCGTATGACAAAGTTGAATGGTTTTTTTTAGAAGAAGTGATGCGAAAGATTGGGATTGGAGACAGATTGGTGGAAACTATTATGGGGTGTGTTAGATCCGTCTCCTTCTCGGTCCTTGTGAATGGTCAACCAACAAGCAGCTTTTGCCCAACCCGGGGCCTCCGCCAGGGTGATCCACTTTCCCCTTATTTATTCTTGTTTTGTGTTGAAGCTCTCTCGTCTCTAATTCAAAAGAGTGTAGAGAGCGGGGTGTTGAATGGGATAAAGATATGTAGACGTGCTCCGGTTGTTTCTAAGCTATTTTTTGCAGATGACACGATAATTTTCGGGAGAGCAACAACAACGGAATTGGGTCATGTGAAGCGTATACTAGAGACCTACGAAGCTGCATCGGGTCAGGCTATAAATCTACATAAATCAGAGATTATGTTCAGTTCGGGCATTTCGGTGGAACAGGGAAATATGTTGGCAAACCACCTCGGGGTGGTGAAAGTAATGCAACACGCTATTTGGGCATTCCAACCAATGTAGGACAGTCTCGTAGTGCAATCTTTAGGACACTTGTTCACAAAGTTGAGAAAAAACTGAAGGACTGGAAAAGCAAGACGTTGACTCTGGCGGGAAAGTTGGTAATGATAAAATCTGTTGCCCAGGCCATCCCCACATATTTGATGAGTTGTTTCAGGATACCACAGGGGGTTGTCGACAAGATTCGTGCTGCGATCATGAGATTCTGGTGGGGACAAAAGGGTGACGAGAAGAGAACTCATTGGATACGCTAGGAAGAACTCTGCAGACCGAAATGGGAAGGTGGCTTAGGCCTACGGGATTTAACGACCTTTAACTTATCACTACTGGCCAAGCAAGGTTGGTGACTACTAAAGGATGGGGGATCGATTCTGGCGAGAACTCTCAAAGCGAGGTACTTTCCACATGGCAACTTTCAAGAGGCGACAAAAGGACACAACCCCAGCTATACTTGGTCGTCGATCCTGGACGGCCGGGAAGTTCTCGAGCAGGGCCTTGTGTGGGTAGTGGGACGCGGGTCAGAAATTAACATTTGGCGGAATCCATGGCTGGTACAACATGAGAACTCTATGGTCTCGACGGAAGAGAGGCCGGAATACAGGGATACAGTGGTTCGAGACCTAATAGCAGATGACTACTCGGGGTGGAACATCCCATTAGTGAACGAGATTTTCAACCAGGTTGATGCTGCAATGATCTTATCTCTCCCTTGCTCCCCTCTGCGAGATGATAGGCTCACATGGAAGCATGAGAAAACGGGGGTCTACTCTACGAAATCAGGATATGTTGAAATGATGATTGTTGGGGAATTAATTGCACGGATCTATTCGGGATGAATATTTAAATATAAATTTAATTCTAACAATTATTACTAGCATGAATTAATCCTATATTAATTCAAATAATAATTCAACAACAAATCACGCATATAAACAGTTCACGTAAATCCTACGCATGCGGAATTACTACGAGTTTACGTGAACGTACCTCTTGGAATGACAATGGACTCGTCGATGAAAACACACCAAAAAGCCTTCTCAAGTATTCCCTTAGTCCTTGCTCGACAATCCGGTGGAAGGATGCTCGCGAACAATTAACAAAAAGAAAAATAAAAAATTGTTGCACCACCTTTGTGGATTTACTAATTTTTCCAGCACATGGAATTGTACTTGGGAATGAAAGAATCATCCTCTATTTATAGATGGGTGGTGGTCGAAAATTTTGAGGAAAAACCAATGTGGGAAAATCTTTTCTTGATCTCCAAGAAATCTTGAATATATCTCATATATTCTTTTCTCCATAATTAAAATATTCCACAAAAATCCCACCTCATCTTGTTATGGAATTTTCGAAAATTAAGAGGAAAGAATCCAAGATTTGGATCTTCTTGAATATATGAGATATACTTTTATTTCAAGAAATACATATCTACCATAATATCTTTTCAAGAAAATCAAGAAAATCTTTCTTTCCCTTAATTATCAAAATTTCAAAAATTTCAAATATGAATAACCAAGTGGGAGATTTTTTGAATTTAATGAGATAATCTTGTATTCCAAGAATACATATCTTCATTCCATAACAAAATTCAAAGAAAATCTTTCTCCCCTTTTTATTTATAATTTTCGAAAAAAAACAAGAAAAAATAGGCAACAAAATTTATTTTATTTTTAAACACTTTTTTCAGTTATTGGACTTTATGTTGGGCTACTTAGGGGGACCTTTAGGATAATTAAGATTGGACCTTCCAATGGATCTTGAATTATCAATATTGAGCCACAATATTATTCAAGCCCATAAATATTAATTAATCCCACTACATAATTAATATTGCACTATCCATCTTAACCCATATTACAGTCAATATGGTTCCCGGTTATTATTTCCCGTATTTAAGATTATCTAGCCCATTATTAATTCAAGCCACTGAAATAGCTTTCCATTAATTAATATCTTTTGTCCTTGGTTAAGGAATGATTCAACATTATTATACATACCGGAAACTAGTTCCACTTGCAAGATTTGGTATGATAAATCTTATGAACCTCCCAAGGGGGCAAATCGAAAAAGCGTACTTGCACACGATTCTTCGTATTAAATCTTAGCAATCGATTTGACCAATAATATTGCCCAATATATAAAGTATTGAATCTCGTTGATTCTCTACCCGTGATAAGTCAAAGCAATAGTTACCAACCACATGTGATCCTATTTAAGGGACGAAGATTAAGAAATAACGAATCACTGAGGTCTAATTCTTCCTTGTTCAGTTCTGAAGAATTTGTTCTCCAGTAGGTCCTATTCAGTGCATCAGTCATGCACTAGTGTAATTTCTTGGTCAAGACAAGCCAATCTGAGCCTTACACTTCAACCTTTCACGATAGATTGTTCATTTCCATCTAGGTCGTGAATGGTGTACTTTTGGTTACAAGGGACTGTTAATTTAATCTTCTGTGATCTGGTATCACTAAATTAACTACAATGTAACACGCAGTGACGGACCCAGAAATTTTACCGAGGGGGGCCCAATTTATAACATAGTGTAGCTAAATGCACTTTAGAATTTTTATATATTTTCGAAAATTATTTGGACTAAACATCTTTATATTAACAGAGTCGAATACATTTATATGTATATTGAAAATGTGAATTATACATATTCTTTCTCTATTTTGTTACCCCTTTCTCACCTAAAAATCAACATTTTATTTATAGAGTGTTGATTTTTACAAGGATTAGTAATAGTGGTGTACATTGAACATGATGCACATAATACTTTGTTTAAAGGAGACAGACATTCGTATGAGATGGTTTTATACATGATATAGGGTATAATCTATAACACAAATAATACTCATCCTTCCAAAATATTAGAGCGTTAATACACAATTTATGATTCGTCTTACTATGAGACTGTCTCATCAGATGTATCTTAATTATAAGTGTATATATATATAAGAAATTCAAGTGGGGTCAGGGAGGCCCAGTGACCCCCCTGACCCCAACGTAGGTCCGTCCCTGGTAACACGTACTATTTATTGAACAGTTATGCAGTAAATATATGTAACATTCGATGATATTTAAAGCATCAGTGATAAACAATTTATTTCAGTAAATAAGTCCGAAATTCAGTTTTGATTATACAAAGTAAAAGCATACTTTCCAGTATAATCCCAACAGATGAAGGCGTCCAATTTGGGGTACACGTCTACCTTGGGGGGAGGAGAACCGAAAATGGAAATGGGTTTGGTGCATGGATATTACGCCAAAGGTACGTCTTCTTTTATGGAGGATTTTGCATGGTATAGTCCCTACGTGCTTAAACCTCATCTCTCGATTTGTTAACGTGCCTCCCGAGTGCAAGTATTGTGGGGACCGATTGAGTCGAACGAACACGCGTTCAGGGATTGTCCGCAATCGGCAGAATGCTGGAAACTGTTCTCGTTTGGGGAGATGGGGCCATTGGTCGAGGAAAATATTGAGTCGTGGGTGTGGAGAATTGGTCGTGGACTATCAAAGGCAGACCAATGCCTTTTTGCTTGTGTGCTCTTGCCTTTATGGTTTGCTAGGAACCAGTTGGTGCTTGAAAATGTTACCTTTGATTCATTGAAGATTGCGGAGATTGCTCGTAACCATCTTTCCGATTACCAGGCGGCTGCACTAAAACGATCGCAAGCGATCCGGAGGACTGATGAAGGCAGGTGGGAGCCTCCTGAACTTGGGTATTTCAAAATTAATTCGGACGCCGCATGCCGAGCTGATTGGGGAACTGGTATGAGAGGAATTATGCGAGATGAGAAAGGCGAGGTGTGTTGGGTGATGGCCGATTGTAGGGACGTATCCATTTCAGTGGAAGTTGCGGAAGCAAGTGCTGTGAGAATGGGAGTATTAGTGGCAAAAGAAAAGGTTGTTAGAAAGTTGGTGGTTGAAATGGACTCCCAGATCGTATACTTTGCGTTGAAGAATCCGAGGACCGATCTTTCCTATCTTGGTGGAATCGTGGATGACATCCTTTTCACGCCGCAGCAAGTTTGAGTGTGTGAATTTTAGTTGGGTTCACGGTCCGCTAATAAAGGCGCCCATTTTATGGCTAATTATGTTTTCAATTGTTCTTCCTTTTTTCCTTTTCGGGTCAATCCGGAAAAATTCTTTGTTGACATTGTTGATGCCGATTTACCGGCCGTTTAATATATTATTTTGTTTCCTGTCAAAAAAAAAAAAAGATGATCAATCAACCTTCATCATATTTTGTATGACTAATGAGACTCAAAATACGGTAATTATTACCCCATTTAGATTATATTAAGTATCCTGTGAACCGAGTTCAGGTGAACTTTATTTATCAAGTGTCATTATTATGCATATACACTATCACTGTTAAAGAAAAGCTTGATTTTTTAAATAGTGATAGTGCATATACATAATTGTGATAGTGCACATGCATAGCAATGATAGTATGTATAAATAACAATTATATATACGTAAAAAAAAATTCACGTAAACTCGGGTTCAAAAAAATTGTCTTTAGTTTAACTCTTTACCTCCCTTCTGTAATAATTTTTCTTCAATCATTTCAATATCCCTTAACCAACAATTATCTTTTATCTTGTTTTTAAAAATTTTAAGTTTTGAACTATATTATTAAGGACATAAATGATCATGAGAAATAGAGAAAATAGATAATATCTTACAAAAAGGGTAAGTTAAGCTTTATTTAATAAATAACAATGGGATTTCGTACAATATTTTTAAACTAAGAGAGAGTTTCGTACAATTCACCTATACATTAAATACAAGATATGACAAACTCTTGTATGCACCATATGCAAATGTCCAACTAATGTACAAAAACCCTGCTCATATAATATACTCCTCATCATTCCGAATTCAAGGCGGGTTTTACATTTTACTGCGTTTTTGCTTTTTGTGAGCTTAATTTTATATTAATAATTGAAATGAAAAATTTATTTTTAAGGAGGGATATGATAGATAAGAGTAATACAAAACTTGCTTGCAAAAACACGTAGGAAAAGTAAATGCGACTTTGAATCTGGGACGGAGGTAGTATAATATAGATTAAAGACAAAACCATTATGGTATATATAAACAAGAGATTTGTTAATAGGTACATTTCAGGATTGTTTAAGGATTGCAACTTACCAATAGGTACAAAATAGTTGCATATATATATATAGTCATGTAGATACATTTACACTTTTGTATGCAACTTTAATTATATATTCTCAATTGTAACTATTAGTAATTTGCATAAAAAATTATAACTATTAATAATTTTCCCTATATAAGTAATATAACCGAGGATATATTAGTAAAATAATACAAAAAACTATTTTTCCAATATCCTTAGAATGCGATACCATGTTTACAATTAATAATTAATGAGTACAAACGAATACTTACATATATAGCAAAAATAAGAAACTAACCCTACATGTTATATGTGTTTAAACAAATGTACGACCAACTATTAACTATACATACATGTACATATATACGTATATCTAATTTCCATCCCCAGGGCTTGGACCCTCACGCATGATTTTGTACATTTTTCCATCATTAGGACTTGGGCTAGAACCTTGAATTTTTGCATGCATTTGCGCATCTATGATTTTGTGTTTATCGGCATTGGTGGCAAAGAAACAACAAGAGCTAAGCAACAAAAAGAGGATCAAGAAATCTAGGGTTTTCATTTTTTATTAGAGAGAAGTACGTACTAATTAAAGAAAGGAGGGGAAAATTAGAGAAATTAATTCGGACTATACCACATTTATTATTTACTAGTAGTGGAAACTTTAACTTTTCTTGGGAGGAAATATATATAGTGGTGAGATATGGAAATTAATTAGAGGCACATAGTACGACTCTAAGTTGGGTGGCATTGAGTTTCTTTAGGTGCATGTTTAATGGCGATTCTATTGATGCAATTTTTAGGATCGTATCATATGTTATATGTGATGGGTGTTTGACACGTGTCAACAAAATGGAAGAGAGTTTTCTAGTTCAGTTTTATTTCTCTGTGTTAATTTTATGTTCCAGATCTATTTCACTAACTGGATCTTTAACACATAGATTCAACATTATGGTACTGATTTATTGAATAATTTTTTTTTTTAACGTATCGTACATCCAGAGTATGAAACACAGATCTAATGGAACACTGGAAATGGAATAGTTGATATCATTCCTTTCTAGTTTTGCTGAGTTATATTCCAATTATTTATTTTCTACAATCAATACATATGTGATTGTTGGGACCAAAAACTGTTTTTCCAAGTATATAATAAAAGTAGGGTACGTAAATTGCAGAAATGGTCTCATGTGAATTTGTCCTCATGAAAATGATTACTTTTTTTAATAAAAATGGTCCCATAGGATTTTACAGGCAATTAATAAATAAATTTTTAGGACCAAATTTATTTTTTGAAAATTCTCTTGGGACCAAAACTGTTAAATAAAAATAAAATTGGACCATTTTTGCAAAGAAAATGACCAAAAAAGAACATGTGACTAAAACTGCAGATGAAAATTAATTCACGTGGGACCACTTCTGCAATTTAACCATAAAAATATTTTACTCGAGATGTGGGGAATAATGTTTTTTAGGCCAATAACTTATGGTGTTTGTGTTTTGAGAATAATAATTTTACGAGCTTAAAAGTGTAGGATAATATATTTTAAAATTTATAAATATAAAACAAAATATTTTAAAATCTGTAAATATAGGACAATCGAGTCCGAATAAGTCCAAGTCATACTATATTTTTATTGTCGCAGAATTCTACTTTTTTTTATGATCATCAATATTTTACCAAATCAACTTTTATGATATCTTGTTTCATTTCCCACAATAGACTACTCTATAGGGCCCACACGGACAATAGAATCCAACTTTTTCTACACTATAATATGTATTAACTCATTCTATTTGTTTAGTGAATAGCTAAGATTTTGTTTACAATTCATGCAATGAAAACACTTTATTCACTATTCTTGACAATGAATTTTACATTCCTTAGATATATTAATTATATGAAATAAACACTATTTGTATAATGAAAAGAAAATAAATGAAATAAAAAATGAATATTATATGCTTTTTTTATATGGTAAAAAAAAAATTAAACAATACTACTACTATGTACTATATATATATAGTTCTCTAATGTCCTACACCGTGTCTTGACCCGAATCCTTGACTCCTTGAACCGGTTTAGCATTTACGTACTTGTTTCCATCATCAGGACTCGGACCAGAATCCTTATTTCCTCCGAGGGTATGAGCATTTACAACTTTGTGACCTTCGCCTGGACTTGGTCCCTCCTTAGAAGCATTGAGACGCCGAGCATCGCTTGCAATGAGAGTCGAACTAAGCAACACAACGAGGATCAACATATTTGTAATTTTCATTTTCATCGTAGTGAAATCGACCACTTCACAACTTTAAGAGAAAGAAAATGTAAAATGAGAGAGAGAGAGGGTTCAAATTGCTTGTTGTGGTGAGCTAGAAAAGAATTAGAAGCTCGTTATTTATATTAGGTGAATTGTTGACTATAAATTATTGGGTGCTATTTGCCACATTGAAAATCAACGTCACAAATTGGATCAACGTTGATTAGTAATTGAGATATTTTGCTGAAAAATACAATAATTTGAGGGCTAAGTCTTGTATGCATTCAGGTGTACTGTGCACTCGTAGTACATTTTAGAATAATGTTATTTGTTTATACTAAACCGTGCAATTGTTACTATGAAAAAAAAACAGTTGAACGGTTCAATGTGAATAAGTTGCATATTTCATTATAACAAGTTGTGAAGTGATCGATTTCACTACGATGAAAATTAAAACACCCAAAAGAAAATGAAAAGTTATAGAGCGACATATGGAGTATTATAGAACTAAGAAATTAATTAAGAGATTGCGAGTCTAAGTTGGGTAGCATTTGGGTTTCTTTATTTCTTGAGGCTGCATGCATTGCGAATTCTACATTCATGCAATTATACATTTGGACCACGACCACATATATGCCATGTGTTTGAATTCAACTTTTTTGGGTTTTTTTAGGTACTACTTGTGCAACAAGATTAATTAGATTAGAAAATTCTCATTTTTGGTCAACTTTCCACGAGTTCAATTGAAAATTTGAGGTGCGTACATACAGATCTACTAGTCTACTACATGAAATAGGATTCTTTATTCCCATGCATTCTCTGGGTTTTAAAATGCATAACAGATGATATTTGAAATATTATCATGTCCAAAAAAAAAGTAGGGATCTTCTACGGAGGAACGGCTTTGTCTTCCTAACGTCAGAAAACTCTTTGATTACCGTTGAATCAGCGATTCAACATATAATTTTAATTTTAAATGATTGTACTTTGCACTAATGCATTTGCGATGTGCATACTGCAATCACGCTGCATCGCCCTACTAATAAATTAAATTAATATTTATAAAATGACGAAATTATCCCGGACCCGAGTTCGGGCCCGAACCCGGACCCGAGTTCGGGCCCGAACCGACCGGCCCGGACCCCTGCCGGATCTCGACCACGACGATCCAGACTCGACTAGACCCCTGACCCAAACCCGAACCGAACCCAACCTGATCAGATCCGGATCCAAACTCTAAACTGGACTAGGACCCAAACCAGAACCGGACCTAGACCCAGATCCGGACCGGACCCGGACCATACCGAACCCAGGCCTAGACCCGGACCCAAACACAAACCCAGATTTGGACCCACACCGGATCTGGACCTGCACCCAGAGCCTACCTGGACCCAAACCCTTACGAGGACTCGGACCCAAACCAAAACCCGACCCAGGTCGTGGAGGGGTTGGGGAGGGTCGTGCATCGGCCGAGTCCGGGATCGTGGACTAAAATTTTTAAATTTATGAATATTGTATTTTTTTTAAAAAATGTTATAAGGATATTTCATCAATTTTATCATTTTTATGAAAAGAAAAATTAATTATTTAGTCTTATGGCGAAACAGTATCGCCCATGACGAAGTTATATAATGCGACAACCTTTTATTAGTAAATTAACTGTCATTATTACTAAAACTTTTCTAGTTAAAACACTTTAATAAAAATGAATAACGTATGATATTTGAAGTATTAGTAAATTAACTATCATTATTACTAAAATTTTTGTAGCTAAAACTCTTTAATAACATGATCACGTTATTAAAAAAATAATTTTAGAAAAGCTTTAATGATATGATTTTGCCATTAAATGTCTATTTTCTCGTAGTGCATGTCTTTTAATGCCAATTCTTGGGAATTAGTGGCACTTAGCTAATTCTCCCAGATAGATGTGGAACAACCTGCAGATGAGTACTTGGAAACGAAATGGAACTAACCTTTGGAGTCCGTTTAGAATCATTGTTATAATGCTCTTTTAACCAATCAAGAACGGAACAACGATCCAAATTGGACTAGTTCCAAGATCTTGAGATTATTTTGCCTTTTTTTTGTTTTTGGCTACTATTTTCCTTTTTTCTACAATTTTTTTTTAAGACTAGGACTTGTTTAATGCTTGTTTTGGCCCTTTTAGATTAAATACATTTTATGAACTTTTGTTTGAGAAACACACTTTTGATATTACTATTATTATTATTTCAGTAAATAATTTTTTTCTCTCGTACAAAGAACGTTTGTCTTTTTACGACTATTGTCTCGTTTTACAGACCATAGTATGAACAAATAAAGTGGAGAGTAAAAAATACAGAACACCAATATTTATGTAAGAGGTTCGTCCCAACGAGTGACTATATATACATGCCCTGCAGCAGAATTTCACTAGAAGAGGCACACTTGCATAAGAATGTTTCACGTTGAAATGAATTATAATTTAGGCATGATGTTTTAACCCTTAAAAAAGTGAGTGCCGATTTTTGCTAATTTATACTCAATCTCATATGAATTTTTGTCATATTTTAATTGTCTAAGTACAAAAACTACCTTATCACACCCAGTCATGCTACAGAATAAAATTGAGTCTCGATTCGGTAAAAAGATGAACTAACTAATTACACATAAAAAAAAAAAATGTTGAACTCTTTTAGGCTCCATTTGGATGGGTGGATTTGAAATTCATGGATTTCACACACAAATCACAACTCTCCAATGAATTTATAAATACTTAAATTTGAGTAGCTAGTTAAAAATGGAGGAATTTCAAATCATCATCAAAACCTAGTCATTCGAAATCTCCTCATCTCTTGACAATTCATGATTTGAAATATATGTATTCTTACATGTATTATTTTTAAATCAATACATTTCAAATCCTCCATGTTCATATTCTCATAAGTCAACGTCCATAGACACCCAAACTAACCACATTGATTTCAGCTACTTTTTATTTAGAAAATAATAATTCAAATAATATCAAATTTGTACATAAATTTATTCATATTTTTATTGTAATTAGTGAGTTTTGAGATCGACGGCCGTTGTATACAAATTAAAAGTCGTGGCCCTTTTTTGTTCCTATCCCCACTAACAACTTTCTACGGACCGAATCTCCTAATACATAACAATGTTATATCTCCATTCTACACAATAAAATTAGTGTCACGTGTCATATTAACTTTAGAGGGGGGGTCTTTATGCACCAAGTGCACTTTTGCACTTCATAATGTATTTTAGAAATATACACTTTTTACACAGAAACATGCAATTTATATATACTGAAACGTGCAACTCGGATCCCATAAAACAAGTTACACGTCTTAGTTTAAACAAGTAGCATATTTCAGTGCAACAAGTTGCATATTTCAATGCAATAAGTTATTTAATTCTAAAATACACTATAAAATATATGATGCACCTATCCATACAATTTAGCCTTAACTTTTAACTACTGATTAATTCAAACCATGCTTGGTTTGTTGAGGGGAATGGAAAAGGGTATGAGTTTCATTCTTGTGAGAAATGATTTTCATTCCATTCCTCACAAAGTCATTCCTTTTAAAATTATGAGGAATGGGGATTCCCATAAAGTGGGGAATCAAACCACTATTTTTTATTTCATTCATTCACACCAAACATATATATTTAATTATCTTTTCATTACTTCCTTCCAAACCTCAAAATCAAACACCATCTATCATTCATTTTCCATTCCTAGCCCCTCAAACCCCTCAATCAAGCACCACCTTAGAAAAATTCTCTCCCTCCTTCCCTCTTCACATTTGCACCCTTACTAAAATATTAAATCTGTATACTTCATAAAAATATTAAATTCTGCAGATTCTTCTTCTTCTTCTTCTTTCTCTTAAACCAACATCAATGCCTATAGAATTCCATTCACATCATCGCTAATGGCTGCAATGTTTGGCCTATTAATATTGTAGAAGCTTGTATTTCTCCATTAAGATTTATGAAGAATTTAACCTAATAAGATAAAACACAAATTCCCATCTTCAAAGGATTTTACTTTTTACATAAGATAGTAATTTTGATAGTAATGTGAATGAATTCAGAGAATTTGAAACGGATTTGATTTAATATAAATTTATTTAATTCGCAAAGGGATTTCTGATCTTAGGCTTGAATTTCTTTCCTTGTTGTTAATTTGAACTATGTTTTTATTAAACAATGTGTTTGTATGGAGAAATTGAAGCCTTAAGATTAGAAGGGAAAATTACTAATAGTACAGTTTTTTTAGATTGCATATATAGCCAAAATTGCATGCTAAAGTGCAAATATATCTTCATATATCCAATCATTTTATACCTATTAGTAAGTTGCGCGCAATACTGTAATGTACCTATCAGTAAGTCTCCTAGATTAGATTAACAGTTGATTATTTGGTTCCATATGACATCGGTTTTTGCCAAAGAGATTGAATTTGAATTTATTAACAGAAAAATTAATGAACATAAAATTAATAATTAGGGATTTAAGATTAGCTATTTTTCAGGGAACTAGTTTTATACTACGTGCGTTGCACATGATACGTAAGTAGTTAATAAAAATTGTATAAAAAAATAAGATCAATATTTTAGAAAATCAAGGCTTAGTTTCAATTATTCAATAAAATAATATTTAGAGACTTAACTTACTATGTATGTATAAAATTCTCTAATTGCTTTAAATAAAATATATTGAATATATATTAATCAAATAATAGAATTATTGTCTTATGTGTTTTCGAGGAATGTAACAAATTTGAATAAAATTACTTAGCATTTTTTTTCCCAAGAATGATTAAACGTCTACTTAGCACTGAAATTATAGTATTGGTACATATGTGATTTACAATAAACACAATCAATGGTTAAAAAAAACTCCATTTGAATTAATCTATGAATTCCACACACTTATTATGATGACGTCTATGCTCACAGTCAGGACGAATGAGAAACCGATGTCGAAAATTGAGAAACTGCTGATTTTCGATGGCTCACATATTGACATAACAATCCAAGAATGACCTTATACACAAATGTCTTTTGTTTTTAGGCTCCAAATATCTTGAAGCATGTCTCACAATGCTATTAATTTAAGAGTTTCTCATTTTAGGTAATGACAAATCCAGGTGTTTGAAGTCGTGAGAATAGGTTTCATCTCCCCTCATAGATAAAATGAGATGCGAAGATTAATGTATATAAATTTATAAATCGCCAAGTGACATATCGAAAATAGACACATAACAAGATTATCATTAATATTTCACCTTCTTGGATTTACAAGCAAACATTCTTACCATTGATCTACTCTTGTCCTTTGCCCACTCCTAAATGTAATCAAATTATCACTTATGTTCTATTGTTTCAGTAAATTAGCAACGTAAACCAACCATTAATTTTGTACAGACAGAGCAATAATTATGAATTACGAAACACAGTATAATATAAATCTAAATGATGAATTATAAAACATTATAGTAAATTAACAATACAATATTGACGAAATTTAAATCATCGAGCAACTATGGAGTTGCAATTTGAATGAAATTAAAGACATGAAATGGAGGACGATGGCATCGAGGAACTTGGAAAGAAAGGATATGAAAAAGGTCAATTAGGGAGATGGGTAAAGGAAAAAAAAATACAAAACAAAATTTGACATGGATAAAATAATCTAAAAATTGATTCCCGGCTGAGAGGAGTTTGGAGAAATAAGGTGGGAAAAATATCGGATAGGGAGCCCTAGCGTCATGTAATAGGTAAAAATATATATATATATATATATATATATATATATATATATATATATTAAAAATAAGAGACGTAAATGGTCAAGAAAAAAAATGTTAAAAACAAAAGATGACAGGGATAAAATGGTCAAAAAAATTATTCTCAACCCCAAGCCAATTTTTTATATATAAGGAAAAATAATAAAAGAAGGACTAGGAAATAATTTAATGAATTGGTTTAGTTAAACTGAGAATAAATAATAATGAAAAAATAAAAAAAGAAATATATACACACTAGTAAAAATATATATTTCAATGTCCGGCCCCAGGACTAGGACCAGAATCCCTGATTCCATTAACGTACTTATGTCCATCGCCAGGACTTGGACCTGACTCCTTAATTCCTTCGAGGATATAAATATTTGTTGTTTTATGTCCTTCGCCTGGATTTGGTCCGACCTTAGCAACATCCGGTGAAGATACAATTTTTGAAGTATTGAGACGACGGGCATCAACCGCCAAGAAAATGGAGCTAAGCAAGAGAAAGTGGATCACAAAATGTGTGATTGCCATTATAATGGTTTAAATTGGTAATTTTGAAATTTTATAGAAAGGAGAGAGGAATATAGTTTGTATTTGGAAGTTGAAATGAGTTGAAGTGATGTGTTAAATGAATATAGGGGGTTTATGTATTTATAGTAGATGATTCTTTGACTATGAATGAAGGCTATTTGCAACATTTGACTATATATGAGACATTCAAAGCATGACGTCAGAAATTAGAGATTAATTTCTTGGGGAAATTGCATGGGAGGTTCATAATTTTGAAACATGAGGTTCTGACTTCTGATAAATTAAAAGATTTTTAAGTTCGGCACCATCGAGTTTTTATATTTCACTTACTAATTTTTAAACTTTAGGGTGCTTGTGTGAATTGTGATGCTACATATATTCAAGCATATGGAATTCAACTTTTATGACCACGAGATTATATATATGTATCAGTTTAGACTGTTTGAATGTTTCAACTTTTTTTGGTTTTAAATTTTCTAACTCAATTAAACATTTGTTAAATTGACCTATCTCGAATTTAATTGGAAATTTCTATAAATTGTTATAAAACAAATTTTTCTCTTTTAACTATACATTTCAAACACCTCAATATTACATTTAATATCATTACTTTTTTAACACTAAAGTCAATTTTATCTATTTTAATTTACACGAATGTCACTACTTTATCATTTAACCCTTATCCCTTATAATAATATCCCTTATTGTGTGTATATAATAAACGAAAATGATGATTTTTTTTTTTGACAGGACAACAACGATGATGCTACTTATATGCTTGTGCACTAAGGAACGTTCACAACGCAAAATTTTGTAATGTTGGTCAATTTTCCCCGAGTTAAATTGTGAGTAATATTGGTCAATTTTCCACGAGTTCAATTGTGAGTTCGTGACACGTGGCATGCGGATGCTTTATGAAATCAAGATTTGAGACATATTTTGGCCGAAGGATGTAGATATTAGGAGAGCAAGTTTCATGTGCATTTAGATGCACGGTGTATTCATAGTATATTTTAAAATTATGCAATTTGAAGATGAAATTTATTCACATTAATTTGTACAGTAATTTTTTCGTATTAATAGTTGCATGGTTTAATGTAAACAAAATGCATCTTTTACTATAATAATTTGCATGATTTTAAAATGCACTATTGTTAGGAAAATTAAATAAACGAATTAATTTCACACCTCTCTATAAGTTCAGACTTTTAGATGAGACGGAATTCTTTCATGGTATTAGAGCCTTCGGCTCAGCCCAGATCCTGTGTTCGATTCCCGTAAAAAGCACTTCACTCATTTAAATTGTTCACTCGTTGGGCCTCCTCCCCAAAAGGCAATGATTCGGCCCACGAGTGAGGGGGAGTGTTAGGGAATTAAATAAACGAATTAATTTCACACATCTCCTCCTCAAAGGGCAGAGACAATGATTCAGCCCACGAGTGAGGGGGAGTGTTAGAGAAATTAAATAAACGAATTAATTTCACACATCTCTACAAGATGAGACAAACGAAATTTTGAGTGAGGGGGAGTGTTAGGGAAATTAAATAAACGAATTAATTTCACACATCTCTACAAATTTAGACTTTTAGATGAGACATACGAAAATCTTTCAACTATGATTACACAGTGCTCCTGAATGCAAATGAGATCCACTCTCCCGGTGTCTACATCCTCCGACCAAAATATGTCCCTATTAATGATCAATTTTTAACTTTTTAGCTCCTATTTAATGTATTTTTTTTTTTTAATTAATATCTAGGTAATATAATTTAAGGTAAAATGAAAAAAAAATTAATATTCTAACTGAAATAGCTTTCATTTTTTACTCCTGTCCTGTGTGAAAATTAGTTAAAATCTACCTTTTGGAATGAAGTATTGATTGTCGTGATATTTTAATTTTTTGAGGGGAATATGAGGAGTGACATAAATCACATATATCATGAATTACCGGAATATAATACTATTTTTTTAAAAACCAACCGGAATATAAGATCAAAAATGGACAAAGTGTACATTGTCTTAATCACAGTTTCCCGGTATAGTCAAAACACTGGATGATATATCTGTAACTCTATTTTATTTTTTGTGATTCACGGTACATATCATATTATGGATTATGACATATGAAAAAAGAAAACTATATAATTACAAAAAAATAAAGAGATAATGACTTTTAGGTCCAAAAATCAAGCCCAATGTGACTCTTAGGTTCAAAGGAAAAAAAAAAGTACTCCCAAGTGTAAAATCCTATACAAAAAGCCCATTATACCCCCCATTCCCCCCATATCTGACGCTCACTATTTAATTTCTCTCTCTCTCTCATTTCTCTCATCTCTCTAAAAAATCGCCCAACCAAGCCCAAACCCTAAATCCCACCCAAACCCGGCCCAGACGCCATACACCACCATGGCCGATATAAAGGCGAGACGGAGGCGAAGACTAAGACTAAGACAGAGAACAAGGCAAGAAGAGATCTCAGGCGCTTTTACCAAAAAAAGGTGCCGCCGCCACCGCCGATCTTGTGCGCGGATCTTGTGCGGCAGATATGTGGTATTTTGTGGTTCTGAAAATGGAGGGGGTCTGCGCCGGTGATGGAGGATGGCGACGACGAGGGTTGGCGGCGTCAGATCTGTGGTGGGTGGGCGGCGACTTAAGGGGTGGTAGTGAGGTAGGTGTGGCGGTCAATCCCTTGGATGAGAAACAAATAGGGTTAGAATTAGGGTTTTATATTTTGCTCACTGATTTTAGATTCATTTATCTGATTTTTATTTATTCGAAACCCCTTAATTTCTCTGGTTTTTGGCTTCATTTCTTTACTTTTTTCTTCGTTTTTGATTGTTTTGTTGGGGGAGGAATAAGTGTTTTGTATTTTGGGAGGTCAAATTTGTGTTTTTCTGTAATAATATTGATGGAGGAAGAAGACATGGAAATGGACTGGGTTTGTGATTTTTTCTGAATCTGGTTTAAAGATGAAGGATTTGAAACTGGAGATGCAATGCATAGGTTCTGAATCTGGTTGAAGATCTAGAAATGGAAGATCTGGGGATTGTGTTTTTTTTTTTTGTTTTTTTTTATTTTGTGTTAAAGATGGAGATCTGAAACTGGAAATGCAATGCTAGGTTCATCAATTGATGAACATATGCATGTTTTCACGTATATGTCAATTGATGAACATATGCATGTTTTCACGTATATGTTGATGAATATGTTCACGTCGAAATGAAGATGTGCATATGTTAGATGAATATGTTCATATCGGAATTAAGATGAGATATGTAAATTTTGAGATTGTAAATTTCAGATTTTAAATATGTAAATTCTTTTTGGGTTTCGTCTTCAAGCTTTTAATCCTTGAACGCCCTTCATTCTATTTTCTTGTTTAAATGGGGATGAAAGTGAATCTGAGAGAAACAAAAAACAAATATAACACACACTAAAAACAATAAAAAAATGCAAAATTCTTTGGACCCAATCCGAATCAAAGCCAAAATAGTAGAAAAAGTGAGAGAGATGGAAAGAATTAGGTGGCGTGTGGATGAAATGAGTAATAACTAGTTTGAATTATTGCATGGGTAAATGGGATTTTCAATCACTTTTTGCTGAAAAGTGTACTTTACAAAGGAGGAGTAGGTTCAAGAGTATATTGGTCTATTTATAAGAGGTTTTGGACCTATTAGTATTTAATATAAATGATTGGATCTAATAGTAACTTGAACTCCTATTTTGGAGTGAAAAGTTACTCTCTCAAAAATAAATTTGTTATTTAAGGACGTTAACAATGGCTATAAAAACCCTTATGAATAACAAGAGTTTTAAAGAGGGTTCTAATAACACTCGGCACTAATGAAAAATTTTAGAGTCCTTATTTTTAACGAGTGCATTAACGAATAATAATTTAGTGCTATAAGACAAATTGGGATAATTATTTTCGATACATTGATGGCTTGAATAAGCCCAATATATACAGATTACATTAACTTGGAGAGTAAGTCAATCTCCATGAATCAAGGAAAATCTAAACATTCCTATGTTACAGTAAAAACAAATCGCAACTAATATTTACAATATTATCCTGTGGAAGCTTCTGGAGGATATTCCTTAATACGCCCCCCAAAATAGACGTTCCATCAGCAATAGAGATTTTGGATCGTAATAGCTCGAATCGCGCTCGGGGCAGTGATTTGGTGAGTAAATCCGCCAATTGATCAAATGTGCTAACATGTGAAACTTGGAGAAGGCCTCGCTCAGTAAGGTCACGAACAAAGTGTATATCAATAGTTATATGCTTCATACGAGAATGCAAGACAGGATGCAGAGCAAGGCGTGTTGCACTAATGTTGTCGCACAAGAGCTTGGGCGGGAGACGTGCAATGATGCCAAGATCTCGAAGGAGGTGTTTGATCCAACAAACTTCAGCCGCAGCAGAGGCTAAGGCACGATATTCGGCCTCAGTGGAAGAACGGGCAACCCCATTTTGCTCTCGTGATTGCCAAGAAACAGGATTGGGACCAAGAAATATAATAAAAGATGAGGTTGATTTACCATCAGTGACATTTCCACCAAAATCCGAGTCGGAGAAGGCAGTGATAGAAAGGTCACTGGGACGTCTTAGTAGAAGACAGTGATGCAGAGTGCCCTTTAAGTAACGAAACAACCGCTTCACAGCAAGCCAATCGTGGTTCATCGGGGAAGACATGGCTTGAGCAAGACGGTTAATTGTGAATGCAATATCAGGGCGAGAGAGTTTGGAGACCTCCAATGGCTCGTCTGTACTCAGTGGCATCGGCTGGGACAATGGTCTCAGTGGAAGGTCTGGAGTTCATAGGTGTGCATAAGGGCTTTGTTCCGTCCATATGGTGGCGGCGAAGAAGATCAACGATATATTTGTGTTGAGACAGAAAAAGACCTTCCTTGCAAGAGGCGACTTCAACACCTAGAAAATAAGTGAGGGGTCCCAAATCTTTGACTGCAAAAAGATACTGGAGATGAACAATCACATTAGTAATAACAGAGTCATCAGTGCCAGAAATGATCAAATCATGTACATAAACAAGAACAAGGAGATGAATGGGACCCTTATGCAGTGTGAATAAGGAAGTGTCCACCCGAGACTGACTGAGGCCAAAATCAGTAAGAGCAGAGCTGAGGGCATGATTCCATTCCCGTGGAGTCTGCTTGAGACCGTAAAGAGACTTGCGCAAGCAACATACATGAGTGGGATGGGTTGAGTCCTGGAACCCGGGCGGTTGGCTCATGTAAACTGGTTTAGATAATGTGCCATGGAGAAACGCATTACTAACATCAAGCTGGCGAAGAGGCCAATGATGCATGAGAGCGAGTGATAGAACAACACGAATGGTGATGGGCTTGACAACCGGACTGAAGGTTTCGTTGTAATCAACACCAGGTCGCTGATGAAAGCCTTTAGCAATAAGGCGAGCCTTGTACTTGTCGATCGAGCCATCCGGTTTTCGCTTAATGCGAAATACCCATTTACACCCTATAATATTCGCATCAGGTGGGGGAGCAACAAGTTCCCACGTCCCATGTTTTAATAGGGCTGTGAATTCTTCAGACATGGCTGCACGCCAACGATGATCTGATAGACAAGTTGGTTCAATCTCAGCAGGGAGTGGGTGCTTTGTCGTGGCATTGAATAGCGTAGGCTGCGAGTTATCATGTGATGTTGCCTGGGAGCAGGTAAGGGCAATGTTGGGGATAGTGTAGAGGTCGGCTGCACTGATGGTGGACTTTGGAAGATGGTAGGTGTGTTTGGTATTGGGGTAATAGCAGTAGCATGGTCATCTGCATGTGGCATGGTGGCGTTGAGACAGCAGGTGATGTAGGCACCATGCATGGGATTTGATGGATTTCCGAATTAGGCGGAGTAAGGAAGAGAGGCACTGTAGGTGATTCACCCGAACAACTTCTTCATGGGGAACTTGGATTCAATGAAACAAACATGACACTTGTTTCCATTTGTTTCCACATCAAGACACCTCTAGGCACTTTGACTGGTGCTGGTGGAGTAACCAATAAATAAGCAAGACCGCGACAGAAAATTCAATTTGTTACTAGTATATGGTTTAAGCCACGAATAGCATAAACACCCAAAGACGCCAAGTTTTTTAATATTAGGCGGACGCTTAAATAATACCTCAAATGGTGCACAACAGAATTTGCCTTTTTTAAAACCAACCGAATATAAGATCAACAAATGGGCAAACCGTACATTGTCTTAATCACAGTTTCCCGGTATAGTCAAAACACCGGATGATATATCTCTAACTCTGTTTCATTTTCAGTGATTCACGGTACGTTTCATATTATGGATTATGACATATGAAAAATAGAAAACTATCTGACGTATCACAATTACAAAAAATTAAATTTGTCATTTAAGGATGTTAACAGGGGCTATAAAAGCCCTTATGAATAACAAAAGTTTATGACAACTAGTAAATTATGCATATTTTTAGTAGATAAGAGTGCGATTTATTTGACTCGTATGTATTAAGATGACATGATTAATTACTTATGTGTGTTTTGATGATATTATTTCATACTTGATCTATTTCTTGTATTTTTGATGAATTTCATATATTTTTGAGAATATTTTAATGAAACTTGAGACGGGGCGAATGCAAAGAATAAGTCCAAACACAACAAATACGCAGCTCATGATTAAGGCCCATGAGATGTCTTCTTATTAATTGTTGACCAAGTTACGTGAATAGCCAAGTTAATGGACAAGACCTTATTAAGGCCCATGATGGCATGATCTATATTAATTGTTAACCTAATATATATAGAGAGGTTTTGAAGGCAGAAGACGTCAGTTTTCAATCAGGAATTGGGCAGAGTGAGACATACGCCAATTTGGAGGTTTTGAGAGTCCTATTTAGTTACTATTTTTTTTATTTTAATTCCAGGGATTTCTGAACTCGTATTTTAATGTATGTTAATTGATTTGAGACGTTTACAATATTTATCTCAAGATTATTTATTTCATCTATTTTAACTTTCAACATACTTGGATATTTAATTTGGATTGATCACCTACGTTAGATTATTCTTGTATGTCTGCTAGTTCATAAATTTGTAATCAGTAATTGTTGCAGATTTATGACAATTGCTAGCAACTAGTATTTTGCTAGGGTGATTTAAATCGGATTCTTTCAAATCGAGCTTGCGTATTCGGGAATTTGTTTGTTCTTTATCCGAGTGTTTAATGCTTTTGACTGGATTAAATTTAGATCGTATCTAGACTGTTGTTGGGATATTTTAGTTTTGATGAATTATGCCAAAACATTATCAACTTGTATTATTGAAGCTAATTTACAGATAACAAGTTGAGGGGGAACGAGAGAACAAGTTGAGGGGGAACTCACGAAATCAGACAAAGATGATCGAGGCCATGCAAAATCGTAAGAGAAGAAAGCTAAGCCGGTGATCGGAAGAATCGAAGGTCAAAAAAGATCGATGACCCGAGCAGATCGATCAAACGATCGGAAAACGGTCGGTGATATGGTGATATATCGAAAAAACCGACCGAAGATCGAGAAGAAGAATCGGAAGAGGAAAGCGGATGAGACCGATCGAGATCGGGGCGTGATCGAGATCGGAGATATGAAGACGAGCGGATGATCAAGAGAGGTTGATTGAGATCGGATTGATAAACGATATGCTAAAACCTAATGACGACTGATGCTATTTCGAAATTGATCAGAAATTGATCAGGATGATCAAGCAGGATGAGGCCCGATGCTATCTGAGAAATTGATCGAAGATGTGTTGATCGGATTTCGGAGATTCGATATTTTTGAAGGTCGGGATTTCGAGAGAATTCGACTGAGTGTCGATATTCCGATGAAAGGTCATGAAGAGAAGTCTGCACGAATTTCGGATGAGAATCGAAGAATGTCTCGAAGACACTTTGAGACTCAGAGAATCTGAATGATTCAAGGCGAGGAATCTGAGGAATATAGCCCGATTAGAACGGCGTTGCAGAACTTATAGAGAATAGTATGGATTTGAATGTGATTCTCTCCAACGGTAACATTCAAATCCACACTATAAATACAAGATCTTCCATCAAATTAAGTGTGGAGAATATGCAAAAGATGCTACAAAGCCAAGAGCCTTATAGTCAAGCATTCCCACCATAGAACACAAGTCCGTAGATATACAAATATGTTCAAAAGTGTTCTAGAACCCAATCTAAGCAACCCACGATGTATCCTAAGCTTAGAGAGATTTTCCCAACCTTAGCATTGAGGCTAAACAAATGTAAGGGAAAATCTCACCATAGTTGGAGACAACACCAAACCCAAACCCCATTCTCGTAAGAGATAACTAGTGGTGAATTTAGTTGTTAGGCAATCCCGATGAGGGTGATGTTGTGAACTTCGGTAAAGATCTGTAGGCAATCCCGTGGAGGGTGATAAGTCCCGATTGGAGTGTGAACTCGGTAAACATCTAAGAGGCGAGCCCGAGAGAGGGTGATAAGTCCAGTTGGAAGGAATTTCCCTAGGAACATGGAGAGTGGATGTAGGAGCTTGAGTCTCCGAACCACTATACATTGTTGTGTTGTTTACTGCTTTATGTTCTTATATTGTCATATGCATTCGATTATAAGCAAAACACAACACATGAGCTTAAAATGTAAAAAAATTGGAATCACCATTCCTTCACCCCTGTTTTTATATGCATTTCATGATTATTCCGCATTTCATGGATTTTCCACCGGGCCTATCACTGTTCAGTTGAAAAGAATCGTTGGAGAGCTTATTTCAATTGAGTATAACTAAGGGATAAAACCGGTAGCCAGAGCTTGTTGACTATTGAGGGACATTAATCCTAGAGATAAATAGAGTAAACGTCGTTGTCAGTTAACAACATTAAAGTCGAGGGATAAATGAACTGTGAATTGGAATTTTTTTTTAAATTCTTTATTAGATTAATTGTTATTTTTGTTGTAATTTATTGTTTAAGTTGTAGTTATAAATTTCAACTTCAAACTCCCCTTTTCGTGTTGCATGTTTGTCCCCATAAATTCATACAATTAACACATTAAATATTTTCACGTTCCTTGTGGATCGACCCCTTACTTGTCATTACTATGAATTATTATGGTATATTTGGGTATTTATTTTTGTCGCACCTCGACAGTGTGGTCAAATTCTGGCGCCTTGCCGGAGAATGGTGTGAATAACTTTTGTGTTTTTTGTTTGTGAATTTGTGGGGGGGGTCAAAGCCTCCACCCAAGAACTTATGACATATAAATAGATACACGTAAGAGAACATAAATCTACGAATGGGTCTATAGTCTATATATTATATATAAAGAATGTCAAAAAGTGCTTTCTGGAAGTTATAGCTAGTGGCAATTCTCATTCTTATTCTCTATCTTAGTGATTTTTCTGTTATTTTTCTGAGTATTTTGGTGTCTTAGTTGTTAATTTTTTCACCCCCGTAATCCCCAGTTATTTCGTGTGTCACTACAACTTTTCTGCAATTTTGACACTGGTCCCCCCCAGTGTCACAACAACAGTAGAATTTCTGCAGCCCCTCTTTGGTCGTCTTCTTCTATTTTATCCTCCTTTTGCAGGCTCTCTAAGAGCACATGTCGAAGAACGCACACAAGGGCATACTAATCAGGTTTACTCTTTTCATGTCTTACATTTCCCTAGCCTGCCTGTTGTTTTGTTATATATTGCTTGAGGCCAAGCTTTAATCTAAGTGTGGGGGGAATTTGTGGCATGATTTGAATTTTTGTGATGGTGTGTGTCGTTTTTTTCTTGTAATTTGTTATAAGGATTTGATATTATTATTTTGTGGTAAACTTTGGAGTTTCTGGTTAAATTTGCTTTGTTTGATGCATGCGGATTTTGTGAGTAGATGAAAATTTTCATGAAAGGGTCTGTTTGAGTTTATGATAGTAAATTGGTGAATTGATGAGTTATGGTCCTAAGTTGTGCTTCGATCCCTTGTAATTAAAGTAGTCTAATTAGGTCACTGAGATAAATGATGCATTCATGATGTACCCTTAAGGTTGGAAAAAAAAATGATGTGGTTCGGAGGAAAAGGAGTTTAGTTGAAGAATTGTGAAAAAAAAAGACCGGTACAGCTGCCCATTTTTAGGGGCTCAGAAAAAAAGAATTCGAGCTAAAACCTAACGATGGAGTGAAGTTGCGGTCTTGCGTTTGGGAAAAAAAAAAAGGGTGCTGAGACAGCTGCCTACTTTCGGGGGTTCGAACATGTCAAAGTCGGATACAATTAGAGCTAAAACCCGATAAGTAGAGTTGTGCTACAGACCTTAGAGAAAAAAAAAAAAGGAGGGGGGTACACTAGAATACAGAGTTTGTTGGAGTTGTCTATTTTAGATGAAGTGAATAGTAAGAGGGTCGAAGTATGGTAAGGGGCTTAACAAGTCAATGAGTTGAGGATCTATCGTAATGATTTTGGGAACTTGAGTGAAAATCTTCCAAAGTTCACGATTTCTAATTGTGTTGATCTTAGTCCGGAATTCCATGAGTTACTACTTTGTTTTGGTATCACGTTCGATGTGTAGAAAAGACCTGAGTGAATATCTTATTTTCTCCATTGCTAATCTCTTGGTGTTGTTTTTACTTGAGGACAAACAAAGATTTAAGTGTGGGGGTATTTGGTAAGTAGTAAATTATGCATATTTTTAGTAGATAAAAGTGCGATTTATTAGACTCGTATGTATTAAGATGACATGATTAATTACTTATGTGTGTTTTGATGATATTATTCTATACTTGATCTATTTCTTGTATTTTTTTATGAATTTAAGATATTTTTGAGAATATTTTAATGAAACTTGTGATGGGTTGAATGCAAAGAAAAAGTCCAAACACAATAAGGACTCACTATCAGGCAAATACGCAACCCATGATTAAGGCCCATGAGATGTCTTCTTATTAATTGTTGACCAAGTTACGTGAATAGCCAAGTTAATGGAGAAGACCTTATTAAGGCCCATGATGGCATGATCTATATTAATTGTTAACCTAATATATATATAGAGGTTTTGAAGGCAGAAGACGTCAGTTTTCAATCAGGAATTGGGCAGAGTGAGACATGCGCCAATTTGGAGGTTTTGAGAGTCCTATTTAGTTAGTATTTTTTTATTTTAATTCCAGGAATTTTTGAACTCGTATTTTAATGTATGTTAATTGATTTGAGACGTTTACAATATTTATCTCAGCATTATTTATTTCATCTATTTTAACTTTCAACATACTTGGATATTTAATTTGGATTGATCATCTAGGTTAGATTATTCTTGTATGTCTGCTTGTTCCTAAATTTATAATCCGTAATTGTTGCAGATTTATGGCAATTGGTAGCAACTAGTATTTTGCTAGGGTGATTTAAATTGGATTCTTTCGAATCGAGCTTGCGTATTCGGGAATTTATTTGTCCTTTATCCGAGTGTTTAATGTTTTTGACTGGATTAAATTTAGATAGTATCTAGACTGTTCAGTTGAAAAGAATCGTTGGAGAGCTTATTTCAATTGAGTATAACTAAGGATAAAACTGGTAGTCAGAGCTTGTTGACTACTGAGGGGCATTAATCCTAGAGATAAATAGAGTAAAAATCGCAGTCAGTTAACAACATTAAAGTCGAGGGATGAATGTGAATTGGATTTTTTTTTTTATTCTTTATTAGATTAATTGTTATTTTCGTTGTAATTTATTGTTTAAGTTGTAGTTATAAATTTCAACTTCAAACCCCCCTTTTCGTGTTGCATGTTTGTCCCCATAAATTCATACAATTAACACATTAATTATTTTCACGTTCCCTGTGGATCGATCCCTTACTTGCCATTACTACGAATTAGTAGGGTAGATTTGGGTATTCATTTTTATCGCACCTCGACAGTGTGGTCAGTTTACTTATTATTTTTTTTGAGTAATTGAAGCATATAGTCTCGATTTTCTAAAATAATGGTCTTATTTTTCTATAACTTTTTACTAACGCTTACACATCACGTGCAACACACGTGGTATAAATTATTATATAGAAATAATTACTAATAGATACAAAGTAGTGGTCCAATTTTAACTTTAAAAATTTAAAATTGCTCCCTCCCTCTGTCTCACTTATCATATATACATTATCTCTCTCATTTTAAAATCATCGCATCTCTCTCTAAAATTCTCTTTATCTCTTTAAAATTCTCTGCTCATACTGTAAATCACTTTTAGAAAAATCGATTTTACTTAACGGATAGTCTTGATATTGATTGTCCAACATCAATATTTTTAAATCCACACACATACTCACATAAATATTTTAATTTGCTGATGGAAATTATTTTGCACATTATCCAATGAGTCTAGAACAATATATGAAAAATGGAAGGGTCAAAACTGTAGAATTCCACCCCAAGAAATCAATGTCATGTACAATTTTTTTGTGGGTAATGTTCAATTTTTTTTTTTCGTATTTTCAACATGTGCAATATTTTATTCTCATGAACAAAACAAGTTTAAACAAAAATAAACAACAAATTTGCACATACAAAAAATTGCGTACAAATTTTTTTTGGGCAATGTTCAATTTTTTTTCCCGTATGTTCAACATGTGCACTATTTTGTTCTAATGAACATAGAACAAATTTGCACAAAATAAATACAAAATTGCACATACAAAATAATTACAACAATTAATGTTCAATTTTTTTTCATATGTTCAATATGTGTAATATTTTGTTCTTATGAATAGAACAAGTTTGCACAAAAATAAATAAAAAAATTTGCACATATAAAAAAATTATACAAAAAAATTGTAGCAATAATTTTTTTTTATATATGTGCAAAAAAAATTGTAAAGGAGCCATGTAAATTAATCTCCAATGAGAACCTTGTAGATTTTTAATTAAGTAAACGATGAAGCTTTGTATTTTTTAACGAAGAAATGACAACCAACAATGGTGAAAAAGAAATGAAGGGGCGGAATCTCTTTTGTCTTGGAAAATTCGTTTGTTAATTTAGACGTGTGGAATAAAATTTTAGAACTTATAAATCTTAGTTGGGGTTATTTTTGTACATTTATAACTTATTTTGTAATGAGTTGTAACTTTTAATTTGGTTACTGTTAGATAATAAAGGATCATTTGTACCTAATTGTTATCCCCTCAAATATATGCTCCCTCCATTCCAATTATATAGACTACACTTCCTTCAAAAAAAAAAAATATATATATATATAGACTACATTTTCTTTTATGGATATTCCACTTTTAAAGGCTTGTTTCCTTATAAAGTAATATTTTCTGAGTGGATCTCATTTGCATCGAGGTGTACCGTGCACTTATCATGCATTTTAAAAACATGCAACTAGTTATACTGAAAAATGCAACTTTTTTACACTAAACCGTGCAACTATTTTTTTATATTAATAATTGCACGGTTCAGTGTAAACAAGCTATATATTATAATATAATAATTTATATGGTTTTAAAATGCACTACGAATGCACGGTGCACCTGGATTCATATAAGACTTAGCCATATTTTCTTACTCATTAATTTATTAATATAATTTTATGCATTAAATATTAAAAAACATAATACTTATTAAATAAGGTTATAATATAAATTTTACTTGTCTAATTTACTTTTCCAATAAACTTTCTTAATTTTTATTTAAAAAAAAATAAGCCTATATAATTGGTATGGAGATAGTATAATTTATATTATTATTGTAAGTTCATCTGGAAAGTTTAAGTTTAGCTATGATAACTAATATTTTTCAGTTGGTGAACTAATACTTTATGCTGGAAGAACTGATATTGTTAGGCTTTCAGAGAAAATTTGGATGTCGCTTGCAGGGGAAGGTTCATGCTACATGTTTGGATCGTGTTTAAGTCATTTTGGAGTGGTAATTAGCGTTTGGTTCGCGTGCATGCTTCATAAGTCACATGCATATGCTCACATGCTTAGCACATGCATAACAAGTGGAGAATGCAACCGAATTCAGTTGATAACGGCTTCGTGGTGATAACTCTTGAAGTTGTATACCCAAGTGTAGGTTTGTCTCAAGTAATAAAATTTCTCGGAAGTCCGAGTGTCGAACCACAGGGAGGTTTGGAAGAAAAGATGTCAACTAGCAGGTAATATTTCAAGGGTTTATATAATGTTTAAAATACTAGAGCTTTGGGATTCCACTTTAAGTAAAACACTAGAGTTATTCTTGGCTATCTTTTATAACTCAATTGAAATCTAACAATCAAGTGATTTCAATCGGAAGATAAAACGTTAAGCACTTAGAGAATTATGAAGATTTCCTTTTAGTTAACTTAATGAGTTTATGAAATCAATTATTGATATGTAAGACTAAGCATTCATTGTGTCAATATGTCTACAACAAATCAAAGTCTCAACATAACAAAACTTTTAACATAATTCGTTAAATAACTAAAAAGGATTATACCTCTGAAGATCTTTATTGACAAGCTAAGAATATTACTAGTATTTTACTAAAGCTTCATCTCTAGCTCTAGCAAAACACTTAGCTACTCATACTAATACAAACACAACTCATTTTATTTGAGAGAAATACTAGACTAATGATAGATATATTACAAGAATTGGATGAATTGGATGAATTTTGATGCCTCCCAAGGGTTAGCAAAGAGGCCTTTATATAGGCCTCAAGTTTGTACATTGTGGACTTTTGTACTCAATTTGGCAGCCTACAAAGATTGATTTTTTCAGCCTTCTATCCGTCCAAATCTTGATTTTATCCCTGAATAAGAACTGTAGCCCTTTGAACTGTACTCAATTGGCTCAAGTTGGACGTATTCATTCATTAAGCAATTAGCTGATTTACTTGTTTTCACAGTTAGAGAGAGGTTCTCATTGTTATCTTCTTCATAGAGAGAATTAGGGTTCATAATCTTCATAGAGAGAGCTCGGATACATTCAATCTTGAGAGATATCGGTGTAATCTGTAAATTGCTTCGTTGTGATAAGTGGAGAGAGTGTCCGATCCCGTAGATGTAAGTTTTCATAACCGAACCACGTAAATTATGTGTTCTTCGATTTCTGCATTTTTCTTTTGGGTTCGTTTTGATTGTGGGTTTGAGCGTGGTTTTATTTGTGAGTTAATTATTCGATTCATCTTGTTTGAACTAACAATTATCAGTAATCAAACATTACTCACCGCTTTCTTGATCGAATGGTGCATCTTTCTTGCATGATTTGCAGTTGATATTGTACGATTAATAATGAAATTTACCAACGTGCAACTTCTCATGGCGAAAACAAAAAGTACAACCGCAATATAACAACAGAAAACTTTGTACAATGAAAAGAGATATAGTCATTTATTATTGATAATAGTTTCTCATTTCCAAAGAATGTGTGCTCAACGAATTCATACAACTCCTCTCTAATAATAAGGAAAAATAATGAAAGAATGACCTGGTTTAGTTAAATAAAGAATAATGAACAAAAATTATATATATGTATATACACTAGTAAAACTATAAATCTTAATGTCCGGCCCCAGGACTAGGACCAGAATCCTTGATCCCATTTACGTACTTATGTCCTTCACCAGGACTAGGACCCGACTCCTTAATTCCTTCGAGTGTATGAATATTTGTGGTTTTATGTCCTTCGCCTAAACTTGGCCCGTCCTTAACAACATCTGGTGAAGATACACCTTTTGAAGCATTGAGACGACGGGCATCGATTGCCAAGAAAATGGAGCTAAGCATGAGAAAGTGGATCAGATAATGTGTGGTTGCCATTATAATGGTCTAAATTGGTACTCTTGAAATTTATAGAGATGGGGAGAGGAATATAGTTTGTAATTGGAAGTTTGAAATGAGTTGAAGTGATGTGTTAAATGAATATAGGGGTTTAGGTATTTATAGTAGATGATTCTTTGACTATGAATGAAGGCTATTTGCAACAAATTGACTTTGCCAAATTCAAAGCAAAATTAGATATTAATAGTTTTGGGGAAATTGCATGGGAGGTTCATAATTTTGAAACATGGGTTCAGTTAAATTAAAAGATTTTAAGAGTCTAAATTGGGCAACATCAAGTTTTTCTATATATTTATTTTTATTTAGTATTACTCAATTTTTAAACTTTAGGGTGCTTGTGTAATGGCAGTTCAATTCCTCTGTACCACTTTTTTGTGTTTCATAATTATTCTACCTACTGGATCTTTAACACATGAACCCAGGATTATGGTGGTCCGTTGGATATTTTTGTCAATTCCACATGCCATTAATTTAAATTATGAAATAAACCGTGAAACATCATTTTTAAAATAGATGATATCACGGCGTGTAATGGTGCGTATTCAAGCATGCAATTCAACTTTTCTGACCAACGGTTTGAATGTTTCAACGTTTTTTGGTTTTTAATTTTCAACCCAGTGCTATTATGTGCTTGTGCAAATTTGCAATAAAATTTTCAATGTTGGTCAATATTCCACGAGTTCAATTGCGAGTTCGTGACACGCGCGCGGCGTGCACTTACTATGTTAAATATAATATATTATATATATAAACTACGTCTTATATGTATCCAGGTACACCGTACACTCATAGTGCATTATAAAAACAAATTACTTATTATACTGAAAAATTCAATTTGTTTATACTGAATCGTGCAACTATATAATATTAAAAAATAGTAGCACGATTCACTATAAATAAATTGTATATTTCAGTATAACAAATTTCATGGTTCTATGAGTACATAGTGCACTCGGATGCACGTGAGACACATATTTATATAATATAACATGTTTGCTTTTTATATGTACGTAGTAGATTTATTTTTTTTATTTTAATTATTTTTATTATATGGCCAATTCGAAGGTTGCACTGCGTACAGCTAATACTTTTTAATTAATAAAGATAATTAATATTTATCATTTGACACTATATTTTGCATGATGCAACTGATACATCTATTACTAAAAAATCATATTAATCTTGAAGAAGTTGGCTATATATAAAACCATATTACAGAATATGTTTTGTTCGAGGAATAAATAACACCACATAAATTTTAATTGAAAAGCATAATTTTTAAGGTGATATATGTTACTTTTTAAAATAGTTAAAAACTTATGTTTTGAGGAAAATATAATTTTTAGTTAGAAAATTATAATTTATCACTATTACACTATACATATTATGTGAGACAGTCTCAAACAAAGTTTTATGATATATTAAAATTAAATTTTTTAATGGTATTTGATTCGATAAATCATGAGCAAACTCATAAAAAAAAACTAGTGAGTTAATTCATATAAAACTATAATGAGTATTTTGATTTTAAATTATAATTTTCGTACGAATTATATATGACAAATTTAAAGATACATAATTAAACTACTTAATTAAGTAAAATTTAAGATTTTATTAATTTTATAAATATATATTTTATAATTAATTGCTGAAAATCTAATTTAAAATTGATATTTGCAAGCACGCATAGCTCGATTATGCTTTTAAAAAAGCATTAAAATTAAATAATTAACTTCGATAATAAAAAAAGCAAACGCGGACAATTGACTAAAGTTGGGCTCGACCCGATCGGTTACCATCCCTAATCTCTGCCCCAAATCAACGTCCAACTCCGTCTATTTGTATCGACTCTCGAACATGTGTCGTATATCCACTTTTTCTTTATATATAATTATATTTCTAATTTAGTTGAAAAAAAAGCTTCTTAATATATGCTAATGCTATGCTAAGAGAACTTTGTTGGATTATAGTTCGTAGAGTTTGGATCCTCTGCAGTAACTGCACATACAATTTACTGTAGAGCCCTTAAATTTGACACGCATAGAGGGAAGCGCTATGCAGTTACAACAGAGGATCTCTATCCATGGCTCGTATGCCAATTATATATATGTCGAATAAATTTAAATTTTAGATAAAACAGTTAATCAATCGATAGTTGGTCAATTAACTAGTGTTTGACTGAATTTGTAAATTCTTTAAAACAATTTTAGTATAACATGTTAAGGAGTTTATAAACTCCAAAAAGTGAGGTATACAAATATTTTACCAGCTTATAAAAATTTAAAATGATCCTTTTGGATTTTGTAAGCCCAAAAGAGTAAAAAAATATTAATATCCCGACTTATTCTTTTAAATAGTTTAACATATACTTAAATAATATATTTAAAGAAACAAAAATCACCCCACTCCCCCCTTCAAAAAAATAAAGTGTTCACCAGCGACGGTGATTAATGGCGGAGGTTCGTCGGTGGTGGCCACCGTGGTTGCCAGCCTTTGGTGATCTGTCGATATAAAAAATTAAAATATAATTATTTAATTTTGAAATTAAAATATAACTCTCAAAAATAATCAAACAACTTGTAAATTGCTAAAATTTATATATTACTCCGTATATATAAATACTTGGAACAACTTATAAATTGCTATTTAAATATAAATTTAATCCATCACAACTACGAATTGAGGGCTTCAGCTGTTGTTTTCCATGTTCAATTGTATAACAAAACATATACTTCCATATAATTTCAAAGCTAAAATTGGCGAATCACGACAAAACATGCTGACATATTTTAGTTTGTTGTTTGACAATTAGATGGAGAAATAAATGAAATTTCAGACGCCCAAAACGTGGTACCAGAAGGAAGCAAATTTGATCGTATTTTTTGAATTATACCATCTTTCTATTCTTTGTTTCATATATGATGCACGAATTCTCTTAAAAATAACCCCAAAACCTCAGATGATTTATCAACTATGATGCACGAGTTCTCTTAAAAATACCATTGCGTGTGCAGTTCATATCGAATTTGCATGGGATACGCCAGGTGGTGAATTTGTTAATAAACTAAAAATTAGAAAAAAAGGGTACATGAATTTGATACGCGAGATACATGTGTACATGTTAAAAAAAAGAAAAGAAAAAGAAATGGCATATTAATCAAGCCATCTTCATAGATAGGACCTGCTTGAGAAAAGTAAGTTGGGATCGAGACAGCTGGGAAGAAGATTGCTGAGAATTGTGATGGTCTTCCTCTAATGATCGAGACAGTTGCCAACCTTGTATGCAAAGCCGAGAAGACCCCAGAGTATTGGAACGAAGTAGAGGAGAAAAAGAATTCACTTTTCTTGGAACGAAGTAGCTTCCCAAATCTTGAAGCTCTGATCATAAAACACTGTTACAAATTACGAGAGCTCAATTGGGTATCTGATCCGGATTTGTGTCTTAAAAAGATTGACTGCAACCCTTTAGCTATGGCTTCCATGAAACAAATTGAAGAGGATATCCACGATGTTTGTCTCCACTCTTCTTGGATTGATGGGGACATCACCGGCAACATTGATCAAAGGTATAATTCAATTTTATATTACGATATCTTCTTATGCGTAATTGAAGGATAATATATATTTTTCGTTTATTTTAGGGAAAACATTTTATTCTTTCTTTTGAATCTCACAAGTTTTGATTTTAATCTGCTAAATTTTTCGACTTTGAAGATAGTCTCGTAAGTTTAACCAATTCAGTTGATTCATTCTTCTTACCGGCTAAAGCATGTTAACAAAATTTATCTTTTTTGTCCTTTTAATCGGCTAAATGGATGAAAAGGTTGAATTTTGTAAACTCGAGGAACAATTTTCAAAGTCGGAAAGTTAATGTTCTAATATAAAAATTGGTGCCAAGGGAAAATGGAACATTTACCTTCACTTTTATTTTTTTGGCTAAATGTTTGAACTCAAGTCTTGATATATACATATCTACTAGATGTTTGATATTCTTTCGTATTATATGTACTTCCTGGTGGGACACAATACGTCCATTAATTTTCATATTGTGGTTGATTGTTTAGTTAATTAATAAGTTTTGTGTTATATATGTAGGGTTTTATTTCGCGGATATTGATCCGTGTGGCTCTACTACAAAAGCGAAAGGCTCTACTACTTCCGAGGGATGTGTACTTCAATGACTCTAGAAAGAGTAGTGAGAGCATGTTTGATGCGTCTAAGGTTGTAGATTTGGTTCTTTGTGTTAATAGAAATGTAATTTTATGCAATAAAGCTTGTGATTGATGTTTGTAAAAGAATTACGCCTCATCTAAAAAGTCTAAAAAATTGTAAAAGAGGTGTAAAATTAATTCGTTTATTTAATTTTCCTAGAAGACCTTCCACTCATGAAATTCAATTCTCTTACTCCATCTGTGGGAGGATATCTATCGAGTGAACAATTTAATGGTTGGAGTTGCTTTTAGCGGGAATCGAACCTAGGACGCAGTCATGAGCCTGAAGGCTCTGATATCATGAAAAAAAATTTATCTCATATAAAAATCCGAACTTGTAAAGAGATGTGAAATTAATTCATTTATTTAATTTTTCTTACAGTTTTTCTTCAAGTAATTTTTTGTACTGTAAGTAATTTTATTTTGATTTTAGTCCTATCAATTTAAAACATTTTGGTACGGTATAAGCTATAGTAAGTGAAACATCCAATTCGCGTGAGATTGATTTGGACTTGATTTGTCCAAATCGTAGAAAATAATTGTCTAACCGAATTGCTCACCTCTTTGACCAAAAAATGTAGAAAAAAAAAATAGAAAAACTATTTCAATTTGTAAAAATCAATAGGACTAAAGCTAAAATAAAGAGTATTAGAGAACTATATACAACTTAATTCATCACTTTTCTATAAGTTTGAGCTTTTAGATGATACGAAATTCTTACGGAATTGCGATACGTAAAGTTGAATTTTGTTTTTATTTATCAAACTCCAGGGGCAACGAGTTAGAAGTGTTGAAAAAGAGATTCCAAAAAAAGCGGGAAAAATAAAAAATCGGTATCTTAGGATGAAATCATGAAAGTAAAAGTAGTTGTGATCCATTTAAGTTGAAGTTTCATCTCATTGACTTGAAGATGAAACATTCCCTAAATTAACATAGGAACAGAAGTACTGCCAATACTTCTAGATAAGTTAATCTACAATTCAAAAGGAAATTCATGTCGTTGCATCATATATTTCTAAAACAAAATTACATACAAGCATCACATAATAACAAAAGATAACAATATTCACAATTACCTTAAGAGCGGGTCTCACATGCATCCAGGTACACCGTGCACTCATAGTACATTTTAAAACCATACAATTTATTACACTGAAAAATGCAATTTGTTTACACTATTTTTTCATATTAATAGTTGCACGGTTCAGTGTAAACAGGTTGCATCTTTCAGTATAACAAGTTGCATGATTCTAAAATGCATTACAAGTGCACCGTGCGTATGAATGCATACAAGACTTATTAAAATTAACAACCACCGCCATATTAAAACTACCTAGCTTCATTGCCATTCAACAGGGAAAATACCTGACTACCATCAACTTGACTTGCATCTGAAAACCCATGAACTCCCTCATCGTCCTCAATAACAACGCTGTTAGAAGGCAGCCTTTGAACGACACCCATCGGTAGGACCCACGAAACCTCCGTCGTACTATCGTCGTACACTTGTCTTAGAATAGCAGAGCTTTGCAGCTTTAGACAGTACTTCAAATCCCACAAAACATCAACCATATTCGGCCTATCCGCCCCGTATTCTTGCAAACACTTCTCAACCGTCTCCCCGAATTTCCTGAAAGAATTCGGGTTAATTTTCCCCTCAAGAACAGGATCGATAATCTTATCAAGCTCGCCCTTTCTCAAGGCCGTCATTCCCCAATCAGCCAAGTTAATGTGCTCCTTAGCCCGTGATTGGTCTATCACGGGCATCGCGCAGAGTACTTCAAGAAGTACAACACCGAATGAGTATACATCGGACTTCTGAGTCAGCTGTAAGCATCTGAAGTACTCGGGGTCCAAATACCCGAAACTACCCTTCACCTCGGTGATCACATGAGTTTGGTCTAGAGGGCCAGAACGGGAAAGCCCGAAATCAGCAACTTTGGCGACGAAATTCTCGTCTAATAAGATGTTTGTGGACTTGATATCTCTATGGATGATTGTGCCTGTTGACCCCGTGTGGAGATAGTAAAGACCTTCTCCCGCCCCAATGCAGATCTGAAGCCGTTGTTCCCAAGAAAATTGGGACGTTGGATCCGAACTCCCTCCTATTCAAGATATATATCATTTTAGATGAATGTGCATATATTAAGAAAATAATTAGTTTCTTACTATACCCAAAGCCGGTCCTATGATTTAAGGGGCCCGGTGCAAAAAAAAAATTTAGGTCTTCATATTGATATTATACCATAAATAATAGAAATAGAAAATTTTGAAGACTCGAACACACAATCATGTTAAATTTAAAGACTTGACACTTATTCAACACTAACTCGGCTGAGTAAATCATTGAGATATTTCACAACATAATAATATATATAAAAAATTCAAATAATATATAATTAAAAAAATAGGGCCCTCTGCTGGGGTGGGGGCCCTGTGCGGTGTCACCAGGTGCACCAACCCATGACATGCTCTGACTATACCCCTAATAAATGCTTGTCATTCTCGTTAAAATAACACATATTTTCTATATATTTAAATGATTTAAAGGGTAAATTAAGAACCTGTCAAAAAAAATTTGGTAAATTAAGAATGAAGTGCAGTTAATTTACATGGAAAAGTGCAAGACATTCATCTTATTTGCAAATGAAATGAAAGGTCAAAACGTCACTTATAATTTTGAAAGGAAGGGAATACCTTGTTTGTAAAGATGATCACGTAAAGTTCCGTTCTCCATGAACTCATAAACGAGAATCATCTCGTTTCTTTCGTCGCAGTATCCAATCAACGAAACGAGGTGTTGATGACGAATCTTGGATAACAGAATTATCTCAGTTTGGAATTCGGGCAGCCCTTGTTCCATCCCGGGTTCGCTTCTCTTAACGGCTACTTTCGTGCCATTTCTCAACACTCCTTTATACACTTTCCCAAATCCTCCCCCACCTATCATCATCTTTGCATCAAATTGCTTTGTGGCGATGAGAATTTCCGATAAAGGAACCTTCAAACCCAGGTTTAAATCCGCAATGGTGGAGCCCACGCTCGTTCGTACAGTAGTCCTACTGTGCGAACTTCCTCCATTGAGAGGCGTTAATGGGAATTGCCAATCAAAAGTGTCGATCGCCTTCCACTTCTTCTTCCTCAAACAAGCAACAATCATGATCAAGATAATCAAAAGGAAAACCCCACCTCCCACACTTGATCCAACAATGATCAGCAACTCTTTTTTTTTCGACTCATCGCCTCCCTTGCCCAACTCACCGGGTCGACTCACCTCCATAATCTCAACCCCATTCAAGAACGCCGTTTTATCCCCCGATCCACTATTAGGACAAACACTTACATCTATAAAACCCGAATCATCCGAATAAACCACGAAATCAATGTAAAACGGAGTAGCCACATGCTCCGTGAAATTATAAGCAGAAATCTCTTTCCTAAAATTCCTATAAATATAGAGATTGAAGTAATTAAACTCATTCGAGGTTCGACTAACAATATCACAGAAATGCAACCGAACTAGATGATCAGTACTCTTCCGAACATCGAATCTCCACGTAACATTGGAATCTTTAACACTCTGTTTGGCAGTACTGTAAACAGAATCAGGGGCATCATATTTTGTGGCTTTTCCACTCTTATAATTAGGAGTATCATTATAAAACTCACTTATTTTCGCGGTTTCCTTATCAACCAAATAATCATCATCAGAAAACCAATACCTTAACATGGTATCATCCTTCGGAACGATATTAACCCCTCCCACATTTATCCTATAAACCACGCGCAAAGGGGTTTTCAAAAAACCCCCAAATTCATCACCAGAATTAACATGAACAGGAAGAACAAGCGTGTAATTAGTAATTGGGGCAAGAAATACTTCGATTGCATATACATAAGCGAAAGAATGCCTATCATAGGGCACGAATTTGATTTCCAAATTGCCCTCGGGGAGTTGGAGCAAGAATTCTTCAATTGGGGAATTAGGGTTACGATTGTTGGAATTTACGGTGCTGAAATTGGATAAAAGCGAAACCCCAGAAGCGAAAACGTGAAAAATAGCATTAGAGAGATTTCCTAAAAAGGGTGAAGGGGGAAAATGAAAGCGTACTGTGTAAATGCCCTGTTTGGTTAAATCGAGTTTGTAAGAAGACGATTCATTGAATATTCTTGCGCTTTTGTAAAGTCCGGCGACTTCTGTATTAGGGTCTTCGATTGGGCGGCTGTTATGCGCCGATAAGGCGAATTTTCCGGCGGGGTTTTCGTCGGCGGTGAAGGTTTTGCCGTTGATTTCGACGGGGGAAGATGAGCCGCAGTTGATGAAGTAGTTATCGGGCAATTCGTAGGAGGTTGAAGGAAAGAAGAGAAGTGAGAAAATGGTGAAAAGGAGAAATGTTTTGCGGGAGTGAAGGATTTCCATGGAAGTGTGGTGAAGAAGATCATAGAGTGAGGGAATTGTATGGTTTTTAATGGTGGAATAAATGGGAAGGTGGGAGGAAGGGGACAAGAATGCATGTTGGTAACATGGAATTTAATTGGTTGGAAATGTCGTAAAGTAAATGATAGTGGATCACAGGTTAAAAATTATGAATGTCAATGGTGGTCGTCCTAGTAAGCTCCAATCGGCTCGTTAAGGCTCGAGCTCACCTCATTTATGCTGAATTAATTGGGCTTGTGATCGATTTACTTATGAATCGGTTACAACTCGACTCATTTGACTCGGTTAGAAGTTCTAATGCAAATTATAAAAATTATATCTACTGCTAATAATATGAAACTAAAAGTTATATCCTTTGTAACCATCACCACTCCAGCACAACATAACGCCTAAGAAGACATATATAATATTATACTGAACTTTCAAGTTGAGACTACATCACCACTCCGACTATTTTCTTAATAAAATTACATAAGTATTAAGTACTAATATTATATTATTATCAAGGGTGTAGAAGTCGAAAATCGCTAGTCGGGTGGATTCTGGCCACCTAGCGCCTAGGCGGGTGGTGATTTTTTTTTTTTTAATTATACAAAAATAAATTGATAAAATTCTATTCAAATAAATAATATTAAATATTGAGTAGACTCTACAAATTAGGCCCCGATTGGTAGGCAACATGGGAATCTCTTAAATATTAGTGTAAAGACTATTTTAAAGAGAATAAATGTTATAAAGTTGATTGATATTATTTATTAAAAAAGGTGTGTTAAATATTATATGTTGATTGGTAGGAACTTTAAAAAGTGTTATAAATTTTGCATGTTGATTGGTAGTCTTCATAAGAGGGGATAATAATTTAAAATGACTCATTTACCCCTCGTATCTTTAACGAAACACCTTGTATAACAAATTTCTTTCATTTTCTGCTTTCATTTTCGGATCATGTGTAGTATTTTCTTAAAAAACCTAGAAATAATCTTATTGCATTTCCCATAAATCAATTCAACCACAACAAAATGAAGACTCGTTAAATTGTAGCATTTCTCATCATTCTATCATTCAAAATGCTTATTTTTCATAAGATTGAACAAACTGCATACGCCAAAAGAATCATTGCAGACTAGCATTTCATATTATTCAACTTAAACAAAGACAAAGACATAAAGAGTCATGTCATTGTTGCAAATCATATCATCTAATCCAACCAAGACAAAAGGAAAAAGAACCAATTAAGTGTAGCACCTCATCAAACATGGGAAGAAATTTACAAGAACAGAGTTTGGTGACACTTTTAACAGCCTAGGTGACACTTTTAACAGCTCTAGGACAACAGAGCCATTATATATGCTAGCATTCAATCAATCAAACTAATCCAATCAAAACCAAAAGGAGGAAGAAAGCCATTTCAACTTAGGCATTTCAATATTAACAAGAGAATAACTTGCAGCTGAACAAAAAATTGATTTGTAGGAATCACTTAAAAAAGATGTGTTAAAAATAATATGTTGATTGCTTGATCCATTGGTCGAGGGTACGGTAAATCATCAGATATATCAAACCCTCTGAACCAATCATGTTTCTTCAAGCCTTGAGTGAGTTCATCCATAACTTGACTCCACAAACAGAGAAGTCAATGCTGCCCGAACAGGCTCAATCACCTCAATGCATGCATCAAGAACTTCTTCAGTAGTATGTCTCAGCACAAAAGAGTATCTGCAAACCATGAGACATCAATTAGTCTCAGCCCAGCTTCAGGGGTTTACTTCTGCTATAACATTCAACAATATTAGAACAAAGATAGAGATCAATTCAATTTTAACACATCAATAACAATACAAGGCCATGAGTTTTTAGTTATTTTGTAAACTAATACCAACCAACATTTTATAGAAGCACTGATCAAGTTCAAAAATTAGATGAGAAAGATACAAAAAGTTGAGAATTACATGTATATAAAGAAATGGGTCAGCAACAAAGTTACTGGGAATTCCACCATTAGAAACAGAGGCACAAGTGATCACTGGGTTGGCTACAGGCCATGCTGCACTCTTGTTCTTCCATATATTCATTTGCCAACAATTTTTCAAGAAATTGTGATATTAAATTCTCCAATAAATCTAAATACAAACTGAAACACTAATCAAACTTATAGATATCCCCTATATACAAAAGGAGTGGTTCTTGCATTTGTCATGAATACGCAATAGCCAAAGAAAAGGTGATCAAATACTATATTGTTCACAAAACATGAACACCAGCAAACAATTATTTAATAATATTAGTTATTGATGATTCAGAAATCGGAAAAAAAAAAAAAAAAACAGAAATAAAATCAAAATCTCAAGAAACTTAACCATAGAAATGAAAAATTCATCAACAGAAATATACAAATACACACACATAAACAAATACACACACATCAATATTAGTTATTGATGAGTTCGTGACACGCGCGCGGCGTGCACTTACTATATTAAATATAATATATTATATATATAAACTATGTCTTATATGTATCCAGGTGCATCGTACACTCATAGTGCATTGTAAAAACAAACTACTTATTATACTGAAAGATTCAATTTGTTTATACTGAATCGTGCAACTATATAATATTAAAAAATAGTAGCACGATTCACTATAAATAAATTGTATATTTCAGTATAACAAGTTTCATGGTTCTATGAATACATGGTACACTCGGATGCACGTGAGACACATTTTTATATAATATAACATGTTTGCTTTTTATATGTACGTAGTAGATTTATTTTTTTTATTTTAATTATTTTTATTATATGGCCAATTCGAAGGTTGCACTGCGTACAGCTAATACTTTTTAATTAATAAAGATAATTAATATTTATCATTTGACACTATATTTTGCATGATGCAACTGATACATCTATTACTAAAAAATCATATTAATCTTGAAGAAGTTGGCTATATATAAAACCATATTACAGAATATGTTTTGTTCGAGGAATAAATAACACCACATAAATTTTAATTGAAAAGCATAATTTTTAAGGTGATATATGTTACTTTTTAAAATAGTTAAAAACTTATGTTTTGAGGAAAATATAATTTTTAGTTAGAAAATTATAATTTATCACTATTACACTATACATATTATGTGAGACAGTCTCAAACAAAGTTTTATGATATATTAAAATTAAATTTTTTAATGGTATTTGATTCGATAAATCATGAGCAAACTCATCAAAAAAAACTAGTGAGTTAATTCATATAAAACTATAATGAGTATTTTGATTTTTTAAATTATAATTTTTTTTAATTATAATTATATATGACAAATTTAAAGATACATAATTAAACTAACTTAATTAAGTAAAATTTTAGATTTTATTAATTTTATAAATATATATTTTATAATTAATTGCTGAAAATCTAATTTAAAATTGATATTTGCAAGCACGCATAGCTCGATTATGCTTTTAAAAAAGCATTAAAATTAAATAATTAACTTCGATAATAAAAAAAGCAAACACGGACAATTGACTAAAGTTGGGCTCGACCGACGGTTACCATCCCTAATCTCCCTTTCGCCCCCCAAATCAACGCCCAACTCCGTCTATTTGTATCGACTCTTTCTAACATGTGTCGATATCCACTTTTCTTTTATATATAATTATATTTCTAATTTAGTTGAAAAAAAAGCTTCTTAATATATGCTAATGCTATGCTAAGAGAACTTTGTTGGATTATAGTTCGTAGAGTTTGGATCTTCTGCAGTAACTGCACCGTACAGTTTACTGTAGAGCCCTTAAATTTGACACACATAGAGGGAAGCACTATGCAGTTACAACAGAGGATAGAAGACACTGATCTAGTGCAATGGGAAGTGGGACGTGGAAGCTTCCCAAATCTTGAAGCTCTGATCATAAAACACTGTTACAAATTACGAGAGCTCAATTGGGTATCTGATCCGGATTTGTGTCTTAAAAAGATTGACTGCAACCCTTTAGCTATGGCTTCCATGAAGCAAATTGAAGAGGATATCCACGATGTTTGTCTCCACTCTTCTTGGATTGATGGGGATATCACCGGCAACATTGATCAAAGGTATAATTCAATTTTATATTACGATATCTTCTCATGCGTAATTGAAGGACAATATATATTTTTCGTTTATTTTAGGGAAAACATTTTATTCTTTCTTTTGAATCTCACAAGTTTTGATTTTAATCTGCTAAATTTTTCGACTTTGAAGATAGTCTCGTAAGTTTAACCAATTCAGTTGATTCATTCTTCTTACCGGCTAAAGCATGTTAACAAAATTTATCTTTTTTGTCCTTTTAATCGGCTAAATGAATGAAAAGGTTGAATTTTGTAAACTCGAGGAACAATTTTCAAAGTCGGAAAGTTAATGTTCTAAAATAAAAATTGGTGCCAAGGGAAAATGGAACATTTACCTTCACTTTTATTTTTTTGGCTAAATGCTTGAACTCAAGTCTTGATATATACATATCTACTAGATGTTTGATATTCTTTCGTATTATATGTACTTCCTGGTGGGACACATTACGTCCATTAATTTTCATATTGTGGTTGATTGTTTAGTTAATTAATAAGTTTTGTGTTATATATGTAGGGTTTTATTTCGCGGATATTGATCCGTGTGGCTCTACTACAAAAGCGAAAGGCTCTACTACTTCCGAGGGATGTGTACTTCAATGACTCTAGAAAGAGTAGTGAGAGCATGTTTGATGCGTCTAAGGTTGTAGATTTGGTTCTTTGTGTTAATAGAAATGTAATTTTATGCAATAAAGCTTGTGATTGATGTTTGTAAAAGAATTACGTCTCATCTAAAAGTCTAAAAATTGTAAAGAGGTGTAAAATTAATTCGTTTATTTAATTTTCCTAGCACTGCCTCCACTCATGAGCTGAATTCTCTTACTCCATCTGTGGGAGGATATCTATCGAGTGAACAATTTAATGGTTGGAGTTGCTTTTAGCGGGAATCGAATCTAGGACGCAGTCATGAGCCTGAAGGCTCTGATACCATAAAAGAATTTTATCTCATATAAAAGTCCGAACTTATAAAGATATGTGAAATTCTTACGGAATTGCGATACATAAAGTTGAATTTTGTTTTTATTTATCAAACCCCAGGGGCAACGAGTTAGAAGTGTTGAAAAAGAGATTCCAAAAAAAGTGGGAAAAATAAAAAATCGGTATCTTAGGATGAAATCATGAAAGTAAAAGTAGTTGTGATCCATTTAAGTTGAAGTTTCATCTCATTGACTTGAAGATGAAACTTTCCCTAAATTAACATAGGAACAGAAGTACTGCCAATACTTCTAGATAAGTTAATCTACAATTCAAAAAAGGAAATTCATGTCGTTGCATCATATATTTCTAAAAAAACAAAATTACATACAAGCATCACATAATAACAAAAGATAACAATATTCACAATTACCTTAAACCCTAAACCCTAAACCCTAAACCATAAACCCTAAACCCTAAACCCTAAAGAAAGTGCTGTGAGAATGGGAGTATGAGTGGCAAAAGAAAAGGCAGTTAGAAAGTTGGTGGTTGAAATGGACTCCCGGATCGATACTTTATGTTGAAGAATCCGAGGACCGATCTTTCCTATCTTGGTGGAATCGTGGATGACATCCTCCGTTCTCGCAGCCGAGTTTGAGTGTGTGAATTTTAGTTGGGTTCGCCGGTCTGCTAATAAGGTGGCCCATTTTATGGCTAATTATGTTTTCAATTGTTCTTCCTTTTTCCTTTCCGGGTCAATCCCAGAAGCTGCTGTTGACATTGTTGATGCCGATTTACCGGCCGTTTAATATATTATTTCGTTTCCTGTCAAAAAAAAAAGGATGATCAATCAACCTTCATCATATTTTGTATGACTAATGAGACTCAAAATAAGGTAATTATTACCCCATTTAGATTATATTAAGTATCCTGTGAACCGAGTTCAGGTGAACTTTATTTATCAAGTGTCATTATTATGCATATACACTATCACTGTTAAAGAAAAGCTTGATTTTTTAAATAGTGATAGTGCATATACATAATTGTGATAGTGCACATGCATAGCAATGATAGTATGTATAAATAACAATTATATATACGTAAAAAAAAATTCACGTAAACTCGGGTTCAAAAAAATTGTCTTTAGTTTAACTCTTTACCTCCCTTCTGTAATAATTTTTCTTCAATCATTTCAATATCCCTTAACCAACAATTATCTTTTATCTTGTTTTTAAAAATTTTAAGTTTTGAACTATATTATTAAGGACATAAATGATCATGAGAAATAGAGAAAGTAGATAATATCTTACAAAAAGGGTAAGTTAAGCTTTATTTAATAAATAACAATGGGATTTCGTACAATATTTTTAAACTAAGAGAGAGTTTCGTACAATTCACCTATACATTAAATACAAGATATGACAAACTCTTGTATGCACCATATGCAAATGTCCAACTAATGTACAAAAACCCTGCTCATATAATATACTCCCTCTGTCCCGAATTCGAAGGCGGGTTTTCTGTTTGCACACGTTTTTGTGAGCGAATTTTATATTAATAATTGAAATGAAAAAATTATTTTTAAGGAGGGATATGATAGATAAGAGTAATACAAAACTTGCTTGCAAAAACACGTAGGAAAAGTAAATGCGACTTTGAATCTGGGACGGAGGTAGTATAATATAGATTAAAGACAAAACCATTATGGTATATATAAACAAGAGATTTGTTAATAGGTACATTTCAGGATTGTTTAAGGATTGCAAATTAATTAGAGGCACATAGTACGACTCTAAGTTGGGTGGCATTGAGTTTCTTTAGGTGAATGTTTAATGGCGATTCTATTGATGCAATTTTTAGGATCGTATCATATGTTATATGTGATGGGTGTTTGACACGTGTCAACAAAATGGAAGAGAGTTTTCTAGTTCATTTTTTTTTATTTCTCTGCGTTAATAATTTTATGTTCCGGATCTATTTCACTAACCTTGGATCTTTTAACACATAGATTCAACATTATGGTCTTGATTTATTGAATAATTTTTTTATTTTTAACGATCGTATTACATCCAGAGTATGAAACACAGATCTAATGGAACACTAAAAATGGAATAGTTGATATCATTCCTTTCTAGTTTTGCTGAGTTATATTCCAATTATTTATTTTCTACAATCAATACATATGTGATTGTTGGGACCAAAAACTGTTTTTCCAAGTATATAATAAAAAGTAGGGCGTAAATTAAGAGAAATGGTGCTAATGTGAATTTGTCCTCATGAAAATGATTACTTTTTTTTTTAATAAAAATGGTCCCATAGGATTTTACAGGTAAAAAATAAATAAATTTTTAGGACCAAATTTATTTTTTGAAAATTCTCTTGGGACCAAAACTATTAAATAAAAATAAAATTGGACATTTTTTGCAAAGAAAATGAAAAAAAAGAACATGTGACTAAAACTGCAGATGGAAATTAATTCACGTGGGACCACTTCTGCAATTTAACCATAAAAATATTTTACTCGAGATGTGGGGAATAATGTTTTTTAGGCCAATAACTTATGGTGTTTGTGTTTTGAGATTAATAATTTTACGAGCTTAAAAGTGTAGGATAATATATTTTAAAATTTATAAATATAGAACAAAATATTTTAAAATCTGTAAATATAGGACAATCGAGTCCGAATAAGTCCAAGTCAGACTATATTTTTATTGTCGCAGAATTCTACTTTTTTTTATGATCATCAATATTTTACCAAATCAACTTTTATGATATCTTGTTTCATTTCCCACAATAGACTACTCTATAGGGCCCATACGGACAATAGAATCCAACTTTTTCTACACTATAATATGTATTAACTCATTCTATTTGTTTAGTGAATAGCTAAGATTTTGTTTACACTTCATGCAATGAAAACACTTTATTCACTATTCTTGACAATGAATTTTACATTCCTTAGATATATTAATTATATGAAATAAACACTATTTGTATAATGAAAAGAAAATAAATGAAATAAAAAATGAATATTATATGCTTTTTTATATGGTAAAAAAAAAAAAACAATACTACTACTATGTACTATATATATATAGTTCTCTAATGTCCTACACCGGGTCTTGGACCCAATCCTTGACTCCTTGAACCGGGTTTAGCATTTACGCACTTGTTTTCCATCATCGGGACTACGACCGTAATCCTTATTTCCTCCGAGGGTATGAGCATTTACAACTTTGTGACCTTGACTTTGGACTTGGTCCCTCCTTAGAAGCATTGAGACACCGAGCATAACCTTTTGCAATGAGAATCGAACTAAGCAACACAACGAGGATCAACATATTTGTAATTTTCATTTTCATCGAGTGAAATCGACCACTTCACAACTTTAAGAGAAAGAAAATGTAAAATGAGAGAGAGAGAGGGTTCAAATTGCTTGTTGTGGTGAGCTAGAAAAGAATTAGAAGCTCGTTATTTATATTAGGTGAATTGTTGACTATAAATTATTGGGTGCTATTTGCCACATTGAAAATCAACGTCAAATTGGATCAACGTTGATTAGTAATTGAGATATTTTGCTGAAAAATACAATAATTTGAGGGCTAAGTCTTGTAGATGCATTAATTGTCTTTGTATCATATTTTCGTAGTACATTTTAGAATAATGTTATTTGTTTATACTAAACCGTGCAATTGTTACTATGAAAAAAAAAAAGGTTGAGCGGTTCAATGTGAATAAGTCCAGATATTTCATTATAACAAGTTGTGAAGTGATCGATTTCACTCACGATGAAAATTAAAACACCCAAAAGAAAATGAAAAGTTATAGAGCGACATATGGAGTATTATAGAACTAAGAAATTAATTAAGAGATTGCGAGAGTCTAAGTTGGGTAGCATTTGGGTTTCTTTATTTCTTGAGGCTGCATGCATTGCGAATTCTACATTCATGCAATTATACATTTGGACCACGACCACATATATGCCATGTGTTTGAATTCAACTTTTTTGGGTTTTTTTAGGTACTACTTGTGCAACAAGATTAATTAGATTAGAAAATTCTCATTTTTGGTCAACTTTCCACGAGTTCAATTGAAAATTTGAGGTGCGTACATACAGATCTACTAGTCTACTACATGAAATAGGATTCTTTATTCCCATGCATTCTCTGGGTTTTAAAATGCATAACAGATGATATTTGAAATATTATCATGTCCAAAAAAAAAGTAGGGATCTTCTCCGGCTTCGTCTTCCTAACGTCAGAAAACTCTTTGATTACCGTTGAATCAACGATTCAACATATAATTTTAATTTTAAATGATTGTACTTTGCACTAATACATTTGCGATGTGCATACTGCAATCACGCTGCATCGCCCTACTAATAAATTAAATTAATATTTATAAAATGACGAAATTATCCCGGACCGAGTTTGGGCGAACCAATTGAGGGCCTGGACCCAGACCGGATCGAACCCGACTAGACCCGCCTGGACCAAACCAAAACCCAACCCAACTCGATCGATCCGGATCAGACTCTAAACCGGACTAGGACCCAAACGCAAGCAGGACCTAGATTGGGACCCGGACGGACCCGTGCGAACCTGTGCCTAGACCCGGACCCAGACATAAACCCAGTTGGACCCACACCCGGATCCGGACTGCACCCGAGCCTACGGAGACCCAAACCCTTTACGAGGACTCGGGACCCAAACCAAAACCCGACCCAGGTCGTGGAGGGGTTGGGGAGGGTCGTGCATCGGCCGAGTCCGGGATCGTGGACTAAAATTTTTAAATTTATGAATATTGTATTTTTTTAAAAATGTTATAAGGATATTTCATCAATTTTATCATTTTTATGAAAAAAAAATTAATTATTTAGTCTTATGACGAAACAGTATCGCCCATGACGAAGTTATATAATGCGACAACCTTTTATTAGTAAATTAACTGTCATTATTACTAAAACTTTTCTAGTTAAAACTATTTAATAAAAATGAATAACATATGATATTTGAAGTATTAGTAAATTAACTATCATTATTACTAAAATTTTTGTAGCTAAAACTCTTTAATAACATGATCACGTTATTAAAAAAACAATTTTAGAAAAGCTTTAATGATATGATTTTGCCATTAAATGTCTATTTTCTCGTAGTGCATGTCTTTTAATGCCAATTCTTGGGAATTAGTGGCACTTAGCTAATTCTCCCAGATAGATGTGGAACAACCTGCAGATGAGTACTTGGAAACGAAATGGAACTAACCTTTGAGTCAAGCGTTTAGAATCATTGTTATAATGCTCTTTTTGCAATCATCTGAACGGAACAACGATCCAAATTGGACTAGTTCAAAGATCTTGAGATTATTTTGGCTTTTTTACTTTTTTCGGCTACTATTTTCCTTTTTTCTACAATTTTTTTTTAAGACTAGGACTTGTTTAATGCTTGTTTTGGCCCTTTTAGATTAAATACATTTTATGAACTTTTGTTTGAGAAACACACTTTTGATATTACTATTATTATTATTTCAAAGAATAATTTTTTTCTCTCGCATAAAGAACGCGTTTGTCTTTTTTCGACTATTGTCTCGTTTTACAGACCATAGTATGAACAAATAAAGTGGAGAGTAAAAAAAAAAACACCAATATTTATGTAAGAGGTTAGGTCCCAACCAGTGACTATATATACATGCCTGCCAGAGAATTTCCCTAGAAGAGGCACACTTGCATAAGAATGTTTCACGTTGAAATGAATTATAATTTGGGCATGATGTTTTAACCTAAAAAAAGTGAGTGCCGATTTTTGCTAATTTATACTCAATCTCATATGAATTTTGTCATATTTTAATTGTCTAAGTACAAAACTACCTTATCACACCAGGTCATACTCTACGAATAAAATTGAGTCTCGATTCGGAAAAAGATGAACTAACTAATTACACATAAAAAAAATAAAAAATGTTGAACTCTTTTAGGCTCCATTTGGATGGGTGGATTTGAAATTCATGGATTTTACACACAAATCACAACTCTCCAATGAATTTATAAATACTTAAATTTGAGTAGCTAGTTAAAAATGGAGGAATTTCAAATCATCATCAAAACCTAGTCATTCGAAATCTCATCCTCTCTACCCCTTCCCCCCCTCTTCCTATCTCTCTCGCAAATTCGACAATTCACGATTTGAAAATATGCATTCTTACATGTATTATTTTTAAATCAATACATTTCAAATCCTCCATGTTCATACTCTCATAAGTCAACGTCCATGGACACCCAAACTAACCACATTGATTTCAGCTACTTTTTATTTAGAAAATAATAATTCAAATAATATCAAATTTGTACATAAATTTATTCATATTTTTATTGTAATTAGTGAGTTTTGAGATCGACGGCCGTTGTATACAAATTAAAAGTCGTGGCCCTTTTTGTTCCTATCCCCACTAACAACTTTCTACGGACCGAATCTCCTAATACATAACAATGTTATATCTCTTATTACACAATAAAATTAGTGTCACGTGTCATATTAACTTTAGAGGGGTCTCTTATGCACCAAGTGCACTTTTTTGACTTCATAATGTATTTTAGAAATATACACTTTTTACACGAAACATGCAATTTATATATCTTTGAAACGTGCAACTCGGATCCCATAAAACAAGTTACCGCGTCTTAGTTTAAACAAGTAGCATATTTCGTTCAACAAGTTGCATATTTCAATGCAATAAGTTATTTAATTCTAAAATACACTATAAAATATCGATGCACCTATCCATACAATTTAGCCTTAACTTTTAACTACTGATTAATTCCAAACCATGCTTTGGTTTGTTGGGAATGGAAAAGGGTATGAGTTTCATTCTTGTGAGAAATGATTTTCATTTCATTCCTCAAAAAGTCATTCCTTTTAAAATTATGAGGAATGTGGATTCCCATAAAGTGGGGGAATCAAACCACTATTTTTTTATTTCATTCATTCACACCAAACATACATATTTAATTATCTTTTCATTACTTCCTTCCAAACCTCAAAATCAAACACCATCTATCATTCATTTTCCATTCCTAGCCCCTCAAACCCCTCAATCAAGCACCACCTTAGAAAAATTCTCTCCCTCCTTCCCTCTTCACATTTGCACCCTTACTAAAATATTAAATCTGTATACTTCATAAAAATATTAAATTCTGCAGATTCTTCTTCTTCTTCTTTCTCCTAAACCAACATCAATGCCTATAGAATTCCATTCACATCATCGCTAATGGCTGCAATATTTGGCCTATTAATATTGTAGAAGCTTGTATTTCTCCATTAAGATTTATGAAGAATTTAACCTAATAAAGATAAAACACAAATTCCCATCTTCAAAGGATTTTTACTTTTTACATAAGATAGTAATTTTGATAGTAATGTGATTGAATTCAGAGAATTTGAAACGGATTTGATTTAATATAAATTTATTTAATTCGCAAAGGATTTTCTGATCTTAGGCTTGAATTTCTTTCCTTGTTGTTAATTTGAACTAAGTTTTTATTAAACAATGTGTTTGTATGGAGAAATTGAAGCCTTAAGATTAGAAGGGAAAATTACTGATAATACAGTTTTTTTAGATTGCATATATAGCCAAAATTGCATGCTAAAGTGCAAATATATCTTCATATATCCAATCATTTTATACCTATTAGTAAGTTGCACGCAATCCTGTAATGTACCTATCAGTAAGTCTCCTAGATTAGATTAACATTTGATTATTTGGTTCCATATGACATCGGTTTTTGCCAAAGAAATTGAATTTGAATTTATTCACAGAAAAATTAATGAACATAAAATTAATAATTAGGGATTTAAGATTAGCTATTTTTCAGGGAACTAGTTTTATACTACGTGCGTTGCACATGATACGTAAGTAGTTAATAAAAATTGTATAAAAAAATAAGATCAATATTTTAGAAAATCAAGGCTTAGTTTCAATTATTCAATAAAATAATATTTAGAGACTTAACTTACTATGTATGTATAAAATTCTCTAATTGCTTTAAATAAAATATATTGAATATATATTAATCAAATAATAGAATTATTGTCTTATGTGTTTTCGAGGAATGTAACAAATTTGAATAAAATTACTTAGCATTTTTTTTCCCAAGAATGATTAAACGTCTACTTATACTTTGAAATTATAGTATTGGTACATATGTGATTTACAATAAACACAATCGATGGTTAAAAAAACTCCATTTGAATTAATCTATGAATTCCACGCACTTATTATGATAGCGTCTATGCTCACAAATCGGGGCGAATGAGAAAACCGATGTCGAAGAAAATTGAGAAGCTCGCTGATTTTCGATGGCTCACATATTGACATAACAATCCAAGAATGACCTTATACACAAATGTCTTTTGTTTTTAGGCTCCAAATATCTTGAAGCATGTCTCACAATGCTATTAATTTAAGAGTTTCTCATTTTTAGGTAATGACAAATCCTGTGTGTTTGAAGTCGTGAGAATAGGTTTCATCTACCCTCATAGATAAAATGAGATCGAAGATTAATGTATATAAATTTATAAATCGCCAAGTGGACATATCGAAAATAGACACATAACAAGATTATCATTAATATTTCACCTTCTTGGATTTACAAGCAAACATTCTTACCATTGATCTACTCTTGTCCTTTGCCCCTCCTAAATGTAATCAAATTTTCACTTATGTTCTATTGTTTGAATAAATTAGCAACGTAAACCAACCATTAATTTTTTGTCGGAAGAGCAATAATTATGAATTACGAAACACAGTATAATATAAATCTAAATGATGAATTATAAAACATTATAGTAAATTAACAATACAATATTGACGAAATTTAAATCATCGAGCAACTATGGAGTTGCAATTTGAATGAAATTAAAGACATGAAATGGAGGACGATGGCATCGAGGAACTTGGAAAGAAAGGATATGAAAAAGGTCGATTAGGGAGATGGGTAAAGGAAAAAAAAATACAAAACAAAATTTGACATGGATAAAATAATCTAAAAATTGATTCCCGGCTGAGAGGAGTTTGGAGAAATAAGGTGGGAAAAATATCGGATAGGGAGCCCTAGCGTCATGTAATAGGTAAAAATAAATATATATATATATATATATATATATATATATATTAAAAAAAAAGAGCGTAAATGGTCAAGAAAAAAAAGTTAAAACAAAAATGAGCGAGGGTAAAATGGTCAAAAAAATTATTCTCAACCCCAAGTCAATTTTTTATATATAAGGAAAAATAATAAAAGAAGGACTAGGAAAGAATTTAATGAATTGGTTTAGTTAAACTGAGAATAAATAATAATGAAAAAATAAAAAAAGAAATATATACACACTAGTAAAAATATATATTTTAATGTTCGCCCATGATTAGGACGAGAATCCTTGATTCCATTAAAATGTCTTATGTCGCGCCAGGAGGCTTGGACGACTTTTAATTCCTTGGAGGATATAAATATTTGTGGTTTTATGTCCTTCGCCTTTGGATTTGGTCCGACCTTAGCAACATCCGTTGAAGATACAATTTTTGAAGTATTGAGACTAACGGGCATCAACCGCCAAGAAAATGGAGCTAAGCAAGAGAAAGTGGATCACAAAATGTGTGATTGCCATTATAATGGTTTAAATTGGTAATCTTGAAATTTTATAGAAAGGGAGAGAGGAATATAGTTTGTATTTGGAAGTTGAAATGAGTTGAAGTGATGTGTTAAATGAATATAGGGGGTTTATGTATTTATAGTAGATGATTCTTTGACTATGAATGAAGGCTATTTGCAACATTTGACTATATATGAGACATTCAAAAGCATGACGTCAGAAATTAGAGATTAATTTCTTGGGGAAATTGCATGGGAGGTTCATAATTTTGAAACATGAGGTTCTGACTTCTGATAAATTAAAAAGATTTTTAAGTTCGGCACCATCGAGTTTTTATATTTCACTTACTAATTTTTAAACTTTAGGTGTTTTGTGAATTGTGATGCTACATATATTCAAGCATATGGAATTCAACTTTTATGACCACGAGATTATATATATGTATCAGTTTAGACTGTTTGAATGTTTCAAATTTTTGGTTTTAAATTTTCTAACTCAATTAAATATTTGTCAAATTGACCTATCTCGAATTTAATTGGAAATTTCTATAAATTGTAATAAAATAATTTTTTCTCTTTTAACTATACATTTCAAACACCTCAATATTACATTTAATATCATTACTTTTTTAACACTAAAGTCAATTTTATCTATTTTAATTTACACGAATGTCACTACTTTATCATTTAACCCTTATCCCTTATAATAATATCCCTTATAATAATAAATAATTATTTTCTTAAAATCTGCATGTACAGTAAATATTCAATTAACTATGAGATGGAGGGAGTACCTTTTATATCAATAAAGTGATAAAATCTGGATATAATTAATAATTATGGAATAATTAATGCGGGTACAAATTTTTAAAAAAAATTACGAATAGATATAAAATAATTGTTTCAGTTGAAGTTGTATAGAATGTGTAAATGTATTTATTTATGTGTAATTTTTTTATACCTACGTACTTATTAGTAAGTTTTGAGTTGTTAGTAATTAGTTAGGCACCCAAGAGTTATAGTCGAGTTTTAAGTTCTAACCATGATTTCGTATTGTGTGTATATAATAAACGAAAATGATGATTTTTTTTTTTTTTTTGACAGGACAACAACGATGATGCTACTTATATGCTTGTGCACTAAGGAACGTTCACAACGCAAAATTTTGTAATGTTGGTCAATTTTCCCCGAGTTAAATTGTGAGTAATATTGGTCAATTTTCCACGAGTTCAATTGTGAGTTCGTGACACGCGGCATGCGGATGTTTATGAAATCAAGATTTGAGACATATTTTGGCCGAAGGATGTAGATATTAGGAGAGCAAGTTTCATATACATTTAGACGCACGGTGTATTCATAGTATATTTTAAAATTATGTAATTTGAAGATGAAATTTATTCACATTAATTTGGACAGTAATTTTTTCATATTAATAGTTGCATGATTTAATGTAAACAAATTACATCTTTCATTATAATAATTTGCATGATTTTAAAATGCATTATTGTTAGGAAAAATTAAATAAGCGAATTAATTTCACACCTCTCTACAAGTTCGGACTTTTAGATGAGACAAAATTCTTTCATGCTATCTCGAGTCTTTGGCTCGGCCGGATCTTGTGTTCGATTCCGTAAAAAGCACTTCACCCATTTAAATTGTTCACTCGTTGGACCTCCTCCCCAAAAAGGCAATGATTCGCCCACGAAGGAGTGAGGGGAGTGTTAGGAATTAAATAAACGAATTAATTTCACACATCTCTCCCCCCCAAGAGGAGACAATGATTGACCCATGGTGAGGGGGAGTGTTAGAGAAATTAAATAAGCAATTAATTTTTCACACATCTCTATGTCTGGGACTTTTAGATGAGACAAACGAAATTTTGAGTGAGGGGTAGTGTTAGGGAAATTAAATAAACGAATTAATTTCACACATCTCTACAAGTTTAGACTTTTAGATGAGACAGACGGAAATCTTTCAATTATGATTACACAAAGGCACCCGAATGCAAATGAGATCCACTCTCCGGTGTCTACATCCTCCGACCAAAATATGTCCCTATTAATGATCAATTTTTAACTTTTAGCTCCTATTTAATTAATTTTATTTTTTTTAATTAATATCTAGGTAATATAATTTAAGGTAAAATGAAAAAAAAAAAATTAATATTCTAACCCGAAATAGCTTTCATTTTTTTTACTCTGTCTTTGTGTGAAAATTAGTTAAAATAGGAGCCGATATTACATACCGATACTTAGTACCAAAATTTCAATATATACCGGTATACCAAAATATTTTCGATATCTAAAATTTTTCGATATCTAAGATATTTTTTCGATATATGGGAAATATTTCCGAATATCTGGGAAATTTTTCTCGTATAACGAAAATATTTAGGTATCTAGAAATATTTCGGTATACCAAAAATTTTCTATATTTTCATACCATTATAAACCGAAATTTTGGATTGCGATGGTACAATACATGCGAAAAATTTTGGTATACCAAAAATTTCGATAAAATCAATATTTTTCGGACGGTAAAATGCAGATATACGTATTTTCGATATTTCCTCCACCCTAGTCAAAAACACTTTGGATGATATATATTCGTAACTGCATTTCATTTTTTTGTGATTCACAGTGCATTATCATATTATGGATTATGAGCGTATGAAAAATAGAAAACTATCAAGTATCATAATTACAAAAAAAAAAAGATAATGACTTTTAGGTCCAAAAATCAAGCCCAATGTAACTCTTAGGACCAAAGGAAAAAAAAAAAGTACTCTTAAGTGCAAAAATCCTACCCTAAAAAAAGCCCATTATACCCCAATTTCCCCATATCCGACTCATTTATTTAATTCTCTTTAACTCTCTCTCTCTCTCATTTTTCTCTCTCTCTAAAAAAATCGCCCGACCAAGCTCAAACCCTAAATCCCACCCAAACCACCCCCCTTGCATTAATTACGCGCCACCACCTTGACCGATATAAAAAGGGAGGAGACAGGGGAAGACTAAGAGCAGAGAACAAGAGAACAGCGAGATATATCTTGCCAAGGCCAAAAAAAGCATCGCCATGCCGATCTTGTGCGGCAGATATGTGGTATTTTGTGGTTCTGAAAATGGAGGGGGTCTGCTCCGGTGATGGAGGATGGCGAAGGCGAGGGTTGGCGGCGTCGATCGAAAATGGGGGGCGGCGACTTAAAGGGTGGTAGTGAGGTAGGTGTGGCGGTCAATCCCTTGGATGAGAAACAAATAGGGTTAGAACTAAGGTTTTATATTTTGCTCAATCGATTTTAGATTCATTTATCGATTTTTATTCATTGAAACCCCTTAATTTCTCCGGGTTTTGGCCCGTTTCTTTACTTTTTATCTTCTTTTTTGATTGTTTTGTTGGGGGAGGAATAAGTGTTTTGTATTTTGGGAGGTCAGATTTGTGTTTTTCTGTAATAATATTGATGGAGGAAGAATACGTGGAAATGGACTGGGTTTGTGATTTTTTTCTGAATCTGGTTTAAAGATGAAGGATTTGAAACTGGAGATGCAATGCATAGGTTCTGAATCTGGTTGAAGATCTAGAAATGGAGGATCTGGGGATTGTGATTTTTTTTTCTTAATTTTGTGTTAAAGATGGAGATCTGAAACTGGAAATGCAATGCTAGGTTCATCAATTGATGAACATATGCATGTTTTCACGTATATGTTGATGAATATGTTCACGTCGAAATGAAGATGTGCATATGTTAGATGAATATGTTCATATCGGAATTAAGATGAGATATGTAAATTTTGAGATTGTAAATTTCATATTTTAAATATGTAAATTCTTTTTGGGTTTCGTCTTCAAGCTTTTAATCCTTGAACGCCCCTTCACTCTATTTTCTTGTTTAAATGGGGATGAAAGTGAATCTGAGAGAAACAAAAAACAAATATAACACACACTAAAAACAATAAAAAAATGCAAAATTCTTTGGACCCAATCCGAATCAAAGCCAAAATAGTAGAAAAAGTGAGAGAGATGGAAAGAATTAGGTGGCGTGTGGATGAAATGGGTAATAACTAGTTTGAATTATTGCATGGGTAAATGGGATTTTCAGTCACTTTTTGCTGAAAAGTGTACTTTACAAAGGAGGAGTAGGTTCAAGGGTATGTTGGTCTATTTATAAGAGGTTTTTGGACCTATTAGTATTTAATATAAATTATTGGACCTAATAGTAACTTGAACTTCTATTTTGGAGTGAAAAGTTACTCTCTCAAAAATAAATTTGTTATTTAAGGACGTTAATAATGGCTATAAAAGCCCTTATGAATAACAAGAGTTTTAAAGAGGGTTCTAATAACACTCGGCACTAATGAGGAATTTTAGAGTCCTTGTTTTTAACTAGCGCATTAACGAATAATAATTTGGTGCTATAAGACAATTGGGATAATTATTTTCGATACATTGATGGCTTGAATAAGCCCAATATATACAGATTACATTAACTTGGAGAGTAAGTCAATCTCCATGAATCAAGCAAAATCTAAACATTCCTATGTTACAGTAAAATTAAATCGCAACTAATATTTACAATATTATCCTGTGGAAGCTTCTGGAGGATATTCCTTAATACGCCCCCGCAAAATCGACGTTCCATCAGCAATAGAGATTTTGGATCGTAATAGCTCGAATCGCGCTCGGGGCAGTGATTTGGTGAGTAAATCCGCCAATTGATCCAATGTGTTAACATGTGAAACTTGGAGAAGGCCTCGCTCAGTAAGGTCACGAACAAAGTGTATATCAATCGTTATATGCTTCATACGAGAATGCAAGACAGGATGCGAAAGCAAAAGGCATATTTGCACTAATGTTGTCGCCTGAGCTTTGGGCGGAAGACGCAATGATGCAAGATCTCAAAAAGGTGTTTGATCAACAAAACCACAAAGAGGCTAAGGCGCGATATTGACCTCGGTGGAATCCGGGCAACCCCATTTTACTTCGTGATCGCCAAAGCGAGATTGGGACCAAGAAATATAATAAAAGATGAGGTTGATTTACCATCAGTAACATTTCCACCAAAATCCGAGTCGGAGAAGGCAGTGATAGAAAGGTCACTGGGACGTCTTAGTAGAAGACCGTGATGCAGAGTGCCCTTTATAAATGAAACAACCGCTCAATGACAAGCCAATCGTGGTTCGTCGGGGAAGACATGGCTTGAGCAAGACGGTTAATTGTGAATGCAATATCGTAGGCGAGAGAGTGTGAGGTATTGGAGACCTCCAATGGCAAATGCCTACTTTCGATGGCATCGGGTGGGACAATGGTCTCAGTGGAAGGTGCGAGTTCATAGGTGTGCATAGGGCTTTGCTTTCTTCCATATGGTGACGAAGAAGAGATCAACAATATATTTGTGTTGGGAGCGTAAAAAAGACCTTCCTTGGTAAAGACTGACTTCAACACCTAGAAAATAAGTGAGGGTCCCAAATCTTTGGTACGCAAAAGATCTTTGGAGATGAACAATCACATTAATGTCCCCGGAGTCATCGTGAGCGATAATGATCAAATCATCTACATAAACAAGAACAAGGAGATGAATGGGACCCTTATGCGGTGTGAATAAGGAAGTGTCCACAGGAAGACCGACCGAGGCCAAAATCGATGCAAGCGGAGGGCATGATTCCATTCCCATGGAGCCTGCTTGAGACCGTAAAGAGACTTCAGCAAGCAACATACATGAGTGGGATGGGTTGAGTCCTGGAACCCAGGCGGTTGGCTCATGTAAACTGGTTTAGATAATGTGCCATGGAGAAAGATTACTAACATCAAAAGGTGGCGAAAAGAGGCCAATGATGCATGAGGCCAGTGATAGAACAACACCTAATGGTGATGGGCTTGACAACCGGACTGAAGGTTTCATTGTAATCAACACCGTGTCGCCGATGAAAGCCTTTAGAAAAAGGCGAGCCTTGTACTTATCGTCGAAGCCATCCGGTTTTCGCTTAATGCGAAATACCCATTTGCACCCTATAATATTCGCATCAGGTGGGGGAGCAACAAGTTCCCACGTCCCATATTTTAATAGGGTTGTGAATTCTTCAGACATGGCTGCACGCCAAAGATGATCTGATAGAGCTTTCGAAACACAAGTTGGTTCAATCTCAGAAGGGAGTGGGTGCTTTGTCGTGGCATTGAAGATACCATCGCCGGGCCGCGAAGTTAGCATGTGATGTTACTGGGAGGCGGCGGGGGCAATGTTGGGGATAGTGTAGAGGTCGGCTGCACTGATGGTGGACTTTGCAAGATGGTAGGTGTGTTTGGTATTGGGGGTAATAGCAGTAGCATGGTCATCTGCATGTGGCATGGTGGGAGCCGAGCTTGGCGTTCAGACAACAGGTGATGTAGGCACCATGCATGGGATTTGATGGATTTCCGAATTAGGCGGAGTAAGGAATAGAGGCACTGTAGGTGATTCAGCCGAACTAGACTGTGGAGACGGCAACTTCTTCATGGGGAACTTGGATTCAATGAAACGAACATGACACTTTCCATTTGTTTCCACATCAAGACACCTGTAGCCACTTTGACTCGTGGAGTAACCAATAAATAAGCAAGCCCGACAGAAAATTCAATTTGTTACTAGTATATGGTTTAAGCGACAAGAATAGTATAAACACAAAAAGACGCCAAGTTTTTTAATATTGTACGATGGGGCTTCCAAAGGTGTCGGGGGAGGTTATTATTTTTCTTGTTATCTCATCAATAAGACTCCCTCATCTCGCTATTGGTTTCAAAACACCGGATTTGTGGTATGGAAAGCTATCGATTACTCAAACGAGAGTGTTTGGCTGTGAAGTTCGATGCTCATGCTAAGCAAGACAAACTTGATCCTAGAGCCTTAAAATACATTTTCATAGGCTATCCAAAGGGTGTAAAAGGTTATAGGCTTTGGTGTGTAGAGCACGGAGGTCCGAGATGCATTGTGAGTAGGATGTTATCTTGATGGCGGTCGTCAGGGGTACAAGTCAAGTGAGAAGCCTCAAGACTTGGATGGTGATATTATTGAAGAAATCACTTTGAAGTTGAGGTGGAGACTCACAAGAATGATCTTTGATCAAAATCTCGGTCGAGAATGTTGAAAGCGAAGTTGAATCGATGCAATGAAGATTTAAGCGATTATACTCGATGACTAGGGATAAAGTCGGGAGGCAAATCCATCCCTCGCCGACGGGCAAGCCGACATGGTTTCTTATGCTCTAACCTCTGGCGTCGGCTTGAACATAATGAGCCAAAGTCATCTGAAGAAAATTTATTTCGGAGATGAGAAAGAACATTGGATCACTAGCTATGGTGAGGAAATTGGTCCCTGAAAAAAGAATCACATGGATTACGGTGGAGAAGCCCAATAAACGGAATATAGTTAGCTGTAAGTGGATTTTCAAGAGAAAGCTTGAGGTTGGGATATTTGAACACATCAGATACAAAGCAAGACTAGTTGCAAGAGGTTTTACACAGAGAGAGGGTATAGAGTATAATGAAGTTTTCTCACATGTGGTCAAACATTGTTTTACCAGGTTGTTAATCTCAAAAGTTACTCAAGACAACTTAGAGTTGCAACAACTTGATGTCAAGACACGCTTCTTGCATATAGATGGGAGGAGACCATTACATGCAACAACCAGAGGGATCCTCAAAAGGGGATAGTGATACCAAAGTGTGTTTGTTGAAGAAATCACTGTATGGTCTCAAGCAAAGCACAAGACAGTGGTATATGAAGTTTGATCACTTCATGATTTCCATTGGATTCTCTAGATGCAAGTATGACAGTTGTGTTTACTTAGAGAGACAAGGCAGTGAAGTGGCAACCTACTTATTACTCTATGTGGATGATATGTTCATAGCTAGTAAGAAGAAAGCGACAAGATTCAAAGTCTCAAGAAGAAGCTGAACAACAACTTTGAAATGAAAGACTTGGGAAATGCAAAGAGGATTCTTGGAATGGATATTCTCAAAGATAGAAAGGCTGGTAGACTGTTTTTATCTCAGAAAAGCTACATTGAAAAGGTACTGTAGAGGTTCAAAATACATGAGAGCAAGTCTGTGATAACTCCATTTGGTCAACAGCTTAAGCTGTCAAAAGCTCAAGCTCCTAATACAGAATTAGAGAAGAAAGAGATGAGTTGTGTGTCATATGTTAGTGGGGTTGTGAGTCTAATGTATGTCATGGTTTGTACTTGAGACACAGATCTAGCTCATTCTATGAGTATGGTGAGCAGATACATGTCAAATCCAGGGAAGTTACATTGGGAAGCTCTTAAGTAGATCATGAGATATATGAAAGGAACTACTGATTTGGGGTTAATGTTTGAGCATGCAACACAAAGAAGGGAATCACTACTGGTATGTGGACTCGAGATCATCTTGCAAATCTTGATTCTAGGAAATCTTTGACAAGATATGTTTTTACATTGTATGGGACAACAATTAATTGGAGACCGGTGCTCAATATGTGGTAGCTTTATCTACAATAGAGGCCGCGTACATAGCCCGTGGTGAAGCATGAAAGAAGCTATGTGGCTTTAAAGGAATTCCGGAAAGATTTTGGAGTTGTGCTTGGAAGTTCATTTGTAGTGCATTGTGACAATCAAAACACTATCCACCTTGTAAAACATCAAGTGTTCAATGAGAGATCCAAACACATTGATGTGAAGCTGCATTTTGTCAGAGATATCATTGAAAATGGAGGCATGAAAGTTGGAAAGATCCATACGGATGATAATGGTGATATATTTCAAGAGGCCTTATCAAGTTCTAAGTTCATGTTATGTAATGAGCTGGTGAAGGTAGCATCTTGGGATGTGCATTGATGAAGGCAATGTACATTGGAAATGAGGGACACTCAGGGTACTTTGCAGCTGATGTAGAGATTTGTAAGTTCATTTGGAAAGTTTAAGTTTAGTTATGCTAACTAATCTTGTTCAGTTGGTGAACTAATACTTTATCTTTGGATGAACCGATATTGTTAGGCTTTGAGAGAAAATTTGGATGCCGCTTTGCGGGGAAGGTTCATGCTACATGTTTGGATCGTGTTTAAGTCATTTGGAGTGGTAATTAGCGTTTGGTTCGCGTGCATGCCTATAAGTCCGTGTATATGCTCACATGCTTCGCACATGCATAACAAGTGGAGGGCAAACCTAATTCGATTGATAGCAACCGTGGCTCAAAATTTGGGCGTATTAATTCATTAAGCGATTAGGCGATTTACTTGTTTTTCACAAAGTTAGAAGAAGTTCTCATTGTTATCTTCTTCCGTAGAGAATTAGGGTTCATAATCTTCATAGAGAGTGTGTGGGATCCATTCAATCTTGAGAGATATCGGTGTAATCTGCAAATTTGCCGTTGTGATAAGTGGAAGAGTGTCAGGATCCCGTAGATGTAACTTTTCATAATAGAACCCACGTAAATTATGTGTTCTTGATTTTTGCATTTTTCTTTTGGGTTCGTTTTGATTGTGGGTTTGAGTGTGGTTTTTATTTGTGAGTTAATTATTCGATTCATCTTGTTTCAACTAACAATTATCAATAATCAAACATTACTCACCGCTTTCTTGATCGAATGGTGCATCTTTTCTTGCATGATTCGCGGTGATCATATTATACGATTATTAATGAAATTTACCAGCGTCAACTTCTCATGGCGAAAACAAAAGTACAACCGCAATATAATATATGTAAAACTTTGTACAATGAAAAGAGATATAGTCATTTATTATTGATAATAGTTTCTCATTTCCAAAGAATGTGCTCAATCTAATTCATACAACTCTCTAATAATAAGGAAAAATAATGAAAGAATGACTGGTTTAGTTAAATAAAAATAATGAACAAAATTATATATATGTATATACACTAGTAAAACTATAAATTTTAATGTCGGCCCGGGACTAGGACCGAAATCCTTGATCCCATTTACGTCTTATGTCCTTCACGGGACTAGGACTAAAACTCCTTAATTCCTTCGAGTGTATGAATATTTGTGGTTTTATGTCCCCTTCGCCTAAACTTGGCCCGTCCTTAACAACATCCGGTGAAGATACAACTTTTGAAGCATTGAGACGACGGGCATCGATTGCGGGAAAATGGAGCTAAGCATGAGAAAGTGGATCAAATAATGTGGTTGCCATTATAATGGTCTAAATTGGTACTCTTGAAATTTATAGAGATGGGGAGAGGAATATAGTTTGTAATTGGAAGTTTGAAATGAGTTGAAGTGATGTGTTAAATGAATATAGGGGTTTAGGTATTTATAGTAGATGATTCTTTGACTATGAATGAAGGCTATTTGCAACAATTTGACTTTGCCAAATTCAAAGCAAAATTAGATATTAATAGTTTTGGGGAAATTGCATGGGAGGTTCATAATTATGAAACATGGGTTCAGTTAAATTAAAAGATTTTAAGAGTCTAAATTGGGCAACATCAAATTTTTCTATATATTTATTTTTTTATTTAGTATTACTCAATTTTTAAACTTTAGGGTCTTTTGTGTAATGTCGGTTCAATTCTTACGTAATTTTTTGTGTTTCATAATTATTCCACCTCCGAACGCTACATGTAGGCAAAATTATGGTGGTGGTTGGATATTTTTTGTCAATTCCACATGTCATTAATCTAAATTATGAAATAAATAGTAAAACATCGTTTTGGAGAGGATGATATCGTGGCGCGTAATGGTGCGTATTCAAGCATGCAATTCAACTTTTCTGACCAACGGTTTGAATGTTTCAACGTTTTTGGTTTTTATTTTTCAACCCAGTGCTATTATGTGCTTGTGCAAATTTGCAATAAAATTTTCAATGTTGGTCAATATTCCACGAGTTCAATTGCGAGTTCGTAACACGCGCGGCGTGCACTTACTATATTAAATATAATATATTATATATATAATGTATATCTTTTATATGTATCGGGTGCCAGACCGTCTGTTTCATAGTGCATTCAAAAACAAATTACTTATTATCTTGAAAAGATTCAATTTATTTATACTTTGAATCGCAACTATATAATATTAAAAAATAGTAGACCGATTCACACTATAAATAAATGTATCTTCAAGATAACAAGTTTTATGGTTCTATGAGTGCATAGTACTTGTTTCGGATCTGCATGAGACACATTTTATATAATATAACATGTTTGCTTTTTATATGTACGTAGTAGATTTATTTTTTTATTTTAATTATTTTTATTATATGGCCAATTCAAGGTTGCAATCTGCATGCAACTAATATTTTTTAATTAATAAAGATAATTAATATTTATCATTTGACACTATATTTTGCATGATGCAACCGATACATATATTTTATAATTAATTGCTGAAAATCTAATTTAAAATTGATATTTGCAAGCACGATAGCTCGATTAAGCTTTTTAAAAAGCATTAAAATTAAATAATTAACCGATAATAAAAAAGCAAACGCGGACAATTGACTAAAGTTGGGCTCGACCCGATAGGTTACCATCCCTAATCTCTGCCCCAAATCAACGTCCAACTCCGTCTATTTGTATCGACTCGAACATGTGTCGAGTATATCCACTTTTCTTTATATATAATTATATTTCTAATTTAGTTGAAAAAAAGCTTCTTAATATATGCTAATGCTATGCTAAGAGAACTTTGTTGGATTATAGTTAAGTAGAGTTTGGATCCTCTTCAAAAGAATGCTGACCGGGTTCTTTGTAGAGCCCTTAAATTTGACACACATAGAGGGAAGCACTATCTTGGTTACAATGAGGAGGAAGACATCGATCTAGTGCAATGGGAAGTGGGGCGTGGAAGCTTCCCAAATCTTGAAGCTCGATCATAAAAACAACATTTACAAATTACGAGCTCAATTGGGTGTCGATCCGATTTTGTGTCTTAAAAAGATTGACTGCAACCCTTTAGCTATGGCTTCCATGAAAGCAAATTGAAGAGGATATCGGCGATGTTTGTCTCCACTCTTCTTGGATTGATGGGGACATCACAGGCAACATTGATCAAAGGTTTAATTCAATTTTATATTACGATATCTTCTCATGCGAATTGAAGGACAATATATATTTTTCGTTTATTTTAGGGAAAACATTTTATTCTTTTCTTTTGAATCTCACAAGTTTTGATTTTAATCGCTAAATTTTTCGACTTTGAAAGATAAGTCTCGTAAGTTTAACCAATTCGGGTTGATTCATTCTTCTTACGGCTAAAGCATGTTAACAAAATTTATCTTTTTTGTCCTTTTAATCGGCTAAATGGATGAAAAGGTTGAATTTTGTAAACTTCGAGAACAATTTTCAAAATCGGAAAGTTAATGTTCTAAAATAAAAATTGGTGCCAAGGAAAAATGGAACATTTACCTTCACTTTTATTTTTTGGATAAATGCTTGAACTCAAGTCTTGATATATACATATCTACTAGATGTTTGATATTCTTTCGTATTATATGTACTTCCTGGTGGGACACATTACGTCCATTAATTTTCATATTGTGGTTGATTGTTTAGTTAATTAATAAGTTTTGTGTTATATATGTAGGGTTTTATTTCGCGGATATTGATCCGTGTGGCTCTACTACAAAAGCGAAAGGCTCTACTACTTCCGAGGGATGTGTACTTCAATGACTCTAGAAAGAGTAGTGAGAGCATGTTTGATGCGTCTAAGGTTGTAGATTTGGTTCTTTGTGTTAATAGAAATGTAATTTTATGCAATAAAGCTTGTGATTGATGTTTGTAAAGAATTACGTCTCATCCCAAAAATCTAAAAATTGTAACAAGGTGTAAAATTAATTCGTTTATTTAATTTTCTAGTAACTGCTCCATGACCCGTTGAATCTCTCTTACTCAAAATACATGGGAGGATATCTGTCAGTGAACAATTTAATGGTTGGAGTTGCTTTTAAGCGGGGAATCGAACCTAGGGCGGTCATGAGTGGGCGAAAGGCTTGAACGATACCATGAAAAAAAAATTATTTCATATAAAAATCCGAACTTCAGAAAGAGATGTGAAATTAATTCATTTATTTAATTTTTTTCTGAGTTTTTCTTCAAGTAATTTTTTGTCTTTGTAAGTAATTCTTATTTTGATTTTAGTCCTATCAATTTAAAACATTTTGGTATGGTATAAGCTATAGTAAAGTGAAACATCCAATTCGCGTGAGATTGATTTGGACTTGATTTGTCAAATCGTAGAAAATAATTGTCTAACCGAATTGCTCACCTCTTTGACCAAAAAATGTAGAAAAAAAAAAATAGAAAAACTATTTCAATTTGTAAAAATCAATAGGACTAAAGCTAAAATAAAGAGTATTAGAGAACTATATACAACTTAATTAAATCAATTTATAAGTTTGAGAACTTTTTAGAATGTCTGAAATTGCTACGAATTGCGATACATAAAAAGTTGAATTTTGTTTTTATTTATCAAACTCCAGGGGCAACGAGTTAGAAGTGTTGAAAAAGAGATTCCAAAAAAAGCGGGAAAAATAAAAAAAATCGGTATCTTAGGATGAAATCATGAAAGTAAAAAGTAGTTGTGATCCATTTAAGTTGAAGTTTCATCTCATTGACTTGAAGATGAAACTTTCCCTAAATTAACATAGGAACAGAAGTACTGCCAATACTTCTAGATAAGTTAATCTACAATTCAAAAGGAAATTCATGTCGTTGCATCATATATTTCTAAAACAAAATTACATACAAGCATCACATAATAAAAAAGATAACAATATTCACAATTACCTTAAGAGCGGTCTCACATGCATTACACTGTGCGTCATAGTCATGAAATGCGTTTAAAAACCATACGATTTATTACTGTTTGAAAAAAATGCAATTTGTTTACACTATTTTTTCATATTAATAACAGACCGGTTCGGTGTAAACAGTTCGTCAAGATCTTCGAAGATAACAAACAGATGATTACAAAATGACATTCTACAAGTGCGCCGTGCGTTGAATGCATACAAGACTTATTAAAATTAACAACCACCGCCATATTAAAACTACCTAGCTTCATTGCCATTCAACAGGAAAATACCTGACTACCATCAACTTGACTTGCATCTGAAAACCCATGAACTCCCTCATCGTCCTCAATAACAACGCTGTTAGAAGGCAGCCTTTGAACGACACCCATCGGTGGGACCCGCGAAACCTCCGTCGTACTATATGCGTCATTACACTTGTCTTAGAATAGCAGAGCTTTGCAGCTTTAGACAGTACTTCAAATCCCACAAAAACATCAACCATATTCGCCTATCCGCCCGTATTCTTTGCAAAACACTTCTCAACCGTCTCCCGAATTTCTGAAAGAATTAGGGTTAATTTTCCCCTCAAGAACAGGATCGATAATCTTATCAAGCTCGCCCTTTCTCAAGGCCGTCATTCCCCAATCAGCCAAGTTAATGTGCTCCTTAGCCCGTGATTGGTCTATCACGGGCATCGCACAAAGTACTTCAGAAGTACAACACCAAATGAGTATACATCGGACTTCTGAGTCAGCTGTAAGCATCTGAAGTACTCGGGGTCCAAATACCCGAAACTACCCTTCACCTCGGTGATCACATGAGTTTGGTCTAGAGGGCCAGAACGGGAAAGCCCGAAATCAGCAACTTTGGCGACGAAATTCTCGTCTAATAAGATGTTTGTGGACTTGATATCTCTATGGATGATTGTGCCTGTTGACCCCGTGTGGAGATAGTAAAGACCTTCTCCGCCCCAATGCAGATCTGAACCGTTGTTCCCAAGAAAATTGGGACGTTGGATCGAACTCCTCCTATTCAAGATATATATCATTTTAGATGAATGTGCATATATTAAGAAAATAATTAGTTTCTTACTATACCCAAAGCCGGTCCTATGATTTAAGGGGCCCGGTGCAAAAAAAAAAATTAGGTCTTCATATTGATATTATACCATAAATAATAGAAATAGAAAATTTTGAAGACTAGAACACACAATCATGTTAAATTTAAAGACTTGACACTTATTCAACACTAACTCGGCTGAGTAAATCATTGAGATATTTCACAACATAATAATATATATAAAAATTCAAATAATATATAATTAAAAAATAGGGCCCCTCTGCTGGGGTGGGGCCCCAAAGTGGTGTTGAGTGTATTCAACCCATGACATGCTCTGACTATACCCCTAATAAATGTTTGCCATTCTCGTTAAAATAAACAATATTTTCTATATATTTAAATGATTTAAAGGGTAAATTAAGAACCTGTCAAAAAAAAAATAGTAAATTAAGAATGAAATGCAATTAATTTACATATGGAAAAGTGCAAGACATTCATCTTATTTGCAAATGAAATGAAAGGTCAAACGTCACTTATAATTTTGAAAGGAAGGGAATACCTTGTTTGTAAAGATGATCACGTAAAGTTCCGTTCTCCATGAACTATAAACGAGAATCATCTCGTTTCTTTTCGTCGCAGTATCCAATCAACGAAACGAGGTGTTGATGACTAATCTTGGATAACAGAATTATCTCAGTTTGGAATTCGGGCAGCCCTTGTTCCATCAGGTTCCTTCTCTTAACGGCTACTTTCGTGCCATTTCTCAACACTCCTTTATACACTTTCCCAAATCCTCCCCCCACCTATCATCATCTTCGCATCAAATTGCTTTGTGGCGATGAGAATTTCCGATAAAGGAACCTTCAAACCGAGGTTTAAATCCGTTAATGGTGGAGCCCACGCTCGTTCGTACAGTAGTCCTGCTGTACGAACTTCCTCCGTTGAGAGGCGTTAATGGGAATTGCCAATCAAAAGTGTCGATCGCCTTCCACCTCTTCTTCCTCAAACAAGCAACAATCATGATCAAGATAATCAAAAGGAAAAAACCCCACCTCCCACACTTGATCCAACAATGATCAGCAACTCTTTTTTTTTCGACTCATCGCCTCCTTGCCCAACTCACCGGGTCAGCTCACCTCCATAATCTCAACCCCATTCAAGAACGCCGTTTTATCCCCCGATCCACTATTAGGACCAACACTTACATCTATAAAACCGAATCATCCGAATAAACCACGAAATCAATGTAAAACGGGTAGCCACCTGCTCCGTGAAATTATAAACAGAAATCTCTTTCCTAAAATTCCTATAAATATAGAGATTGAAGTAATTAAACTCATTCGAGGTTCGACTAACAATATCACAGAAATGCAACCGAACTAGATGATCAGTACTCTTCCGAACATGGAATCTCCACGTAACATTGGAATCTTTAACACTCTGTTTGGCAGTGCTGTAAACAGAATCAGGGGCATCATATTTGTGGCTTTTCACTCTTATAATTAGGAGTATCATTATAAAACTCACTTATTTTCGCGGTTTCCTTATCAACCAAATAATCATCAGAAAACCAATACCTTAACATGGTATCATCCTTCGGAAAGATATTACCCTCCCACATTTATCCTATAAACCACGAGCAAGGGGGTTTTCAAAAACCCCAAATTCATCACCAGAATTAACATGAACAGGAAGAAAGTGCATGTAATTAGGAGTTGGGGCAAGAAATACTTCGATTGCATATACATAAGCGAAAGAATGCCTATCATAGGGCACGAATTTGATTTTCAAATTGCCCTCGGGGGAGTTGGAGCAAGAATTCTTCAATTGGGGGAATTAGGGTTACGATTGTTGGAATTTACGGTGCTGAAATTGGATAAAAGCGAAACCCCAGAAGCGAAAACGTGAAAAATAGCTTTAGAGAGATTTCCTAAAAAGGGTGAAGGGGGAAAATGAAAGCGTACTGTGTAAATGCCCTGTTTGGTTAAATCGAGTTTGTAAGAAGACGATTCATTGAATATTCTTGCGCTTTTGTAAAGTCCGGCGACTTCTGTATTAGGGTCTTCGATTGGGAGGCTGTTATGCGCCGATAAGGCGAATTTTCCGGCGGGGTTTTCGTCGGCGGTGAAGGTTTTGCCGTTGATTTCGACGGGGGAAGATGAGCCGCAGTTGATGAAGTAGTTATCGGGCAATTCGTAGGAGGTTGAAGGAAAGAAGAGAAGTGAGAAAATGGTGAAAGGAGAAATGTTTTTGGGGGGTGAAGGATTTCCATGGAAGTGTGGTGAAGAAGATCATAGAGTGAGGGAATTGTATGGTTTTTAATGGTGGAATAAATGGGAAGGTGGGAGGAAGGGGGACAGAATGCATGTTGGTAACATAGAATTAATTGGTTGGAAATGTCGTAAAGTAAAAGTGAGATTGACTTGGAGTTGACAGCAGCTGGATGAGGGTCGACTACTGTAAATGATATTGGATCACAGGTTAAAAATTATGAATGTCAATGGTGGTCGTCCTAGTAAGCTCCAATCGGCTCGTTAAGGCTCGACTCCTCATTTATGCTGAATTAATTGGAAGCATGATCGATTTACTATGAATCGTTACAACTTCGACTCATTTGACTCGGTTAGAAGTTTAATCCCAAATTATAAAAATTATATCATCGCTAATAATACGAACTAAAAGTTTATATCTTTCAGAATCCATCACCATTCCAAAGACAACATAACGCCTAAGAATAGCGTATATAATATTATCTTGAACTTCGAGTTGAGGCATAAATCACTACTTCGACTATTTTCTTAATAAAATTACATAAGATTAAGACTTAATATTATATTATTATCAAGATTAGGGTTTCTAAAATCATTAATGGTCAATTGGATTCTCGCCTAAGCGCCTATAAACAGTGGTGATTTTTTTTTTTAATTATACAAAAATAAATTGATAAAATTTATTCAAATAAATAATATTAAATATTGAGTAGACTCTACAAATTAGGCTCCGATTGGTAGGCAACATGAGAATCTTTAAATATTAGTGTAAAAATATTTTAAAAGAAAAATCTTTATAAAGTTGATTGATATGACTTACTAAAAAATGTGTGTTAAATATTATATGTTGATTGGTAGAAACTTTAAAAAGTGTTATAAATTTTGTATGTTGATTGGTAGTCTTCATAAAAGGGGATAATATTTTAAAATAACTCATTTACCCTCATATCTTTAACGAAAACACCTTGTGTAACAAATTTCTTTCATTTTCTGCTTTCATTTTCGGATCATGTGTAGTATTTTCTTAAAAACCTAGAAATAATCTTATTGCATTTCCCATAAATCAATTCAACCACAACAAAATGAAGACTCGTTAAATTGTAGCATTTCTCATCATTCTGTCATTCAAAATGCTTATTTTCCATAAGATTGAACAAACTGCATACGCCAAAAGAATCATTGCAGACTAGCATTTCATATTATTCAACTTTAAAGCAAAGACAAAGACATAAAAGAGTCATGTCATTGTTGCAAATCATATCATCTAATCCAACCAAGACAAAAGGAAAAAAAGAACCAATTAAGTGTAGCACCTCATCAAACATGGGAAGAAATTTACAAGAACAGGGTTTGGTGACACTTTTAACAACCTGGTGACACTTTTAACAGCTCTAGGACAACAGAGCCATTATATATGCTAGCATTCAATCAATCAAACTAATCCAATCAAAACCAAAAGGAGGAAGAAAGCCATTTCAACTTAGGCATTTCAATATTAACAAAGAGAATAACTTGCAACTGAACAAAAATTGATTGGTAGGAATCACTTAAAAATGTGTGTTAAAAATAATATGTTGATTGCTTGATCCATTGGTCGAGGGTACGGTAAAATCATCAGATATATCAAACCCTCTGAACCAATCATGTTTCTTCAAGCCTTGAGTGAGTTCATCCATAACCTGACTCCGCAAACCGAGAAGTCAATGCTGTCCGAACAGGCTCAATCACCTCAATGCATGCATCAAGAACTTCTTCAGTAGTATGTCTCAGCACAAAAGAGTATCTGCAAACCATGAGACATCAATTAGTCTCAGCCCAGCTTCAGGGGGGTTTACATCTGCTATAACATTCAACAATATTAGAACAAAGATAGAGATCAATTCAGTTTTAACACATCAATAACAATACAAGGCCATGAGTTTTAGTTATTTTGTAAACTAATACCAACCAACATTTTTATAGAAGCACTGATCAAGTTCAAAAAATTAGATGAGAAAAGATACAAAAAGTTGAGAATTACATGTATATAAAGAAATGGGTCAGCAACAAAGTTACTGGGAATTCCACCATTAGAAACAGGCGACAAGTGATCACTGGGTTGGCTACAGGCCATGCTGCACTCTTGTTCTTCCATATATTCATTTGCCAACAATTTTTCAAGAAATTGTGATATTAAATTTCAATATATCTGAATACAAACTGAAACACTAATCAAACTTATAGATATCCCTATATACAAAAGGATTGGTTCTTGCATTTGTCATGAATATAATAGCCAAAGAAAAGGTGATCAAATACTATATTGTTAACAAAAAACATGAACACCAGCAAGCAATCATTTAATAATATTAGTTATTGATGATTCAGAAATCAAAAAAAAAAAAAAAAAACAGAAAAAATCAAAATCTCAAGAACTTAATCATAGAAATGAAAAATTCATCAACAGAAATATACAAATACACACACATAAATAAGAAACTCACATCTTCAATGGGTTTTAAAGAAAATGGGGAACTCGTGAGAAAATTCCCAAAGTTTTCCATGAAGAGCCCAAAAAAACTAATCATTATCATACATCTTCAATGGGTTTTAAAGAAAAGGGGTAAAAGATTTGTTTCAAAATTAGGAGACGTTTCAAAAAAAAAAGATATGTCCAAATTACATAAAATATCAGATGATCCAAATCTTGCCCTCAGTATAAACATAAGCTTAGAAAATATAAAAATAATGAAATTCATAAACCTTTGATGACCACTTCATAATTCTAACAGAGCCTGGAGGTACCTCTACAAACCCCTTCTCTTTAAAGAGGGGAAAATTCATATATTTTTATTACAGCACACAAGAACAAGTATTTACACCATACTTTTGGCGTGACTTGTTAGACTTACCTTAGATCACAAGGTAGTGTACAATTTCTTCTAGCTCAGCTTTTTGCCTCATCTACTCCCCTTCACATCACTACATTTTGTATTTGATTCCAAACTGGTTGCACTTCTTCATGTGAACCAAGTCCTAATAAGAGCAAAACAATATTGAGAGATAGAATAAACTTTATTCGCAGCCAAAAGAACCAGGACAAAAGAATGATTTATCAGTACCTCGCCAATTCCTCTATCCTCAATTAGTGCGCCAACACCTGAGATGAGAAGGGAAGGCTAAAACCCAAAGCACGCACAGTTTGCCATAACTGTTTTTTAAAATGGCCTCCTTCAGCGGTCACCATGTGTATTGGAGCACTGGAAGTACCAAGAATTTCATCTTTGAAGATCTCCCCACATTCCTAAAGCTGAAAGAGCCCCAATAGTCCCTTCATCCACATGCTGATTTAGTAGATCCTGAGATGATCTACGCATACATTTTCTCTCCGAATCAATTCTACAATCAATTCGCATTTTCAGCAAATTCGTACTTGAAAACGCGTTAAAAATTACCAGAATCAATTCAGCAAATTCGTAGTTGAAAAACACGATTATCAGATGATTTAACAGAAATGTTCATACACTCTCTCCCAATCAATTCCAATAAATGGAAATTCACATTTACCGAATCAATTCATATTTTCAGCAACTCGTAGTTAAAAACGTGAAAATTTTTCCAGAATCTAAATTTTCAGCAAAATTCGTAGTTGAAAATAGGTTACTGATAATTTGACAAAAAACACTCTGTACCCTCCTCTCCGATTTATCCTGCTGAGATGTTTGCTGAAGACAGAGTTGGGTAAGCATTCGGAGAATGCGATGGAGGTTTTCGGGTCGGTGGTAGGGCCGGCGGCGGTGGCGGAGAGGATCTCGGCGGTGGAGGGGGGGCATTGATCCGCCTAAACAGCATCCGCCACGTTGAGGCAAACGACGGCGTTTAGGGGATATGGGCACGCTTATCAGTGTTTGGTAAGCTCCATTATAGCTACTATTGAGCTGTTTGACTGGCTCGCAGACTCCATTATCGCTTCAATTTCACCTGCAAATCACTCATAAACATTTGGGAGGATGAACAGCCGCAACAGATTTTGTGACGAAGAATGGAAATTTTTGTAGGGTTAATGGATTTGGATTTCTGATTATGTTTTGTCCTTTTTGTTTTTATATTAGTAAAGTGGGGGTTTTTTGGTCATTACACGATTAGTGTAGAAGTCCCAATTAAATTAATACTACCAAGCAGGTATTATTAACATAGCAACAGTATTTGACCACATTAATAGCATGTACGAATCGATAAAAAAGTAGCGTCGGACACATTATAATATCATCTACCAATTATCCAAAGAAAAACGATAGACCCTTTTAACCCCTTTATAAGGAGGGCTACCAATCGAACCATTATGCAATTAATATAGACTCTATAAAGTAGAATGTAGAAAGGACACGTAGCTCGCCAACAATATGCATTGAACCACCAAATTGATAAGACCAAGTCAAGAGTCTCAAGAAAGAGCCATAATCGAATCATGATCGAATCCCATTGCATTTTCACCTGGGCCAAAGATTCAACCGGTCAACAAGGTTCAACCTGGGATGGCTAGCTCAACTGGTTAAATAATTACTTGATGCTTAATATTTCATTTATTTAGTTAAAAAATAAAATAAATATACACCTATAAAATTTAAAAACATATATCTAATAAATTCAATATAAAATAAGACACACATCCTAAAAAAATATACAATTATACTTATACATTACACAAATAAAAAACTAAAAAAACAATCATAAAAAAGAAATAAAACATTGTAGAAAAAAAAATTTAAACTCACTCCATGTACCATATATCTAATATAGTTTTTTATGGTTGGACCCATAAAGTATTAGTTTGGGTGTGGTCATTCCATTAAAGGAGAAAAAATAAGGTACTAAATTAATTTCTGAAACCTAATTTGGTTTAATACGAGAAAAGCCAAAAACAAAAATCAGCGCCGCAAATCTGGTTCATCATCTTCGTCAAAACCTCTGCAAAATTTTCACATTAAAATAAGGATTGCCGCCACGCACGATTTCGGCGAGTTTGCGGAGTCAGGTTGTGATATCTTCGCCAGTTCAACCACTTCACGTTCGACTCCTTTTTCTGATTTTGACCAATTTACACGCAGTAGTTTGAGAGATACTGGAGGCCTGCTGACGCTTCCAATCGGAGGTGATAATTTCATGTTTTAAAAAAAATTATATTAAAATCCGGATATCCGGATTTATTATCCGGATAATATCCGATAAAACATAGTAAAACTCAATACTGGCCGATATATGCGTATTCAATCCCATTTCTTAACCGGTCAACTATTCAGATCTCAACCCGTGATCCGACGTAATACTAGCGTTTTTATAACAATTGGCAAGTAACGACCGGATACGGCCCAGACGGCTGAAATATCCGGACATGTGTTTCATCCCTATGCATAACCACAAAGGTATTATTGAATTTCAGAAATATTTTATCTGGGAGAGAAGAAGATAGTAATAAAATAGCTCCAGAGCTAAATGAGATGGGGTGTGTACAAAGTCGGTCCTACGATTTGAGAGGCATGGTATGTGAAAATTAGGACCCATTGTATTAGGGTCCTTGATAAATAGGAAATTGTGCATATTTTTAATTGTTTTGAGGTAATAATTTGTTTCACCCGATATTGTTAAAATTGTATATTTTTCTATTTATTTGTTTGATGATTAAAATCTAATTCTTAATCTTCTGTTCTTAGTGAAGTCGTTGTAGGGTCATTTTTGGAGCAAGGGAAGTTAATTTGAAAAAGCCCAATTATGTGCATAATAATTTGGTTGTTTATAAAGTTGTAGAAGGCCGACAATACAAGATTCGATTTATATACAGTAAATTAGACCCTTCTAGCTCTGTTTCTTTAAAGGGAAAAAGACTGACAAATTATGTCATTTTTCAGTGGCTGCAGAGAAACTTGGAGAAGAAGTCTGAATGTGAAAAGCTTGAGAATCAGGAAGAAGAAGTTCTTAGAGTTTGTTTTTATGTTTTCGTGAATTCTCCTTGTGGTTTTTTTTTTTGTGTGGAAGAGACGAAACTTTTCCCAATTCGCTGGCTTTTCCCTCAAATTTATTGTAAATCAAGGATGTGTCCAAGTATAGACATCAGGAGAACCAACAAGATTCAATCCTCGCGACAAACCCCTATAATATTTCAATGGAAAATTTGTCCCAATACTTGGTTAACCTCGCTGTCGGGGATTTTCCCACATCACCTGCCACACATGTTTTACTAACTTGGCTATGCCCTTGGGTGCAATCTTTTTTGTGTTTTGTTTATGCCTCATGGAAGACCAAGTCCTTATTCCAATTCCAGTATTTCTATAGGACTTGTATTTCTCGAATTTATCATAATTGAATTTTGTATCGCTAGATTTTCTTAATTAGAATTGATATTTATGTCTTCGTGTTAGTATTTTCTTTCATGTATGAGTATTTAATTTATATTGATCACCTAAGTTTTATTCTTACATTCTTGTTAGTTTGTATCACTTAATCCATAATTATTGCGGTATATGACAAATTGGCAGTGTAACTAGTAATATTTGCTAGAGGATATAAACCTAATTCTTTTGAACCAAGTGTGCGTATTTGAGAATTTGTATGACATTTATCCTTGCATTAATAAGTTTTTGTCAAATTAAAATTAGATCATATCTAAACCTGCTTGGTTAAAAAGATTCATTGAAAAATGTATTTCAAAATTTAATAGAATCAAGGATTAAACCGAAGAAACGTAGCTTGTTGTTTATTTTTATTTATTAAGGGTCATTAACTTGAGTAAAGTGGAGTAAACATTACATTTAATTAGTGTAGTTAAAATCAAGGATGAATGAACCGCTAATTAAGCTCCTTTTAATTGATCGAATTTCCTTCATGATTAATTGTTATTTCTGGCAATTTATTGTTTTGAGTAGTATTTGTGAAAAAATCAATCCATCTTCCTTTTTTTTAGGTATCTCACTAATTCACATGAGAAACGTAATTAAAGTTAGATATGTGTCCGTGGTAGATCACCCATTGTTTGTCACTACCACGGGTTAGTAGAGTAGACGAGGGTATTTATTTGTGCACCTCAATAGTGTGGCCATCCTACGATTTTTTTTTTTATATAATTATGCTATTGAAGTGACCAATCAAAAATTCTATGAAATTAAAAATATCTTATTCTAAAAAATCGATTTTTTCAAGGGATTTTCGGCTATTAATAACAAAAGAAGGAAGAAGAAAAAGGAAAAATGTGAAGTTGTTATATCGGCTAATAGATTCGTGTTAAGAGAATAAATCTGATGGTAGACACATCGAAACAAACACAAGGAAAAAAAAGATTGAAAATTAATTGTTGTGATTTGTGTTTAGATATCTGATGGTAGATTACGATTGAAAAAGACAAAAGAAAAAATGGTTGAAAAACATAGAAAAGGATTGAAAATTAATAGTTGTAATT